>OX596202.1:18089432-18689432 GCA_951394215.1 Glyphodes perspectalis | reverse complement strand
CAAATAACATCACCTGGAGAGCGGCCCGGCGGAATCACATTACAACGAACACATAAACTAGGGGCGGTAACGCCGTCGCTTTTTAGTAGCCGCCCGCGATAACGCGCCATCTACCGGATTATTCCGTAATAACTCCCGGGGAGGAGAGACTTCGAAATCCTAATATTATCTTTTGATAAATAAACTGGGCCATCGTCGCAGCTGCGGCTCAATTATTATTTCATTACAAAGTGGGGCGCTATGACGCGTCGGCGGGCCCGAGCGGCGCCGTGGGAGATTAGATGTATTTGAGCTCGTAAGGCTAAGCAATTCGATGAGTATTAAACTGAATGATCAAAAATATTTTTGTAAATAATTTAAAAAGCAACTAGTAATTTTTGCAAAATAGGCTATTTCATCATCTTCCTAGCGTTATGTCCCGTGCTTAGACGGGGTCCGCTTAGACCATGATCCAGGATTTAGCGAGTCTGGTAATTACATTGAAGCGACTGCCGATCTGACCTTCGTAACCCTAAGATAGGGGAACCAGACAATTTTTGGAACATGGTTACAAATCCAAAGTGGTTTGAATTTGCAGGTTTCATCACGATGTTTTTCCTCACGGTCGAGCTAGTGGTATAAATACGTACATAGATTTGAAAAGCCTATAGCATACAAAACTATTTATACGATAAGAAGTCAGTTGATTTGTTAATAAGAATCAGGTAACACACTATATTTTTTTTTACCGACTTAAAATAAAAAGAGACGTTACAGAACGCGATTTAGTTTTAATCTCGTATTCAGGCATTTAACCTACAATCCGACCAAATCTCATACATTATCCATGCACGTAAACTGTAGTTATTTAAAAGGCGTTTTAGCGAAATGATGATGATACGCGATACCAGCACGCAGCGCGAAACAGTCGCGTCACAGAGTAATTAGCCTCGGTCGCGACGCGCCGCGTACCACTGTAATGAATTAGCAGTGAGGTCATCGCATGCTCAGCGTGTACGCAACAGATTAAAACGTAGCAAGAAGTTCATTTTGCTAATGACTGACAGACTGGCCCGTTGGTCGAGTGGTCAGAGACCCTGACCACGAAACCAAGGGTCGCGGGTTCGAATCCCGCTAGGGGCAAATATTTCGTGTGATGAACATGGATATTTGTACTCGAGTCATGGATGTTTATAAACGTATTTAAGTATGTCTATCCGTTCACCAAGTATCCATAGCAGAAGCTTATAAGCTTAGTTTGGGACTAGGGAATTGGTGTGCCAGTCTGAAGAATTTATTTATTATTTTATTATTATAATGTGTACTTACTATTGAATCACTTTACAATCACACTAGACAATCTCTTGTATTCTTATACAACAGTTGGTACTTACCTGACTCACACTCTTTTTGTGTATCTTCTAATCTCCAAGAAAATTTGTCTATTAATAGCTCAACATTAAATATTTTGACTAATAAATTAGTTCAAATACATAATTTGCATTGTCCTGCCAATCGTTAATTTTTAGTTTTTCCTTATCTTTAGCATCATAAGAGAGTTATCAAATTCAATATGTATCCAACCTTTAAAATTTTAAGATAGCCAGGGGTCCTTCATGTATACCATATAAAACTCTATCGTGCTAAAATGCAGTTAAATTGGCAAAACATTTTGATTACATCCCACACTTATTGTACATAAGTGTACCTGTGTTTATGATTATTAATGTTATATAGCTTATAGCCTTCCTCGACAAATGGGCTATCTAGCACTGAAAGAATTCCTCAAATCGGACCAGTAGTTCCTGAGATTAGCGCGTTCATGCAAAGAAACAAACTCTTCAGCTTTATATATTAGTATAAGATTATTTTATCTTTTACTTTAAGTTCTCTAAGTAGTTACTTTACTGCAATCAATTTAATTACATGAGCCGGTGGTCGCGTAACGTGTTGTATGACGCGGCCGGAATCGTGCGTGTCGCCTGACGAAATGAAATAGTATAGATGTCGGGGTAGTGGAGCCGCGCTCGTGAATATATTTACATTTCAGCTCAAAGAGACAATGCCTACGGCGGCCAAACGTTAGAAAATGTTACGTTTTGCCCATAAAATATAGATCCGCGAATGTGTTTTTCATTACATGTAAAAATTAAATACATACCTACAACTTATGCGTAGACATATAAAAGTAGGAAGAGCTTTCTTACTTCTACACTTGACACTGTATCGTAAAGCGTGATGCAGAGACTATCAGTACATTCTGATGTCAATAGTAACTGGCATCGATATAAGTGTATTATAATGTCAGTAAAACATGGAAGAATGTAGGTATTTAGATCTACTTAAACGTTTGCTTATTTGAGAAAATATACACATTATATTATATCTGGGCTCAGCTAATATTACGTAAATCACAGTCCAAACTCAAACACCGACTCCCCTCACTCAAGTCAAAGCGGTGTCCGGGGCATGTCGTTTTGTGAACACATT
Organism: Glyphodes perspectalis; assembly: GCA_951394215.1. Classification (NCBI taxonomy): domain Eukaryota; kingdom Metazoa; phylum Arthropoda; class Insecta; order Lepidoptera; family Crambidae; genus Glyphodes; species Glyphodes perspectalis. The sequence goes on along the minus strand of OX596202.1, from coordinate 18,686,963 downwards.
AATTACTTCCTGTTGATTACGAGGCGCTCGCTGCAAGTGAGACATTAATAATCTGTCGGTATAAATATTACATGAGCAGTGCGGTAATCAAGCAGGTGACACTGCGCTAATTATTGCGGCGGGGTCGCGGCGGGGAAGCGGCGGGGCGGCCGCGTGGCGTCCAACATCATGATACGTGACATTTTTACATACATAACCTTATAAACTGTTTGTACAGAACCATTTAGGGAATCGACTACAATAGTTTTATAACCATGTCATATTTTAACCAAAAAATATTTACAAAACCCTAAATAAAGCTACACCCTACGCATCGCTTGCCACATGGACGGAAGATCGTTTAACCTCGTTAGTATTATTTCTAATAAGCGCAAGCGCCACGCGCTAATTGGTTGCTATACACGCGCGATGACATCGAGAAAACACAAAAAGGTTGTAACTTCATGAGTTTTTTAATACTATTACCTATACATTTATTTTAACTACCATGCAACTGATGACATGGTAACACTTCCTAAATAAGTACAAACACACTAACACTCACACGCACACTCACTCACACGCACACTCACTCACACGCACACTCACTCACACACACGCTCATCGTTCTCTCCTCCACGATCAACACTAGTGTTGCCGCTCGATAGGCCAATATCTATTGTCAATCGATAGCCTATCGATAGTATCGATAGTGTATCGGTACTGAAAACTATCTACTACTATCGATAGTTCAATGGTTGGCAGTGATCGAAACTATCGATACTATCGATAGTATTGCTGTTTACCGATAGTAGTGCACTAACAGAGATATCGATACTATCGATTGTCGTATAGATGATTTAAACTATCGCTTTATCGGCAACACTAATGGACACAACACTCATACCCATATACAATTCACGTACTCACAATTCCGTATTAACCACTCATACTCCTAAGTGAGCCTACGTACGCAAGTCGGCTTCAGTCCTTAGTTAGCCACTAAGGCATGCGCAACATTGTTTACCTTTTTAGGGTTCCGTATCCAAAGGGTAAAACGGGACCCTATTACTAAGACTCCGCTTTCCGTCCGTCCGTCCGTGTGTCACCAGGCTGTATCTCATGAACCGTGATAGTCAGACTGTAGTTTCTTGTCTAGCATGTCGTAAAAGGCGACTAATGGTACATGAGGTTTTGGGTATAGTATGTGATTGTGTAGGCGACGAGCTAGCCACTTGTCACAAATTTTTCACAATTTTCCATCTAACCCAGACCAGTTTTTGGCTAAATGTGATTAAAGAAGTCTGCTGCCCCTTTGACTCTGCCTACCCCTTTGGGGATTAAGGGCGTGATACTATGTGTATATGTAGATACTCACTCGGTCCAAGGCGAAACTTATTTCCTTTATGGTCCGACCTCAAAGCGACACAACGCCCAGGATGATAATGATACTGTCTTTCAAAATACCAACTGAGAATACCTCTAATGGCGAAGGTGTTCACAATACCAGCCATGAATAAATATCCGACTACATCACATACATTGATCTGACTCCTTAGTAAGTACTCCTAAGTAGCTTAAGCACTTGTGTTACGGATATCAGAAACAACAGTGGTATTAGAAATATATACTTAAATATTCAATATTAACACCCAGACACAGAACAAACACAAGTATTCATCATACGAATGTTTTTCCTGGGTGGGGATCGAACCCACAACTCTTGGCGCATGGGGCAGGGTCACTACCGAATGAGACATCGAGTTTGTCCATCGGTTTAAACTGTCCAGAAGACGAGTGCTTAAAGCGATGGCGTCTGTCGCTCGTCGCTAATTACAGGTGCCCAAAACGCCCGGACCCGCCCATCACACGAAACGCAAATTAATTACGTCATTAAGTGATTATACTTTAATTTTGATGTCTCTTCTAATACGAAAATGATGTGGCTTTATTTAACAAGCTTTATTTGTTGCGCAACCTAATTTATATGTCCCATGTTGGTCGTGGCCTTTAAAAGAATGTGCCAACTGTGTTTCTTGCCTAGCATGTCATAAAAGGTAACTAATGGTATATGGGGTTTTGGGTGTGTGATTATGTAGGCGACGAGCTAGCCACTTGCCCATCAAACCCAGCGCATTGTCCCATGTCGATCTAGGAGTTGAAAAGAATGTGCCAACTGTGTTTCTTGCCTAGCATGTCGTAAAAGGCGACTAATGGTATATGGGGTTTTGGGTATGTGATTGTGTAGGCGACGAGCTAGCCACTTGTCACTACTTTTTCACAATTTTCCATCAAACCCAACCCAATTTCCTTTTTACTGAATGTGCAGGATTCTCTTTACCCTTCGAGGATTAAAAGCGTGATGGTATGTGTGTAAACAATTATAATTTCCCGAGCCACCCAGCCCGGAACCGAACCGGCACCAGAGTGACAACCCCTCAGCTGAAATTACACGGCGCACTTCAAGCGGCGCCTGTAATCGCGCGGCAATTATGTCGTTACGCGCCTCGCCGCCCAAACTGTAATCGATTATCTCGTTATCAACTGCCGAACTGAGCGCTGCCCTGTAATCAAAGGGTGGGCCACTTCATTGTGCGTGGTCAGATGTGATTGGGATTATTACGGCTGTTTAGTCAATGTATTGCTTGTGGAATCACCGAGTGGAAAATTATGAGTTTATTCGCGCGAGTTAAACTAACCACACTTATATAAATGTACCTACGTACATAGATATATAATATCACTTTCGTAATTCCCTAAGGGATAGGTAGAGTCAAAGGGGCAGCAAGGTCCTTGTAACCAAATTAAGCCAAAAATAAAATTGTATCGTAGCCTACATAATCACATAAGCAAAACCCGATAGTGCATATTGCAAGGCAATTTTTTAAGTCCCAGATCAACATGTGTTTAAATAATAAAAAAAACAGCATTTACGTCTTTGTATTAGGGATTCGCAAATTTAAAAATCTAAAAAAATATAAAAAAAAGCACCGCGCTGTTACTAATAAAATTACAACTAGGAGCTTTTTTGAATAAGATCTAATAAGAAGTGGAAACTTCGATGAAGATATTATAATCCATGCGAATTTAAGTAACGTCGCTGCGGCGAGTGCCGTAACTTCGAAATTCCTGCACAGAAGTTTTCGATTCGAGTCCCATTCGAAGCTCAAAATCTCACGTGCTGCTCTTGTTAGTTAGTTGTCAAACAGTCGTCCAGGCTTCTGACGTGTCTATGTGTGTACCTGTACAGCGTAAACTTTACACACGCTATAATAAATTGCTTAATTATTTATTTCCCATTATTGATGTTAGTCTGATCCGCGATCCATAGCAGCCTGCCAGCCTATATCACAGGCCCGTTGACTCGACCAACGGTCAGAGACCCTGGCCACGAAACCGAGGGTCGCGGGTTCGAATCACGCTAGATATTGATATGTATATAACACGAAAGAGGATATACATGGACATTTGTACTCGAGTCATGGTTGTTTATAAACGTATTTAAGTATGTCTATCCGTTCACTTAGTATCCATGGGACAAGCTTGTAGCTTAGTTTGGAACTGGAGAATTGCTGTATTTGTCCGGAAGTTTATTTAATTTATTATTATTTATATCGACAACTTTTAGTCAGTCGGGTAGTCAGCAGCTTCATTCATTGCAGTTGGAGTGTTTCCGGGCCACTGAGCGCTTGCATACGCAAGGCGCCGCGACATGTCTCCTATCGCCGACATGATTATGCCGGCGGGCTGTGCCGGTGGGCCGGCGGCTTTGTTGTGTATAGCGCTTGAGATTTCAATTCGACATAGGAATCAATTGTGTTACTTGCCCAGCGTATCATGAAAAGCAACTAAGGGTTAGTGATTTTGTAGGTGACGATCTAACCACTTGTCTTCACTTCTTTTTTTATCCAGCTAAACCAATCAAATTTTATTTTCGGAGATTTTTTTTAAAAGAGCTCTCTCCCCTCTGCCTCTGCATACCCCTTTGAGACATATGAAAGTATTACTTTCACAAATCTCACATAAATGCGTATTAATTTCTAAAATCCTAGAATTCATTTAGATGTTCTTATTTTAACAACAGCAACAGCTTACCATTAGACAGCTTATAAATTTAAACAAGCCAAACCTACAGCTGAAGATCGTTTGATCTACTTACGAGTACACAGTAGTACTCGTACTACTGTGTACTCAGTACTTACGAGTCCTATTGAGTATTCAGAAATACTTGTAAGTTACAGTTATCTTAATTGTAGGGGGCGAATATTGCGAGACCTTTTATAGCTTTCAGTTTTTTTTAATGATTCTAAAATCGTCTCATCAAGGACGAGGTAGGCGTGTGATAACATCCCACGCCATGGGTTTAATAAAAAATTATATGATCATATATATTTGTGTAAGACTAGATGTTACCCGCGTTAAATTCCGTCTGTTATAGGGTCAAACTTACGTCTACCTACGAATAAACGGGGGTTAAACTTTTAACCCCCGTTATGCCCTTTCTCAAGATTTAGGGTTTTGACATTCCTCTGATCTAACTTTTTTTATATTTCAGACACGAACGGTTACAATAATAAAATGGCTCTAAATCTATCTTTTATTAGACATAATAGAACCTATTCTTCTATGTGCTATTGTGCCACCCTCCACTTGGACTTGGAAGTGGATAAGATCATCATCTTAGTCGACCACGTCTTCAGTGTCCATATCACTAGGAACCGAGTCGGCACATTCAATCACTTCTGTTGTGGAACAAAACTATGATACTGTAAAGAAATCACCAACTCTCAAACTCGCGTTTCACATTACAAGTCACTCACCAGTCAAAATAACTCGACAGCCTCCAGAGAAGCAAAGCTAGCCTCTCAACGCTTACAGCAACAAAAGCCGCCTAGCTACGCGCCGCTCCGCCCTAAATACCGGCTCCAATAACATATCAATGAGTAGAATGCGAGAGCAATTTGTTTGATTGATGCTGCCCGCGCCACGGTGCATCATTCGAGTGGTTTAGGACACCGCTTCCCAAACTATTGGCCAAATAAACTTTTAGTTAGCAGTGTTAGTTTAATTTTGTGTAGTGGTCTGTTTATGTAATCTCTTCAATAAACAATAAAGCCTGTTGTATGTTTGATTTATTATCAATAATATTGAGCAAATGGTCAAAAAAAAAAACATTACAGATGATAACATGCATTACTGTGCCATGAGAAAATAATAAAACTACAGCTAATATGTTGAGTTATTTACATAATTTAATATCATGTTGCAAGAGCACTCAGGCAAAGAACTATGAAAAACGACATTGATCGATGAGCCAATACCTTTTACTAATATTAAGGGCTCTATGTTTCTTAGTTGAAATGTTATTTCCAATATTTCTTTTAATAATTCAGCCAAAAGGTAAATATTGAAATTAAAAATTTTCTTGTTACCTCTTTGGACTCTACCCACCCCTTCGTCAATTAAGTAATGATATGTATATATGTACGTGTTACAATGAAAAATAGGTTTTGAGTAAGACTCAAATCTTACTATCTCAAATCAATAAAAAAATAAGTGGTTATATTTCAGAATACTCTGTTATTCCTTAAACGTTAAACGTATCCCATACTATCGTCGTTCGGCAGTGAAAATCTCGGAAGTCGCATTTCCTTTTTTTTTTTTTTTGTAAGTCACATCAGATTATTTAGCCTCAAGATATTTTAATTTTTACGATTATGTACCATTGATTACAATCATTCTTAAAAAAAATAACAATAATCAGTACTATTCCAAGCCATTATTTTTTTCACGAGGCAGTTTTTTATTCTTTCCGTAAAATGTAGTCAGTAAAAAAAAACAAAAGAAAAAAAAAATATACGGTCGAATTGAGAACCTCCTCCTTTTTTTTTAAGTCGGTTAAAAAGCATTTACGATGTTTTTACTGCCGAACGACGCTTTAAACTTAAGTTATAAAACTATCTAACTGACTAGCTTCACGCCATTTCCCTAGCGGGGTAGGCAGTGAGAACCGAACGCCATACAATAATTTATCATAGAAGAATATAAATCTCAAACGTTGCCCACAGTTTGAGTGCGACTGGTCGGACTATTGATTCAATGCGACATAAGCCGATGTAATCGCGTTGTCTCTATGGACGATTAAATAAATTAGCGTCGGTTGTGAGCGCCGTGATGAATGCGCGCCCGCTGCGCCGCTCATTAGTTGCGCCGGTCACGCGATATACTTGTCACTCGGTTTGGAATTGCGTTTGTTCTGAACTAACTGACTTTTTGAGGTGTTATTTAAATAAATAAATAAATTCTCCAGACCGATACCCCAATTCCCTAGTCCCATACTTAGCCTGTGCTTGTGCTGGATACTAGATCAACGTATAGAACAAAAAACAAACATAGCTTCACGCCCATAATCCCAGAAGGGGTAGGCAAAGTCAAAGGGGCAGCAGGCCCCTTTAACCGCATTCAGCCAAAAACAAAACTGGGCTGGGTTAGATGGAAAATTGTGAAAAGTAGTGACAAGTGGCTAGCTTGTCGACTACCTACACATAATAGGTACTTATGAGTAGATTTTTTGCAAAAATTCATGAACCACATTCATAGCCGATACCATAAAAAAACTCTGATTAATTAAAAAAGAGAGATAGGTATCTACACGATAGATAAATATAGGTACATTATACTGTTTAAATCGCAAGTAGAAAGAATATTGGTTCCTAAAAGTATAAATGATAAATCGCTATACAAAAATCAATCTATCCAGCAAGTGGCTTGTCAGTAACAAGTGTGCCCTAATAAGTGCTAGTCGAGCAATAATACCTTTTTCGCTCCGTCAATATACGAAAACGATTATAATACTACAGACAAACGTATATTTGGATACAAATAATAATAATAATAATAACCTAGAGAACTAGCACATCTTAAGCTACATATAATTAAAATAAATTAGATCTACATAACAAATCGAATCACGACATATCACACTCATTCCTAATATTTGAAAAAATAAATACTTGGCTTAGGCCCGCACTATTATTCTAAATACCGATGAAAAGCCGAGAAGCGAAAAGCCTCAAGAATAATAATAATAATAAATTAGACTGACACACCAATTCCCTAGTCCCAAACTAAGCTTATACGTGTGCTATGGATACTAGGTGAATGGATACCTAAATACGTTTTTTTCTTTGTAGATGCGACATTCCCAACCGGTGGTAGATTCGAATTGTTCTATTTTGTACCTATTACTTGACGATTTACATGTGCTTTTTTGAGGCCTACGTAAATAAAGATATTTTGAGTTGAATACGTTTATAAACATCCATGACTCTAGTACAAATGTTCATGTTCATCAGATGAAACATTTGCCCCTAGCGGGATTCGAACCCGCGAACTTTGGTTTCGTGACCAGGGTCTATGACCACTCGAACAACGGGCCAGTCGAATACCTGAGCATTCATAATTTAAGAGCCTCTCTTGTTCAGGATTAACTCAATATACAAACGCTTTTCAATATCTTGTCATAATTTTTATACATTTCAACAAACTCTCCATCGCTTATATAAGCCATAGAATGGAAATATAAGTAAATTATTTCTGAAACACATCAGTGATTTATCAAGTATAAAATTTCGATCAATGCAATTGAAATCAAAATAAATAACCCTCGACCAATCAACCTAGAGATTTGACACAATGTATTTATTCAACAACCGCTCAAGCTATTCACTTTGCGCTCAATAGGCCTTTAGAACTTTTGAGAGAAAACGAGTCAAGTTGGCTTAGTTGGGTTACCTCAAAGTCCAGGGCATGCACTTCAATAGTTACAAATATAAATAAAATAAAAAACCTATAGCCATAGACGATAGCGTCGTATACTCTATAAAATGATGTTTTTGATGCCTATTAAAATGTATACTATTGATGAGGGAATATGGCGATAAAATATAGCCTAAGTTACTTGCTGATATTTTCAAATCGGTTTAGTAGTTTCAGAACCTATCCAATGCAAACAAAAACATAAACAATCAAATCTTTCCCCTTTAAAATATTAGTATCTATAGATAGTATCAATAATAACCCCCTCTGCCGGAGTTATCTCTCACTACATCCATTTCATGCCAAGGACCCTTATCTTTTATCACCCGTTTCAACAAACAGCAAGTAGGTAAGGTAAAATCCTACCTCCACATTCCTTTAACAATTAACCGTCTAATATTGTTCGTAAGTCAACAAAAGCAAGCGAACCCTTTGAAAAAAAGCCATTCTTGTGGGTTAATTCGGTGTACAGCCCTCCGACGAGCGGCCGCCTCCCCGCACCATAACTCATGTTCCACAAGACATGAGCTTTTGTGGCGGGTTGTACTTTTTTCGGCATTCCAGCTCGCAACATGATTGTTTAAAATCACGGAGCGTGTGCTCTCTGATAAGATTTATGTACTGTTCCTGACACTTAATTTCGTTCGTGTTCGCCCCTTGACGTTCGTCGCGAATTATTTCACGGCAGTAGGTGCTTTTTTCATTTTTGTGTGGCAGAGAGATTAGAGCCGCCATAAAGATTACAGTTTGCTCATGTTAGGATAAGTGTATGGTTTAGAATAGATATTGGTTAAAAAAAAAAATACTGGGTTGCTCAGTTTAAAATAATAATTTTGTGTATACAATTATTAAAATACCTTCTACGAGGAAAACTACCGACTAGTAAAGTCGGAGCCGGAAAAGGCTATTCTGCAATTTTTCGATAGGTAATAAATTTACCTATTCGAATTTTAATGACTAATATTTAATTTATATAAGCAATACAAAATAAATAAATAAAAGGTAATAATAAATCAAATATCCAGACTGACACACCAATTCCCTAGTTTCAAACTAAGCGTAAGCTTGTGCTATGGATACTAGGCGAACGGATAGAAATACCTAATTACGTTTACAAACATCCATGACTCAAGTACAAATATCCATGTTCATCACACGAAATATTTGCCCCTAGCGGGATTCGAACCCGCGACCCTTGGTTTTGTGGCCAGGGTCTCTGACCACTCGACCAACGGGCCTGTCGAAATATAATATTAATTTTGTAAAACATCCTTAACATATTTATTTGACAGATTCTAAGCCATTGCGAGAGCCCCTCGCTCTCAGCCCTCATTCACACATTTTCAATCTTGCAATAAAACGCGCTCAAGGCCGTTCTCCAACGTTCCTATTATGTATATCTTAATTGAAACTCCCAAATTATCTCTTTAATTCAGGCTCCTTAATTAATACCGATCTTACAAAAGCCGCCGCGAGTTTCCCGTCCAAATGATCTATCAGAACTCAAAGCAAATTATGCCAAGGATTAATAATTACAGCTACAGTCATTCAGGTCGGTCCGTCGGATGCGCCTCAGAGGCTCAAAGCCTCATTGGGCTAATTACTAGATGGCTAATTAGAGGCTGGTCAATACTGAAAAGGTATCCACCGTCATATTAAAACATTTCTGGTGGAGATTGTTCATTGAAGCTTTGAAAACTCCTGGCGGATTGACTGTTTAATTTTTTTATGAGATATTTACTAGCTTAACGACCTTGGTTACATTAATTTGTTGTGAAAAATGCGAAAAAATTATATACAGCTCGCGTCTAGCGTCCAAGTGGCCATGGAAGGTGGTGGTCTTGGTATACCGTTTGGGAAAACGTACTCGGTGTGAAAGCTTTATTTAAATTTAAATAAAGTTAGGAATTAATGCATTCATGCAATTCCTTTCAAAATATAAACGTGAACGTCGAATTAAAAACAAAAATAGTTTGTACTTGTCCTAATAAATATAAATAAAAAATTAAGTTTGTTTGCTATTATTTCACTCGCCTAAGATAATGAACGAAGGCTAAAAAGTGAGACGAACCCACGGGTGGCAGCTATCTTATAACGTTACAACCCGCAGGCGCCGCGGGGAAGCCTGCTCAATTAACGAGAAGCAGCTTCAAGTACCTAATGGAGGCTTCACTTGCAAATCCAATTTTTACGCATTTCCGGCGGGTGACGGCACTGAAGAGCCCCATAATTACCGCGCTCGCGATACTAGCTCGCCCGGCGACTTTTGTCGCGGGTTCTAATTAAATTCCCGCGTCGATTCGAGCCATTATCCGAACCCCTCGATGCTTACGAGCCGACGGTTTTAATTAGCAATATTATATCGTCGGCTAATTAGCTTGATCATTCTTAATAGCTTCAACCACGCGAAAACGAGGACTTTTTAGAATAATATTCTCAATTTTAATGATGAGTGCCTTTGCTCAGCCATTAATCATTTGCTAAAATTATTTAGTTCGTTTTTGATCTTATTAAGGTAATGATAATTATGCTATGATTTTAGCAACATTTTAGTAATTTTATGTGGGCCTCTGAATTTTAATGGCTTTCTTAATAGGGTTGAGAATTAGACAGGCCATTGTGGCGACATCATGCTACGTTATAGGAGTAAGAAGCTTACACTCTTATTGATACACGCATTTTCTTAAAAGCCCCTAGTAATTTTAATCTCTAAATATACATAGGAGAGCAAAATGAAATAATTTATTTCTGCAAATAAATAACCAAAATATTCGTGAAAATGAACAGTCGTGATAATTACTGCCCATAGCGTTAACGACAGCCGGATGAACAATCGACACCATTTCAACCCATTTATGCTCCTGCTTCATTCCATTCCAATTCCTCTTAAACAACTCCTCGAAATAGTTACGGCAACGAGCCCTCGCAACAGATTCGACGCTTAGTTCCCGCGAACGATACATTTTCATCGCGTTATCCGCGGAGCGGGCTCTTGTAAAATTAGTTTGTGACGAGGAAGGAAACGAAGGGCGATTGTTTTCACGGAAAACATCTACGAGATAATTAGGCCTGTATATTTTCAATAGGAATGATGGATATCCTTGCACCATAACTGTTAATATGATGTGAAACGTTAAATTGCTCTTATATTTTAAAGGAATAGACTTTCAAAACATTTTGCTTTTGTAAACATTTATCAGTTATTTTGTGTCTATGCTAAAGTTAGAGTTTTTTGAAGTTAATAAACGAGCAAATAAATCACTAAAACTTTTATTTTGATTTTAAATCTATGTTTAAACCATGGAGAGAAATGTACGCTACGTTAAATATTCTAATTGTATAGGTACAGATCGTTTCAAAAGCAAAACAGTTTTAACTAAATGTACAGTTTCTTAAATACTTGAGGTTTCCCTTGAGCTTTAAAATATATATTACTAGAATGTATAAAATTGGCATTATCGCAAAGGTACTTGGGATTGTGAATCTCCTCAGAATATACACAAACGCGAGACAGGTCACGCAACCGCTCGTAACTTGAGCTATCCAACAAATTTTCCCAATCGTACTCGCAAGTCAAATGAGCTGGCGAAGTCAGCTCTAAGTCAATGTTTGCTGAACGGGATAACTTGCTAATTTGCCAACTTTGAGACCTAGACTGCCTAGGAATTATTGAGTGTTAATTTTGGATTTACGCTTCCATTGATAGCTTAACATTGTTTGCACTGGCTCTGTATAAGGAAATGGAAATTAATTAGTTATAATATGAATGTAAAGAATTCAAAATATGCCGTCGGTAAAACAGTAGCTATGGGCTACTGCTTTACCTAAAGTTACTACAGTGAAGTGACATACAACAAAAACAACAACGTAGCATCACGCCCATAATCCCCGAAGGGGTAGGCAGAGTCAAAGAGGCAGCAGGCCCCTTTAACCGCATTCAGTCAGAAACAAAACTGGGCTGGGTTAGATGGAAAATTGTGAAAAAGTGATGACAAGTGGCTAGCCTGTCGCCCACACAATCACATACCCAAAACCAGATACACTATTAGTCATCTTCTACGACATGCTAGCCAAGAATCACAGTTGGCACATTATTTTTATGTCCCAGTCCAACATGGGACATACAATACTGTCAAAACGTCAATTTTATAAATTACGATATTGATACATAATACGCCTATAACATTACGCCCATAATCCCCGAAGGTATTGACATTGATTACGAGAATAATTAATTAAAAAGGAATTGAAGATTGATTTATAAACTTTCAATGTCGTTTCTTTGGCTTTCAGAGCAACTCAAAAAGTTTATTTCAATTCAGCAATTCCCTGTAAAAAAAAGGAATAGTTTTTTTAAAATATAACTGTTGTCTAGATATTCAGAGCTAGCCCCACAAGTTCGCATTATCTGTCTATAACTAAACCATTGTCACGCTTCTGGGAATAAATAATATTGTAATTTACAAATGAATTACTTGTTTTATTTTTTATTTATTGTCTATTGAAATAACTATAGCTATATACCACAACATGAAAAGAAACCTAAACACCTGATAAATAATAGATGTAACATATATATATAAGTAAATACAATACTACATAGTACAATAATAATAGGTACCTACACGCTATCATAATTCAGCAACATAAGTTACAATCCACCTATCCGAGTATTATGTAAATATTACAAGTAAGTAGCTTAACACTTTATATCCACGTGAAAGGGTAAACCACCCCGAAATTACTCTAATAATAGTTTATACAAAGAGTACGGTTAAGAGCTCGGTTCATAGATTCTCGCACTCCAAACTATAGCTTGCGAATGTTGATCACGGCCATTTTAAACAGTTAACGGTCTTTGCTTTAACACCGCGTTGACATGCGAACTATAGTTCAACTTGGAACAGTAATACATCTTGTTTGATAGTATAAGGATATATAATACTCAGACGTGGCAGATGTGTTGGTTGTGCATGATGTTTAGCAGGTAATAGATCCGCGCTGAACCCGCAATGGTTTAGACGTGAGAGGGTTCAATCATCCTCTCAGAGAGACTTGGCGTAATTTAGCCACTATTAAGCTGCCGCGTTTCTTTTGGCGAATACTAAAGGCCTAAACATAGAAAATTAAAATAATTGTATAAAAAAGGATTATGAATGTTGAAGAGGCGAGTGAGGTGTGTAAGGATCGTGCCATATGGCGTTCGGTTCTCTCTGCCTACCCTGCTAGGGAAGTGGCGTGAATTTTAGTTAGTTAGTTAATTAAACATAGAAAATTCACAGTGCTTAAGACAGGGAATCTAAGATGCCTGTCACGTTCTCGTTGTTTATGCTGCCAGCGCTGTGAATCATTAACTAAACCTTCAAACTATCAGAATCTAACTAACCTAATCAGTATTATTACTATTTATCAGTAAGTTAATGAAGAATTTTATCGATAAAATGTATAAGTTTTCAATTCAATTCGTTTATTTATTTCAGGCCAAGGAGTCCATATATAGTTAGTAACAGTTTTTCTTAATAAACAATTACGGAAAATAATATAAGATAAAATAACTTAATAATTACTATGTACCTAACATAATAATTAATAAGTTATTTTATCTTATACTAGCTTCCGCCCCCGGCTTTGCCCGCGAGGAAATCGGTTATATCGCGCTTTTTTTTCGCAATAAAAAGTAGCCTATGTCCTTTCTCAGGGTCTAAAGATTGTCTGTGCCAAATTTCATCAAAATCGGTTGAGAGGTTTAAGCGGAAAAGCGTAACAGACAGACAGACAGAGTTACTTTCGCATTTATAATATTAGTAGGGATAGTAAGGATAGTAGGGAAGTAGGGATTATTTTCCGTAATTGTTTTGACAACTGTGACTGGAAACACTGCATACGCCACAAATAGGCAGTATGATGACTCGTATACTTCTTTGTACTATGTTCAACAGTAGCTGTGTGGAGGGCGGGCGGGCGCGTTCTGGACATGTAAATTTTTGCGCAAGCTAATTCGGTGGCCGGATGATATATATGTTGCTGCAGTTTCAAATTACTGGGGCCGAGACTGATGGCCCCAAGCACAGTTTTTCCTAAAGTGGTTTTAGTTTATCGTGAAAGTACTGAGGCGTATTTGTAAGTTATATACTTTATCGTTACTATGCACCGAAAATATTTTAGCCTGACTTGTGTGGGCATATTTTTTATTAAGGATATTTTTTCTTTAATGAAATATACAAATTGTGGTTATTAATATCTTTATATTATTAATTAAAATGAAAACCTGCTCGTATTTATTTTTTAGTACATAAGCCAGCCAAGGCTTTCGAGGCGTTTCGAATTAATTGAAGGAATCAATAAAAGTTATATTGTGTACAGACTTTAATTATGGTTACTATTAACGCTATTATCCACAACTTTTTTTGTTAAAGTCAAAGTCAAAGTGAAAATATTCTTTATCTAAATAGGTTTCAAGGAAATACTTATAAATTGTCAAATACAGGTAAAGCCAAAGCTATATGATACTACGTTCATCTTCAACGTTGTATCTACCGAGAAGAATCCGGCAAGAAACTAGGTAGTTACTCGCGTATTGGCTCAGTATATTCAATAACTACATACATACATAACATCACGCCCATAATCCCCGAAGGGGTAGGCAGAGTCTAAGGGGCAGCAAGTCCCTTCAACCACATTCAGCCAAAAAAAAAGCCGGGCTGGGTTAGATGGAAAATTGTGAAAAGCAGTGACAAGTGGCTAACCTGTCGCCTACACAATCACACACCCAAAACCCGATATACCATTAGTCGCCTTTTACGACATGCTAGGCAAGAACCACAGTTGGCAAATTCTTTTTTATGTCCCAGCTAAACATAGGCCAAGTCCCAGACCAACATGGGACTATAATCATGTGTTTCATTCAACTACTCAGCCGATCTAATTAGTACGTACTGAGCGCGTGGCGTGGCACCCGCCCATTCGGCGGCTCCAGCCATCGGTCTCGCTAACACATTTGAATAAATAGCTCGTTCTCATAAACAAATGTGACGGAAAGCTTTAATGAAGCAATTGGCACATTTCACCTTTGTGTTAATGCTACTTGTACGTCCGAAATCGTGTTTATATTAATAGGAATATAGTACAATAATTGTACAGAGAGATGTATATAAGTATTAAATAAATAAATTATCCAGACTGACACACCAATTCCCAAGTTCCAAACTAAGCTAATGCTTGTCCTATGGATTGATGTGAACGGTTAGACACGCTTAAATACGTTTATAAACATCCAAGACTCGAGTACAAATGTCCATGTTTATCACACGAAACATTTGTCCGGTAGCGGCAACATGGACCCTTGGTTCATCGACCCTTGGTTTCGTGGCCAGGGTCTCATACCACTCGACCAGCGGGCTAGTAAAAACTATTTTTCATACTGTGAACAGGCTTGAAAAGTTTTAGTTATAAATACTAAAGAGACAAAATGGTTACTTTATCCAGCAGTTTGTGTATTATAAAAACGTCATTAATATTTCCATCAAAGAGCCAATTTTCACAAAAAAACCGCAGCTACACTGTTCATACGAGCAGGCAAACGCACGTTTAGAAGTTAATTACTTGGAAGGTGCGAAGCGCACTGCTAGGCGGAGGCACTGTGGCCAGCCACTGTATAACTGAACATAATGAACGACCTCTGTAGACACGGGTAATACTTAATGAATTTTTTTGCGTAAACTTAGCAAGTCAGGTGCTGATCTGCGCCAGGTCTATAAATAACAATATAAGAGACGTGCTGGGTGTCCTCGCACGTCTCTTCTGGTTGGTCCAACGGGTCAGGGTCGGGGGGCTCTGAGTCGCGCTTAACGGACCTACCTGACTGGGGAGACGACTGTATGCATACGGTCGTCTCCACCCATAGCGGACTTACGCTGAGGCCTAGCACTGGATTCCTTATGGGCAACTGCGAAGCCTCAGTCAGTGTGGAGGATGCATCCCGGAGTTTTAGTGGGTGTACTCCGTTACCATCTTGGCCGGAGAAGGGTTCTCCTGATGCAGAGGTCCCTGGGAGTCCCACATAACCATCTCCCCTCCCCCCCCCCAAGGCAAGGTAGTAAGCGTAACGCATTTTTTCGGGTGAAAAAAGTCTTTAAAATAAATAAATTTTCCAAAATGACACACCAATTCCCTAGCTCCAAACTAAGCTTATGCTTGTGCTATGGATACTAGGTGAACGGATAGACATACTTAAATACGTTTATAAACATCCATGACTCGAGTACAAATGTCCATGTTCATCACACGAAACATTTGCCAAATTGTATTGTAATTGTCTGTATCTGTTTTTCGTGCAAAAAAGAATATCTATCTATCTAAACAATATTATTTACTCGCTGTAAAAATTTACATGCCGAATGGCGCATTCGGTAGTGACCCATGCGCCAAGAGTTGTGGGTACGATCCCCACCCAGGACAAACATTCGTGTGACGAATGCTTGCGTTTGTTCAGTGTCTGGCTGTTATTATCCAATATTTAAGTACATATTGGTAATACTACTGTTCTCTCTGATTCCGTAACAGCTTAAGCTACTTACCTCGGAGTCAGATCAACGTATGTATGTGATGTAGTCTGATATATATGTTCATATTTTTAAAGTAAGTTAATAGAGGTGCGTGGTGCTAAACTTATATTCAAATTAAAATATAAAAATGCTGCTGTGGGGTTCTGCGGCCAATATTAAGACTATTTTCATTTTGCAGAAGAGGGCCGTCAGAGCCATATACGGCCTCAGACCATGTGATTCACTCAGAGAACTGTTTAAAGAAATCAATATTTTAACACTAGCGTCACAATACATTTTAGATTGTATCATGTATGTTTACAAGAACATTCAGATATTCCCAAAAAAATCAGATACTCATTCTTTTAATACTAGTAATAGACACAGACTTGCTGTTCCAAATCACAGACTTAATAAGAGTGGTAATTCTTTCATTGGGTTAAGTATAAAAATATTCAATATGTTACCTCAAAATCTCATTGATTTACCTGTACATAAGTTTAAATTATATGTTAAAAATTGTTTGATTAAAAAGGGCTACTACAAGATAGAAGACTATTTAAATGATAAGAATATATAGTTAGACCCAGAATAGGCTGTTCGCCTGCACTGTAAATTTACATTCACGTATAAATTGTAATAATAGACTTGGCATTTTAAAAGAGTACCTATCGAGTTTCTTGCCGGTTTCTTCTCGGTAGAATCTACTTTTTGAACCGGTAGATATTGATCTTATTCTGACGATTTATAAGTGCTTTTTTTAAGCCTACGTAAAACAAAAAAAAACAAAAAAAAAAAAATATCTCTTGGTCCAGTGCTGTGCGCTATATGCAAACACCTTTTGAAGATTTTTATTGCACCCGGCACAGTAAGTGAGCACAATAATGTTGCACAGCGCTATGTTGCGCACCTCTGCGCTAGAACGGGTTTTATCAACATCTATTGACATCATTAGTTTAGGAAGCGGTGGTAGCTAAGTGGTAGGAACACGCGCCTCTTAACCGAGGAGTGCGGGTTCAAACCCGGGCACGTACCTCTGGATTTTTCAAATCTATATACGTATTTATACCACTAGCTCGACGGTGAGGGAAAAAATCGTGATGAAACCTGCAAATTCAAACAACTTTGGATTTGTAACTATGATCCAAAAATTGTCTGGTTTCCCAATCTTAGGGTTACGAAGGTCAGATCGGCAGTCGCTTCAATGTAATTACCAGACTCGCTAAATCTTGAATCATGGTCTAAGCGGACCCCGTCTAAGCACGGAACATAACTCTAGGAAGATGATGATATCGACATCATTAGTTTGACTATAAATTTTCACTTTAACTAACCTCCGATTTACACGTTACTATTAAAAGCTTACTGTGTTAATACATATAATCACCATATAATATTTATTCACAGAACCCGATCAATACAAATGTGTACCTATTTGTTTTTATACAGGAAAATCATGCGTGTGTTTGTCAGATCTAACAAAACAACATTACAAATAACTTCAACTATAATTATCTGACATCATTAAAAAATCAATACCTAACCCGTTCAATGCGAAGGGCCCTTGGAAAGTTAATTACGATTGGGTCTCAAGAAAACCCTGCGCCCTGCGGACGGCCCTTTGTGCCGTGACATTCAATTACAGGTCGTGTGCTATATTGTGCCGTACTGAATTAGGGTTTGGTTAAGAATAGTCATATTGTTATCTGTGTGTACCAAATCTGATACACCTTTTTTAGCAAATAAGTTTTTTCTTAATTTGCGGTGGTAGTTTAGTGGTACTACAAAACATAATATCACGCCCACAATCCCCGAAAGGGTGGGCAGAGTCAAAGGGGCAGCAAGCCCCATTAACCACATTCAGCCAAATATAAAACTGGGCCGGGTTAGACGGAAAACCGTAAAAAAGTAGTGGCTAGCTTGTCGCCCACACAATCACATACCCAAAACCCGATTAACCAATATTCGCCTTTTACAACATGCTAGGCAAGAAACCCAGTTAGCACATTATTTTTAAGTCCCAGATCAACATGAGACAATGTTGTTTGGGACAACATGGGACATGGGACAATAAGCAATTGCTAACCACTAATTACTAATGTTACTAAACGTATCTTAACTATGCCTCCTGTGTTAAGGTTGGTTGTTCAAAGTGGGCACGTGTCTCTGGATTTTTTCTATCTACCGCCATACATACCCAGTGCTATTATAATAAGACATGATAATATATAATCCTCGGTGAGATTGGCCGCTGTGACCGATATCGGATAGGAGGACATTATCATTATGATAAGATATAAATAGATTTATCGGTTATTTTTTTGATGGGGTCATGGTGTTCCTAACGTACAGAAGAGAAAACTGGATACTAGTCCAACCCTGTTAGTGTAGTGATTATATGGGATGGAAGTTCGATAGCATCGGAATAAATGTGTTGATGAAATAGGTATTTGCATCGGATCTCGGTATTAGATGTACTCAACAAAATAATTTGATTCTCACAATACTTTAATTAAATTACTTTACGTCCAACAAATGTTATTACATTTGCAATAAACTATTTCTCAACTAATTAGTATCGTAAAACTAACCACTCAAAAATTAAACTCACAATTCATATGCATCAGTCAAATTATATTAATTTAACCGCTGCGTCGAAATTACTCAAAAGCATCGAATAAATACAATATAAATTAGGTTTATTATCACATTACATCCACAATTATTATCGCGATACACACACAATACTGTAATTAGAGGGAACATTTAATTTTACTGTAATGATGGAAAATAATTACATAAATATGTTGAAAACAAATTACTAAAGCGGCCACAATAGTTTTTGTGAACGTAATAATGAAAAATTACGCCGACGCGGTCGTTCATTTATAATTCTTCGTACGTATTGTACCGTCCACAGTATCAGTAATTAGCCCATACAAGTTTTATAAAGTTTTGAAATGTTCCGTACAGACTATTGTTGAACTAATTAAGCGCTTAAAAGGGTCTAATTCATTTTAAATATGAAAAATATGTATTAATAGAAATGCGTCAACGAAATTGAAGCACTTATGAATGAGTAATGTGGCTTCGGTCTGGTAATATAGGTACTTACGTATAGTTTGGTAATTTTTATACATGAGAGACATTGTTAAGTTATACTTACTATTATTATATACGTAAATAAAAAGAGTTCGTGTCATTCTTCGATTGTAGACGCTACACGACTTGATAAATTTAATTATACATTCGATCATCACACTGTTTTGCATAAAAGTTGCCTTAGTAAAAAAAAAAATGCTATAAATCAGACTACATCACATACATTGATCTGACTCCGAGGTGTGTTGCGGATATCAGAAACAACAGTGGTATTACAAGTATATACTTGAATATTAGATATTAACACCCAGACACAGAACAAACACAAGTATTCATCATACGGATATTTGTCCTGAGTGGGGATCGAACCCACAACTCTTGGCGCATGGGGCAGGGTCACTACCGAATGCGCCATCAAGCTTGTCATGTGGCCAAGGCTATGTACCTATAGAGTATTTTTCATCTAAAAATGACAGCAACAATACAACAGTGATTTTGAATTTCTTTCACTAACTTACTTATTAACAATAATCTAATAAGCTTCAACAAAAAGTAAGCTTAACATAAGCTCATTAAGTAATTTCTTTGTCACAAAGGTTTTATCATCTAGCGGTATCTAAATAATTATCTTCTATTCGTAATAACCAATCACCAGCGATACTAAACATCCCAACGCATTCCGCTCAAAAGTTTCTACAACCAACAAGACTTCTACTAAAACAGTAATACATCATAGCTGCCGTGCATTCGACAGACGCTAAATCCGTCCATCGTGTAGTGCATGCGCCGCGCTACATCGCCGTGACCGACGCGTCTGACGAGCGCGCCGTGACCGCCACCCCGTAAACTGTCCGTAGTTTACGCGCACAGAGCAGATTTCTGGAGCGAGTCACAAACTAACGCCCGGCTCGAGACACGAAATAGTTCGACCGGTGTTAGCTAGCTCGGTGAAGCTTTACTTCTATGTCGTCTATCTGCACTCTTCATGCCACATACCTATTGAAGTTTCGGAATACCCAGTCCTCGAGGTTGAAGTATTTCACAAGTAATGTAGATGTGCTATATTACCATTGCAGTGTCACGTTATGAATTGATGCAATCTCACAATAATACTATTTTAATATGTATAGATACACAGTCTACAATGATTCTCTAACAAGAAAAAGATCAATTTTATATTTTCCTTTTTCCATATTAAGGAGGTCTAACGGTAAATAGTTTTAAATGAATAAAGAATTGAGATGTGACAATTTAAGAAATACGTTACTAAAACGATAGTCAATTCAAACCACCAGAGATTCAGAAATGAATGAAATCGCTGAAAAGAACTCTTAAAGACTTATATCTCCGTAGGTAGTTCAATGAGATTCTCATTCGTTTTTAAACTCCTGCTGGAACTAGTACACCACGGAATCCGTTCAACACGACTTCGACCCTCGACTCGAACCTCGACCAGTTCAGGAATTTTCCGTTACAGAGAGCATCGCGCTCGGGATTCTTTTAAAACCATTCTCGCTCGATTGTTAAACTTGCGCTCTGAATCCGTCAATACTGAATTTAAATCAGCAACAATACAACGACTTCCTATACAATCCAACTTTCTCCTATAGCTAAGGAAATCTAGTAGGGAAAACAAACTGAATCGTACAAACTCATCTGCAATAATTTCTCTACGTGTGCATTTATTATTATGTTTCTTCACACATTCAAGTTACTAAAGTGTAAATCCATATTTATATTTCTGAAAAACCTCAAACTGTATCATGTAATGCGTCCAAAATAACCATTTTCAACAACAGAGAGCGAGTTAACAAGCTCCACAGAAATGATTGTGAAACCCAAAGGGCACCGACGAAGAATAATTGAATTAATTCATAGTAAATACAGTCTGCCCGCTTCTCTAATCTGTTATTCGGCTTATAATGGACACACAGTTTCGTGTTTGACTACACCCCGGGCCAGACATGTAATATTAGTGATTAAATCATGCCAGAGGCAACAAAAAGCGAGGTAATCAAATACCTTCAGACCATTAGAGGTCGCTGCTCGGTGTACCCGCTGAAGTTTTGAAATAGGGACTTTTATTGTGGTCCCTTTTTAAATAGACTACAATAGTCCAATTTATTCTTCAGAGAGAACAGTCATCCTTCAAATAAGTAAAATAGTTCCAGAAAAAAATACTAAAACGATTTAAAAAATGTTAAAGAAAAATTTAATTAAATTAGCTTTAGAAAAAAAAATTAACTTTCATCAAAAAGATATAGTAACAGTGTATATTAGAATAACTGTGTCCTTAGAACGTTCTTTAAGGACTGTTTTTATTTTCGTTGCAATTTTTTTTTTATTATTTTCATCCAATTCTATTGTTGTGTCATTGAGTCCTTCCTTCTATTCAAATGGATCAAATAACACCGCGTGGGGCCTAAACTTAATAGCCCTAGTGCCTTAGAGGGTCGACTTCACAACAAGAAACACTGCGACTTCCCCACATCTCACATGTCATCGTCCCGACAATCTAACACGAGGGAGGCGAGCGCGGAATGTCGCGCGACAGCGGGCAACATTACACCAGCTGTCCACACGGCGCGCCCGCCACTACCCACTTGAATTAGATTAATGGAACGAGCCCGAGACACGCTGACATTATAGTTAACCATCTTGTCCACAGTTTTACATTAAAATGTTCAGCAACCGGGCGCGCTCGCACGCCGCCGCCGAATTTGTCTAAGTTAACATTTCTGGTAATTTGCGCGGAGTGCTTATGAAGCGGCTTTTGGAAAGTGGGCTCTGAATAGTTCACTCTAGTGCTGTTTCAATTAAAATGTAGGAATAGAAAATGGTTTGTAATACTAAAAGCCTTACATACGTAAGCCTCCTAGTTTTTTAGTTAGCAGCAACAGGCGAGTTGTATGGTATTAGTTCACATTCGAAAACGTTCTGTGAACTTTACTACTGCAGGTGAACGTTAATTTAGAGAAGCAAGATATGAAACATTAACATTTTACATATGTAAGTACATAGCATCACGTCCATAATCCTCGAAGGTAGGCTGAGTCGAAGGGCTTTCAGCATCAAGCCCTTTCAACCACATTCAGCCAAAAATAAAACTGGGCCGGGATAGATGGAGAATTGTGAAAAAAATTGTGGCAAGTGGCTACCTTGTCGCCTACACAATCACATAGCCAAAACCTGATATACCATTAGTCGCCTTTTACGACATGCATGAACCATAGTTGGCTGGGTTATATGGGAAATTGTGAAAAAGTTTCCACAATCGTGAAAAAATAATTACCATTTTGTTGTTGAAAGTTACGCTTATACGCTTAGAAACGTTGATTATTACCAGAAGTAGGTAACCAGGTGCACCAATTTCATGTACAATATGATCTAGGTAATACATGAGTTTTATGTTCACTTAAACTATACCTATTATAAATAAATTAGTCCAATTTCAAGTCTATAATATAAATATATTGGACAAGGACTTGAGGGTAAGAAAATACTTAACTTAACTTAACATCACGCCTATAATCCCCGAAGGGGTAGGCAGAGTCAAAAGGGCAGCATGGGCCCTTCAACCACATTCAGCCATAAATAAAGCCGGGCTGGGTTAGATAAAAAATTGTGACAAAGCAGTGACAAGTGGCTAACCGGTCGCCTACACAATCACACACCCAAAACCCGATATACCCATTAGTCGCCTTTTACGACATGCTAGGGAAGAACCACAGTTGGCATATTCTTTTTAAGTCCCATACCAATACGGGACAGTGGGCTGGGACAGTGGTAAGAAAATAATTTAGATAACAAATCGATTTCATTCGTTATAATAAATGAAGACGATTTGTATTTTGATTTGTGGAACTATTGTCTAATAACAGTTTTTAGAGCAATAAGTCTTTAAGAAATTGCTCTTTTATTTTGCAGCCATTATACAATCTTGAACTGAAACGATAAATGAAATTGCGTATTACATAATAATCGGCTTCTCAGAACGTACCTACAGGCTACCTCAGACAGAAACAGAAACGATTTGAAATACGTCTTAAAATTTGCGAAGGTTTATGACAAATACCATTGTTAGTAGAACGCCATCAATAGTATTAAAATCAGCTTAAAACAATTCCGTCAGTATTTCGTCTGACAAAATTCGCCATTCAATGTTCAAATAATAACCGATCATAATCCGATTAAGTAATTTATTTAGACGACATGGTTGCGACCTCGCCGAGGGCACAGCATCGGAATTCTTTGCTAAATAATTTATTCGGGGCTCGACATTCACACTTATTTGTTGAACTGTGCCGAGAGCCATCGTTTTGTAATAAATTGTTGTCTATTTAATATGGCTTGTCTTTGTTCTCGACATCAAAACGATGATATTGTACTGGCTGGAGACCGCGACAATATTGTTTGTACTAGCTTTAATTAGGAGGTGGTTGGCTTCCCAAAAATATAGTTATCACAGAATTTTGCATCATTTTAATTTTACGAATACAATTAAAATGATACTAAGTTTCTGATTTATATTAACTAAAGTTAGAAAAAATAAATTGAATTCTTCCGAAATAATAAACGATAGGCTATCAATGAATGTATAGTACGCCGTACGCAATATGGCGACCCCAATGTAATTCGTGGCTATTATAATCATTACAGCAATTGGTCTGATACAAAAGCACTTACAGTGGGTGTAGGTACTGAATTAGGGCGAAAGTTGTAGATATATATAGTTCAATTATATGTTATAGCGGACAAGGCGTATGTTAATGGTCGCGGTAAGGCAATGGAAAAGTAGTAGGTACTTTTATTTATGAAATCCGAGACTTATAATTCTTTGTGGTGAGATTAGACCCTGATTTTATTAGAACAGTATAATTGTATTATAAAAGGGTTAGCACAGTTTAGACTGTACTAAAGACTTTAGACTGGCCCGTTGGTCGAGTGGTCAGAGACCCTGGCTACGAAACCAAGGGTCGCGGGTTCGAATTCCGCTAGGGGCAAATGTTTCGTGTGATGAACATGGACATTTGTACTCGAGTCATGGATGTTTATAAACATATTTAAGTATGTCTATCCGTTCACCTAGTATCCATAGCAAAAGCATAAGCTTAGTTTGGAGCTAGGGAATTAGTGTGTCAGTCTGAAGAATTAATTAATTTATTTACTGCTAATAATAATGTACGAAATTTCGTAAACATCCGTAACTATACGTTGATTTTTGATATTAAGAATACATAAAATGTATAGGTAAGTAAATACTATGTTGCGACCGCGCCACAAGATGGTCAAGATTATAGCTCAGTAATACGTAAACAAATGACGTCGATATAACATAGAGAAACGCCATACAATCCTGTATCGCGCTGAAGAAGTTATTCTCGCCACTAACTATTTAAACAATACACCGTGACGGTTAGTCGGACCTAGGTCCCCGAGCAAGCAGCATCTAGCTCGGCGGAAATACTCCCACTTTTACCGCAAGCGCTTCGCACGAGTATATAGTTAATTATCTAGCAAGAAAACCTTTAAGAGGTATCGCATCGGTGAACCTAAATTAAATCCAGCACGCAAATATTTACAAAATATCCAAAAATTACCATGAATGATTTAATATCGACTGCACGAAAGAATTTCACTGGCAAAACTAAATTCCACTAACGAAAAAAATAACACCATCAAACCAGACCTCACTAAAGCAACAATGCTAAAAAACAACATTTTACACATTGCGCGCGGCGAAACTAGAAATTCAAATTTTCCGGTCAAATTTCATTTTTGAATATTCCGCGTTAGCCGTGTTTGTCGCGCGCCTCGACGCAACCAAAACACTCGCATATTTGGTCGCGCGGGCGCCGGCCGCCGCGCTTGTCACGCGCCACTCGCGCCAAAACGACGAGCTGGGTAAACCTATTGCTGTGTACAATGCGAATAGGATCAGTGGGAGGCCAGTAGGAAAATATGACGATGGATTTGAATAAAATAGACAGACAACAAAGCTGCGCTTTGCACTGTGCGATGAGATACACAACTATTAAGACCTCTTCAGAAACATTTCATAGCTATGACAGGACACATAAAAAAAAATTATATATATATATTTACGGTCGAATTGAGAACTTCCTCCTTTTTTTGAAGTCGGTTGAAAAAGCTAAACAACCGAACAAATCTAATTTGCATTCCGCAAAAACTATCAAGGTCACAGACGTGGCAGACAGACAAGGTTACGTTTTATTACTAATATTAATAATGATTCCTAATTTCAGCACCGAAAAGCTCATCAAAGGCGAGGTCAATCCCGCTTCTTCGAAACTTCTTGTTGCCTAATGGTCCTCGCGCCGAAATTACGAATTCCTTCAGCGACATCTCTAGTACAAGCATAATATTTTAGAGAGTCTCGAGCGGGCAATAAAGTAGGCAAATTCGACGAATAACGGCCCCGGTTCGATGTTGTCTGCGACTTATGGACTAAAAATTGCCTCTCAACCGACGGAAATATGGCTTCTTTGCTTATACTGAGCGTGTTTAGGCTCTTCATCGTTATAAGGTAGTGGTTTTTATTTGTTCGAAAATCAGCTGAAAGAAAAACAATACTAGGCACTGTTAGTTAGTTAGGTATATCGTATGGTTAACATGAGGATACACCCAATAGAAACTACATGGCTACTACTTTTACGAGAGACGAGACTACGTCGATAGCTTGATTTGAGCTCGATGACGACTGAAATAGCTTTCGCTGTTCACGTAGACCAACGGCCAACCACTCTAGAGATTTTTCTTATACTACAAATCAAACTTTATTATTAACGTTAAACTCAAGTGTCTGTACATCAAACTCGCAAAGGTGTGTCTTATAATTCTATTAGCTCCAAAGCAAGTCATCTGATATTCAATCGAATCACTTTGCAAGACCTAAAAACCTTCTAGCGATTGCGCATCACTAATATTCTAATTGTAGTAGAGTAATAAAGTTTTCTGATATTTCGACAATAATCACAACTATTCGTGTCTGCTAAACTAACAAACATGTTGGATGGCGTTAATTGTCAGTTCGCGAAGAAAGACTAATTCGTCGCCTTCTGAAGTTTCGTAAATATCAAAATTAACACAAGTCTCGTTAACAGCACTGGTTAATCACCGCATGCCGTGTAGGCCCGCCAGGCTAATTCCTGATTCCACTAAATAATTTTAAACGACAACACCGAACGAACGTGGCAGCCGCTCCTGCAATTTTATGTTCATTCAAACAGTTAAATAAGGCTTAATTACTGACATGTTGAACAATAAATAATGTTGTTTGTCGTATTAAATCTGCCGGCTAATAGGGTGTTTTTGCTGCTGATAAAACGAGATGTATTAGTTTCGACAAACATTTGTGATCCTAAGATTTGAGATAACTAGTTTAAGTTTGCTAGTAGCATTAGAAATGCTTTGATATCTTCATCTAAAGCGCTTAAACTCTGAAATGTTTCACATAAATTATCATCTAAAAACTCGCACCATTAATAAAACAATCACAACGAAGCCTATTTATTCCCTATTTCTAGAATGGAATACAAATATTTAAAAAGATTTAATAAATGTAAAATAAAATAGCAATATACTTTGCAATGAATATTGATTGTTATAGTCACATAATTTATATATATGAGACGTCAAATGCAAAATGTTCATATTATTTTTCGCCACACCATTTTCAAGGACTAAGTTATATTGTTTCATTATAAATATAATGTAGCTGATAGAGCCACGCTGAAGCCACATTGACGGCACAGTCGTGACGACATGATGGATAGGAATAGAACCACCCTCTTGAAGAAAACCGGCGAAAAGTCATTCTCAAGCTCAAGCGTTTTGTTCAGTGGCTAAGAAATCGGGTGAAATGCTTAATGCGCCTTAAGAGAATCCTCAGCAAGAGCTTCAAAGCATTCTGACAGCTTATCATCAAGCCAGTCGTAAGCCAACACAAAGTGGGCGGACAACCGTGTTGCAATGCAATTTTGTTAAGCTGCTGAATACGTTGGTATCTCCATTCAAACGAATTCAAATGCCTAAGCTGGCCATCACACTACTGTTATTTCCGCCATCATTGACGACACAGTAAAGCTAGAATTAGAAATTCAGGCTTTACGGTTGCGACATGATAATCCAGTGTCGTTCAGAAATAAATCAACTGTTGATCAACCTCCACTGTGAGCTTAATGCTAGGAAAACAATGTATGTGGTGTTCGCTGTACTCAATTGTTTACTATAGTAATATAGTAAAAGTATATAAAGCTTAGTTTACAAATAGAGAATCAATTCGCAGTATGAACGGTTTATTAATTTGTATATCCGGTGACAGTCAAATGAGGCCCACAGGCCCGCTTTGTACCAAATCTGACTATCTGTTATAGCCTCAAGCAAATTCGCGTTAACTATTAAACATATTGTGATGAATGTCATATCGCAATATCGCATGTTCGTTTGTGATAGCGATATTAATCACAGGGAGGCGCGGCCAACGAATCATCAGAGTGAATAAATTGCCAACTATCTCATTAATGGCGGCTGGCTTCGTTTGACACGTCATTTGCACAAACTGCTGTTTATTAAACTATGTTATTTATTATTCTATTTAGTTTAATGTCTAATTTGATTGTACACGTTTATGTTATGACTGAATTAAATTTTATGGCAGTGAGAAATTAACACAGCAATTTAAAATCATTGATCTACGGGCCCACAGATATTTTCAAAATCAAATAACATACTTAATAAATATAATTGATGATATCAAAAATGATTTCTACAAAAAAAAAAACTATTAAAATTCTTTTGAAACTCTTTTTATTATATATTTTTTTACGGTTAGTTTCTTTAGACACTATGTCGTGCTAAACTCTTTAAACTACTTCTATATCTACAGTATGCTAAATTGAAGAGTCACGGCGTCTTTATTTCCCTACAGTCCCTTCCACTATAACAAACTATAAACAACATTTCTTTTACACCATGAAAAGTAGGTCACTCCACGACAAAGTACCAGACGTTTCAAAATTGCCCACAAAAACCGACTGGCACATTTCGCAAAGTGACAAATCAGGGCAACACCCGCGCAATCCCGCAGTAACTCAAAAGGCGGCCGGAGCTCGCTGGGACGGTTGGAACTCGGTGGGAGCGGTTGCGACTCGCCGGGGGCAGGCGGGACTCGCCGGGAGAGGTTGCGACTCGCCGGGGGCGGGCGGGAGTTCTAGCGAACTGCAAGCTTCTGCGACTAGTGACACTACCGGCACCGCTGCTGATAGATAGCCACGCAGTGATTCAAATGGCTAACCCAAGGCAGAGAGAATTATCTCGGAGCGGTTCAATTGAATAGCAGACAAATTGCATACATTAATTCGATAGAAAACACCGTGTATAAATAAAATTACAAATTTCGACTGTATCACAAGAACTAGGACTCGGCATTGTAATTAGCAACAGCTTGCGTCGATTTGACGGTCCATCTCATTTTGAATGTTTGTTACTTTGTTATTTTTCAACATCTTTTCATCAGATTTACAGATAGTTGATAATAATCAAGGAAGCGCAGTCTTGTATCGGGTGCAAGACTTAATTTATGTTAACCAACGGAGTAAGTAAGTCAGCGCAGTGGACGTGGCAGCAGCTATCCTAATCTGTAAGCTTAATAAGATTTTTCTCAGCTAAAAAGGACAAGAACAACTCCAGCGTGAACTATGGCAGCCTGGGCCGTGGACGCGAATGACAAATGGTGACTGCGCTGGCTCGTCGCGACTCATATCTTAAGCGTCGCTGTTTTATTTCCAGCGACCAGAACAGCTGTTTTCGCTTCAATACTGTCATAAATATCTTGTTCTCTTCTCTGCAGAGCATCAGCCACAAATGTGAAAAATCGTAACCCATGCCACTTAGAGCAAAAATACATTTTGTTTGAATTCTTTCTAGCGATATTTCATAATGCGCAAACCAAAGCAGACGATAAATTTTAATACGCACGCGCATTTTGATTTCAGTAATTACATCGTATTAAAAATATCACAATAAAGTTTCGGGGTTACTCAATGTTTAATGCAGGTTTAAACTTCAAATCGTATCATACTATTAGCAGTATTGCAGGTTGCACCACAGGCAACATTGACTCATCAATCTCAATGCATAATTGGATTCCATCTAACCCAGCCCAGTTTTATTTTTCGGTTGAATAAGGGGCTAGCTGCCCCTTTGACTATGCCTACCCTTTTGAGGATTACAGGCGTGTATGTATAACGTATGTATAATTGGAAATTAAAATCCTACAAATTAAAACTGCTTAGTTAATTAAAACAGTTACACTTTGAAATGTGATATCTAATCTAAACAGATCATTAACATTAACAACACACCGCAATTAGTTTAAAATAGCGATTATGCTATAATTAGAGCTTAATTACGTCGCTCGTTTGATTGTATCCCCGTGGACTCATGTATATTTATGGAGGCAAATTACAAATTATCTGAGGAAGACAGATTCCCGCCCACGCGTACAAACACTGTCGACGTGGATTATAAATGGGGAGATTTATTAAATAAGTTATATGTATACCTTTAATTCCGGAATTGTCGTATTTTAACAGGCCCGATGGCCGAGTAGTCAGAGACCTTGGCCACGAAACTAAGGATCGCGGATTCCAATTCTGCTAGGGGCTAATGTTTCGTGTGATGAACATGGTTTTTTCACTCGAGTCTTGGATGTTTATAAACGTATTAATTGTATGTCTATCCGTTTATCTAGTATCAATAGCACAAGCTTATAAGCTTAGTTTGGAACTTGGGAATTGTGTCAGTTTAAAGAATTTATTTGTTTATTCAACAAAGATAAATGATAATAATTATTTATATTCTAAATAAATATATAAATATATATATATCTATGTATTCTATATTTCATTGATAGCTAAAATAATATTTAAATATACAAAAAAAACTGACTTCTACCAGCTATGGTTGTGAATTAAATACATACATTAATATATTTTAATTATTGAATAAAGAGGACAGGAGTTTATCATAAAAATCCGAATCATAGATCATCGGAAACGAACGTTGTTGTAATACTTAATCAATTCATACTTGTATATACATATTACAAACATCGAATATTCTAACATATTCTGATATATAAGAGTTTGTTATTTGTTATATACATGCCTTACACGAGATATACTAGACTAATATATAGGTACCAGATATGTTTGCGCAAGCCAAACAAATTACAAGCAACAATATCGCATATTCGATACACATTCCCGAAACAAAGTAAACAGAGGAGCTCGCGAGGTACTTATCCCGTAAAAACATCGCTCCTATTTCGGTCCGTCCACAAAGACGTATTCCGGGGACGCGTTTAATTGGCGTTCCATTGAGACTAAACCGCCATTATTAACACTAAGGACCTCGTACAGATAAATGAGTCGTTCAACCCCACGCGTCACACCACACCCGACTAACAGCCTCTTAGCCCCCCAACACAATGTACATTGTTCCCCGCCGCCGCCGTGCGCCCGGAGAGCACCTCGCACCGCAAGCAATGTACTTTGTTTAAAACAATAGCGTACAAAGTCGAGAGATGGTTAAGTAGCTAGTGTCTTCATGAGTACGACGCTCCGGTAACTGATAGCTATCGGCTGAAAGTTTTGCCGTTGTTACTATTGCGGAGTCCTGTCGAGAGGTAGGTGGGGCGCTAGTAGCGGAGCAGCGATGAACGCTGTCTGCGGCGGGGCGTTGTTTCCAGTTGAGTGAAGTGGTGAGCTGTCAGGAAGCGCGTACTGGGGCTGTGGTAAATGGTTTCGTGGAGGGCGCTCTTTCAGCGGCGCAGCCTTTATGCGAGTCTTTGCCGGGGCGTGTATGGTGGATGTGTTCAGGTAGTGTTTCGGCCGTTCTGTGAAATTAAGTTTTAAACGGGCTGCAACTGGGTTACTTGTTGTAAAATATCTAGTTACATTCTTGTTCCTCGACATTTTCAAATGCTATTCTGTTTATCTTTTACAGTGTTTCGAGAAAACGTCCAAAACATTATTCCTGGTGTATCATAGGTTCACAAAATTACAATTATAAGCACCAAAGAAAACTTAGTTTAATCAATATAGCAACTTTTAAGTGATTAAGTATTTTTGATTGGTTGTGTTGACGTTAAAATATAATAAAACGTATCTCACTACAGACTACCAAACAGTAGATACATTGGCTCGTATGGTATTTATTTTCAAAGAGTTAATATTTTTAATACCCACCTAATGCGCAAATTTTGTATAGTTAAGTTAAACAAATTATTAATATTATTATTCTGTTTCCAAACGTTTAAGTTGCTACACATAACAATCATAGGAGCGCAGTAATTATCGCAGCATGTGCCCAAGAGCCCAAGTTCATATGTGCCCAAAGGCCCAGCATATTTTAAGGCGGCCCTGCTCGTATCAGTTCGTAGTTTACCTATATAAAAGTAAACCATCATCTTCCTAGCGTTATGTCCCGTGCTTAGACGGGGTCCGCTTAGGCTAAGCCTTAGACCATGATCCAGGATTTAGCGAGTCTGGTAATTACATTGAAGCGACTGCCGATCTGACCTTCGTAACCCTAAGATAGGGGAACCAGACAATTTTTGGATCATGGTTACAAATCCAAAGTTGTTTGAATTTGCAGGTTTCATCACGATGTTTTCCCTCACCGTCGAGCTAGTGGTATAAATACGTACATAGACTTGAAAAATCTAAAGGTACGTGATCGGGTTTGAACCCGCACTCCTCGGTTAAGAAGCGCGTGTCCTTACCATTGAGCTAGCACCGCTCTCCCTATATAAAACCTATAAAAGTAAACCGAACGGAACAAAATAAGTTCTAATTCAGCTGCACGAAATTAGCGAACCTGATATATTAGATAAATGTAATTATACACTATGCATGTAACATGTTGTCCCATGTTGGTCTGGGACTTGGCCAACGTGCCAACTGTGGTTCTTGCCCAGCATGTCGTAAGAGGCGACTAATGGTTAACGGGCTTTTGGGTATGTGACTGAGTAGGCGACGAGCTAGCCAATTGTCTCTCCTTTTTCACAGCTTTCCATCCAACCCAGCCTACTGTCCCATGTTGGTCTGGGACTTAAAAAGAATATGCTAACTGTGGTTCTTGCCTAGCATGTCGTAAAAGGCGACTAATGGTATATCGGGTTTTGGGTGTGTGATTGTGTAGGCGACAGGTTAGCCGCTTGTCACTGCTTTTTCACAATTGTCCATCTAACCCAGCCCGGCTTTATTTTTAGCTGAATGTGGTTGAAGGGGCTTGCTGCCCCTTCGACTCTGCCTACCCCTTCGGGGATCATGGGCGTGATGTTATGTATGTATGTATGTATATACTATGCAATAGGTACATCGCCTAGCTTTCTTGTCGATGAATTGCGTTTGGTGGTCTCCACCTCATCTTCTCCAATCCTCCACAAATTAATGAAAAAAAACTCCTCAAAAACTCCTCAAATTAATGATCTTTATAAAATGATGGATCAGAATAAATTATAAAAGGGAAATTATGTTAATATTTTAACAAAGAGATATCAAAACAAATAGACATAGTAAACCAAATAAGATATTTGCTGAAATCCCCAGAAATAAAACCGGAATCACCCGCCAACTATCGGCGTCCAGGGTAACGAAACAGAATTATTACGCCCACATTTCGGGGCGAAACCCTTTGCGTTTGTAAAAACGAAAGCCCAATAAAAGCCGCTAATACTCGAGGCTGGCAATAATAATAAATTTGCATGTGAAGTGAACGCCTCTCGCGGCCGAATTCGTTCTATTTCGGTAAAAGGGCTCGCGCCTCGCCCCTGGTGCTGCGCCGTCGCAACCGGTAGCAAATATATAAATCGATTTCAATACTAAACCGGTATAATGCTAGTAAAATTATTTGCGCATGGCGAGGAATAGAGGATATTTTAGAAACACCTTTTTTTTACTGAGAAAGCTTCCAGGACCCTTTCACCCTCTGCTTGGAAAACAGAGGGCGGTTTGTCGGACTCGAACCGACTAAAACCCCAACATGGTCTCCCGAGGCGCAGTTCCGGAGGAGAAACAACTTTAATACAATTACCGGCCAAATATTGTTATCAAATGTATAAGGTGAAAGTGAAAATTGGGAAAAGTATACATATAAGCGTACTAATATACCAATCGTTCAACATGCTGCGTTGAAGAAAATCTATACTTATAATAAATCTGTAGAGAGGTCAATTCTGTACATTAAATATATTTTCAAAATAACTATCAGGGTGTGATTAGTGATCGATACTGATGCCAAAAATGCAATCAGTAAAATTTTTGTCTGTCTGTCTGTCTGTCTGTCTGTATGTTCCTTATAGAAACAAAAACTACTCGACGGATTTTAACGAAACTTGGTACAATTATTCTTCATACTCCTGGGCAGGTTATAGTATACTTTTTATTATGCTACAATCAATAGGAGCAGAGTAGTGAAGGGAAATGTTGGACAAACGGGAGAAGTTACTCCATTTTTTAAGCTTCTGTCGCGTGTGCAGCCTTAATGGTTAAAGTAACATAGAAATCATGTATGACGAAAATAGTCTTTATAATATTAACCATCAACGCGGGTGACACCGCTGGCACAGCTAGTATAAAATAAACACTTAAATTCAGAACGGCAACACGTCAACTACATCTTCATATACCGACACCATAGGCACTTGTTAGCGAATAATGATGTTGCAAATGTCCGTAGGATACCAACCACCTACCAAGC
The DNA here is from genome assembly GCA_951394215.1 of Glyphodes perspectalis. Lineage (NCBI taxonomy): Eukaryota > Metazoa > Arthropoda > Insecta > Lepidoptera > Crambidae > Glyphodes > Glyphodes perspectalis. The sequence continues at coordinate 18,652,734 of OX596202.1, read as the reverse complement.
AGGCCGTATGCTTGATTATAACATTTTGTGGGACAGCAAAAAGTCCAGGATATATCACCGGTATTCGCATCCTTGACCGGGATTACTGCGTGAGGGTAGCGGGGGTGGCCGCGCAGCCAGCCGGCTCGCGACTATTGCTGAGCTCGCATGTTCCGACAAGGGTGAGATATAAAATCAATCGGCCCGAACGAGAATCATCACGGGGCGAGAGGCTTGCAAAGTCAAAGTGGTTTGAATGTGCAAACGAAATTATTTTTCTATGTAAAACTAGCTGTTGTTGTAACACGCGGCTCCGCTCGCGTGGCGGCTTAATTTTTCTGACACCCCCAACAAATATCATCAAATAGCATATTTAAGCCAATGTATACAACACAAATTATATATCTAAACCTAAAATATCCTCAAGAATCACTCTATCTATTGGTGAAAATCCGTACAGTAGTTTTAGAGTTTATCGCGAGCAAACAGACAGACAGACAGACAAACGCAGCGAAAAAGAACAGACTAAATCACATTGATCTGACTCCGAGGTAAGTACCTTAAGTACTTGTGTTACGGATATCAGAATCAACAGTGGTATTACAAATATATATACCTAAATATTACATATCAACACCTAGACACAGAACAAACACAATTATTTATCACACGAATGTTTGTCCTGGGTGGGGATCAAACCCACAACTCTTGGCGCATGGGGCAGGGTCACTACCGAATGCGCCATCGAGCCAGTCAAACTTTGTAGATATATCGAATGTAGGTACATATTATCCGTTTATATACCAGTATGTTTCACCGCTTTGATAGTTATTCAGCTGTATAGCAGTAATGCTTGCATTGCAGTGTTCCGTATCGGAAACCGGGATAGCCAGGTAAATTACAGCCAGGTGAAATTTAACCACGCCTCCGTTTGGACCGATAAACTCTATTACAATATTGGAGGTAATAATCCTCGAGGCATGGGTAAATAGCGGTTTCAACCCTCGGTCACTGAAAATTTACCAGTTGTTAAAGTATTTTACCTTATTTTTACAACATATCGGGAGGTATGGAACACGAAAGCATACTCCCCTCTGCGACCCCAAATATGGCATATAAATTTAAGGACTATATTTGCCAAGAAGGTAAAGACCTATCTCGTCTTTAGTCTAAGCGCTACGGGGCATTTATGTATATGACATATTGGGGAATATTTAAATAGGCATTCAAAGTTGAGTTAATAATAACGACAAATTTAATACTTACTTACAAAACTATCGGCTGTCTTTGGCCTTTACTTCACATAGTCTCAAATTAAATCAAAAACAATATATCACGCAAACACAAAAGAGTGAATAAAAATAATTAGGTATTAAAATGATTATGTGATATTATATGAAAAATATATCAGTCTAAAGTCTGCTAGTTGCAATTAGCCGTACGTCGGATATCTATAACCGCATTATATGATTTGCACGTTTTTTCTCTTCATTATACCAATTCGCAATACAGTGCCGCGCGTACACAATTTCCCGTCCTAATGTACACAATACCTCAATCTGGCGCATTCATCAGCAAACTCGGCTATTTCCCGCGCTCCGCAAAACTGTCTAAAACGCAATCAGCGCGATCGGCGCGCAACAAACGCTAATTGCGCGCGCGCCGCTTACACGCGCGTCATTAACGCACATTGTCATCGAGCGATTGCATTAACCAACTTGAACATATTTTTTTTGCGTCTAACCTCATCATCATCCCTCTAGCGTTTTGTCGTATGCTTAGTGTCGCTTGGACCTTGATTCTGGATTTAACAATCCTGGTTATTATAATGATTCGACTGCCGATAGGGCGTACGCAACCTTTAGATTGAACCACAATAGCACCAAAAAATAGATCATGGTTATGTCCCATGTTGGTCTGGGTTTTATTTTTGGCTGAATGTGGTTAAAGGGGCCTACTGTCTCTTTGACTCTGCCTAACCCTACGGGGATTAAATAAATAATAATCAATAAAATGTTTTATTGACAAAATATTATAAAATTTTTGTTTGATTCTACTGTATTCCAAAATAGGCTGATGTCTGTAGTATGGAATCCATTAATGGTGTAGGTACACTGTCATAGCACAAGTATTCACATAATGCTTTAAAAACTTAAAATAAATTATAAACGGAAAGAGAAAAGTGTGTGTTTAGTGTGTGTGTGTGTGTGTGTGTGTAATTGTGGACGAGTTCTATGTGTGTATGATTATATTTTTTTAATTTGCAAATTTATTTATGATGTATTTTTCCACATGAGCTAGTCGTATACATATGTACAATAACGTAGCCCGCATCTTTCTTTTGCATTTAAAGAGCATTTGCTTAAAATATACAGTCTTCGGTATAATTACCATTAGTAGATACGATTTCGCAGTCGCGCTCAGTAAAATTACCTGTAAAGAAAAATAAAAACTTGTGGAATCAAAACATATCTATTTAACGAAGAAAAATGTAAAGAACCAGTACCACTGTATTCGATGCTCCTGCCCTCTAGCTAACACTGATATGAGCTCTAAAAAGCATTATTCAAAACCGTTACCTACTTCTCGCATCCCTTATTTTACCAGCCCCAATAAAAAAAAAGCATTAAAGTTCCGTCAACAATTTATACAAGCCGAATATTTGCCCTAAAAGATTAGTACGTAACAACTAACTAACCTTCACGCCACTTCCCTAGCGGGGTAGGCAGAGAGAACCGAACGCCATATGGCACGATCCTTACACACCTCACTTGCTTCTTCAACGGGTACGTGATTTTTATAAAATCTGTGGTATTCTATTTAAACTTGGAACAAATAATGGTTATGTAGCTAATCTTTGATAAAATTTTGGTAATACCAACTGCCTACACAGAAACTACAATACACTTCAACTAGCATTTTGCGTTAGAATTATTATCAAAGATACCTCAACGTGTGTAGCCTAACACGTTATAAACAAAGTTATTACACGTTTATAATGGCAGTAAAAAAGGGTTGGGCCAAAAAATTCTGGCTGGTTATTTCAATATCGAAATTACTCAGTAACTGTCCGGAGTCAGGAAGTTGGCGGTTTAATCACCCCCGTGCCTCGGAAACCACGTTAAGCCCTTGGTCCTGCGCCCGACCTCTTACCGGTCATGTCGAATTGTCATCTCACCGACTATGAGAGTGAAGGAACAGAGATTGCACCTGTGTTTGCGCACACACTTGTGCACTATAATAATCTCCTGCGCAGATGGCTAATCCTCGTTGAGATTGGCCGCTGTGACCGATATCGGTTAGGAGGACATTATTATTATATTATTAAAACAGGGTGCTCTCGCTAGCCCATCGCTCACAGCCACATTCTACCACCTTGCCAGGTTCATTACTCCCCCTACCGATTCAAAAGTGTTGACTTCGCAAGCAAATCATTATTTTATTTCGAAGAGCAACAGAACCTTTCCCTCAAAGCGGTATCCTTTTCACGAACGGCAGAGGGCGCGTTGAATCGATGTCTTCATAATAATTCCGTTTTGTAATGCGAAGGGTCGATAGTTTTCGGAAGCGTATTCGGCCTACGTGTGAATAAAGCGTGTTTTGGTAAGATTTTACTTTGCCTTGTTCCATTTCCTTTTTTTATTCTTTTCACCTGACGCATACGGAAGTAGCTTGCGTTGAAAAAGTGTCTGTATTGTAATGTGTACTTATTTGACGGCCGATTTTATTTATAAGATATATTTTTTGTAGGTAACGACATATAATATACGTGCATTACCATAATAAGAATCGTTTGAGCTCTTGTAATAAAATTAGACTCTGTATTCTTACCACAACCAATTTATAACAAATTAACGGATCTAGGTGACGAGATTCATGTGAATATACGTGATACAGGTTCCTGTCACTTCTAAGTCTCAATCTAGCTTAACACTATATTTTGGGCCAATAGTGTTTATAGGATCTTACTGCCTCCTAAGGCCGGTAGGTACGCTTCGGGACTTGCGTCGAGATGGTACATAATAATTTTGAAGTACACAAAATCGAGGCTAATACAATTACACGTATCAGACTGCGCTCTTAAGGAGCGAGATCCGGACCATTCCATTACACTCTTTGTGTACATTTCAATCCCGCAAGACCACTGTGCCACAGAAAAATCCATCAAAGGAGGCGAGTAAAAACGTTAGTCTACTAGATTAAACAGAAAATCCCGTGGCCCTTCGACGGGGCACAATGGCGGCGGTAAACAAGTTTCGCTCACAAAGGCTGCACCAGACAAAGCTTGGCCTCAGTTTTTGCGGCCTGTTGTGCCGCAGACCGGGAATGTTACAAGTTGCCCGATTTGCCGGCCGAGATTCGTGTATGTCATGATGACTGAATAGTTCTGTTGGACGACGCAACTTTAAGCCGATTTTGAAAAAAGGAGTTCGTGATCTATCAGCGCATTTTTTAATACTGACCGACAGCATCCCTCGTTTTCATCTCACATTGAGTGGCTTATCACTTGGGATTGGGGTGGGTTTTAAGGTTAAATCCGACCCCAAACTATGCTTCCATGCTACAAGTCTTTTAGGCGCTCAAAACAGCATATTCTGAGCTTGTAATTGGGGCCCTAATGATCCTCGTATTTATAACCATTGATTCTTTCATATACTGAGGTAATGGACGAGATCCTAGTTCAAGAGAAAACGGGACATAATACGACGTTTATTTTAGAAACACAAATATTCGAATACTGATTTCAAAGCTGGGAACATGATCATCGAATCGTCACGAGAATGTCCCGTACATAGTCGGGGTCCATTTACCTCAACTAATTAATAAAACGGGATCAATCCACGATCCTAGTTTATGCGATTCTATTTTATATTTTTACGTTACTATCCTTCTGAAGTGCGTAAATCTTAAACAAGAGAATCAAATAAATAAGACCATGGTAACACATTCATACCTAAATATTCTTCACAAAAAACCCTGAAAAAGTATCCTTTAACGGACATTTAAATACACACAATCGTCTCCACCGCAGTCCGCCACTCCACCGCAACCCTCCACCTGGCCGATAGTCGACAAATCATCGGCGCCTCATCGAGGCCGCTCCGCTAATTGTCCTCAGGCGTCCTTCGCAATTTGTAGCCGTCCGGTCGCCCTCACGGATTATTACAGAGCCCACGCATTAGGGCTTCGGCTTGTAGTTAGATTTAGTGCGTTGAAATTCGATGGCGTGGTACCATTTAGGTTCATGGTACATTAAACAGAGGCATGAAGTAATGACCCATGTTAGTCTGGGACTTGAATAGAATTCGCCAACTGTGTTCCTTGCCTAGCATCTCGTAAAAGGCGACTAATGACACATCGGGTTTCGTGATTGTGTAGGCGACGAGCTAGCTTTTTGTTATTATTTTCTCAAAATGTTGCATCTAATTCAACCCTATCTATTTTTGGCTGAATGTGGTTAAAGAGGCTTGCTGCCTATTTGACCCTGCCTACCCCTCCAGAGACTACGGGTGTGATGTTCTGTACGTATATAGAAGACGTACAGTGCAATAACCGCTTCGTTCTGTTGAAGAAGCTGACGTCAATCCATCAGATGCAATAGAGGTCATCACTCTATCAAGAATGATTTTGAGAACTTGAAGGACTTCATCATCTCCCTCCTCGCTATGTCCCGAGCTTAGTTTAGTAGGGTCCGCTTAAACCATCACCCTAGGCATAGTTATTAAATTGACGACCTGACATTCGTAATCCTTATTTAGAGACAACGAATAAATTTGGATCATGGTTAATTATTCATAGTTATGTTGACATGTTGACAGGCCCGTTGGTCGAGTGGTCAGAGACACTGGCTCCAAAACCAAGAGTCGTGGATTCGAATCCTGCTAGGGGCAAATGTTTCGTGTAATGAAAATTTACATTTTCATTCGAGTCATGGATGTTTATAAACGTATTTAAGTATGTCTATCCGTTGGCCTAGTATTCATAGCACAAGCTTAGTTTGGAACTAGGGAATTGGAGTGTCAGTCTGAAGAATTTATTTTATTTATTTATTTATAGTTATTTCGGAAGTGCAGGTTTCCTCAAAACAATTGGAAATGCGTACGTAAAGTTGGGAAATCCATAAGTACTTACACGGGTTGGACCAACATATCACGCTTATGAGTCGCGCCTTTAAAATTAGCTACCACAGCTCACGTAGTATATTTATGGACATAACACTAGATAAAAATACATAAATAAACCTTAATGTACCCGTAAATAATGGATACAAATTTAAATTTTATGTACATGACAACAACTACAAATTTAAAAGCCGCTGCCATTCTGCTTTCAACATATTAAGACATAAATCACACCGCGGAAACCGCTGCTTTATCACAACAAATGAAATTTCTACGGTCTAAATAGTATTTCATTTGTCCACTGAGAAATGTCAACTGTCCTAATGGGATCTGGTGAGATAATTTTGTGGTGGGCGTCGGGTCTGTGACGTCACGGCCTCGCTAGGGGAACGTCCGGGGCGCGTCAGATACAGGGGAACCGGTCTGTCTTCATTTAGATCTCTGATTATGAATTCGGATAAGCACGCTGTGATGATCTTCCGGAATTGTGTTGAGTTGAATAAGCATAGTAGTACAGTGTTATTGAATTACTTGATTTCTAATAGTGTCACTTAAGAATAGTAATATTTTATTTAGATTGGTTTCGTAGGACACAGGCTAAGAGAACCGTTTATCTATGGCACCATCTTAAATATACCTGTATTTTATACTTATTAAAGTGCCACTTTACAACTTAATAGTAGGCAAATTAAATTGCTCATGACAATTAAGACTAATTAAGTTACATATTAAAAACATGTTTATTTTAGGGGTATTGATAAACCAAGTTCTCCTAAATAGCCCAACCAAGAGTCAAACTCAGATCCTCCTTCAAGCCTCAGTCAGTGCCACAGTCCCAATCAACAACTATCGTAGAGAGCAATCTGAACAACGACATCCAAACAACTCGAGTAAGTTTCTCCGCCCGGAAATTACCGCCTCCCAAATATCCCTCCTCACAATATATAGGAGTGACAGTGATGTATATTTCACATAGGCATATATTACATGCATGTAACAACATAGATCGAAAAAAACCTACACCCCGATCAAATTAAAATAGTAACAAAGAAAAAGAACAAAATAACAAGTTCAAGAAAAAAGACAAAATATAGTTTTTTTTTTTTTTTAATAAAACTACGAAATTTTCATACCCCATTAAAATACTTCATGGACGAATGAGAGTTTGTATTATGATATAAGAAAGGCGTTAAATTTATGTATCTTTTCTACTTTTAAAATAAAATAAAAACATTGTTTACTTATTCATGAGATAAAGTTAGCTAATAAACGTGCAGAAGGACACTTAGCTTAAACTCAAACTCAAAATATCTATATTTACGTAGGCCTCAAAAAAGCACTTGTAAATCGTCAAATAATAGATACAAAATAGAACAATTTGAATCTACCACTTATTGACGCTAGTTTATTTATTATAAGGGGTTTGGTGGCATCCTTTGGGCATGAACTCTTAAAACGCTTGCTAACTAACTATCAAATAAAAGTGATCACAAACGTCAGTATGTAGACAAAACCAAATTTTTAGTTTAATACCATTTTAGTTTTGACAAGCTCGATGGCGCATTCGGTAGTGACCCTGCTCCATGCGCCAAGAGTTGTGGGTTTGATCCCCACACAGGACAAATATTCGTGTGATGAATACTTGTGTTTGTTCTGTGTCTGGGTGTTAATATCCAATATTTAAGTATATATTTGTAATACCACTGTTGTTTCTGATATCCGTAGCACAAGTGCTTAGGCTACTTACTTCGGAGTCAGATCAATGTATGTGATGTAGTATGATATTTATTGATTATTATTTAGTTCCGAGTCAAATGCATTTCTACCAAAGTTGTGCAAAGATACACTGGGACAGAGCAAACTGCCCGCGTCTTCAACCACCAGTCCCTCGGAAGTCAGCCTCACTGTCGCGCAGTTCATTGCCGCGGGTAAGATGGGGCACTACATCCGCACAGTACAGTTGGCATTAACAATGTACGGCGCGCGCGAGTTGTGTTACATTACCATAATGCCCGGCCTATTGTTGCGCTCCAGCGGCCGAGGGGAAGGTTGTTATAGTAAATAAGATATTACCGCATGTAGTGGAGCCGCTTGAGCGCGTACAGGCTAGTGCTGAAGTTATGACGTTACCGATCCATGTCTTACAATCTAAGCGAATGTACGCTCGCTTGAAGCCAGCGATCGTCAAAGGATATTCGAGTAATCGTTTTAATGCTTCAGTTTTGTAACCTATGTCAGACGTTGAGCTGGCAGAAATAAATTTGGTATATCTATTTAAAATCCATATCTGTTAAAATTTTTGGACATATCAAGAGATAATAGATTTGAAAGTTTGTTACATTCCACCACGATACGATGTAAACGAAATCCAAAGTTATATACTTTGGCCGGTAACGATGTTGGCACACAAGAAAAGAATTCCCATATTTAAAAGAAGTAGAAATAATTAATTATATAGAACAATTTGTATTTGAATAGCCTAACTTCCGATGTAGACATGACAAACGACAGCCGATACGTCAGACATTCAACGTTTGAAACACAAGCTAAGACGTTATTTATTAACGGCGAGACAGGCGGGGCGTACTGTTTGTCGCTTCATAATAACCGTCTGCGATATTCAATGCAGCTCTATTTGTTCTAGACGCCACGCGACGCCCCGGAGACTGAGTAACGAAATATCTCACAATACGACTGGTGTTTGACGGAATAGAATTAGGATTGGTAAGGGACGGGTCATGTTTGCTATTGAATGTTAATTAGTATTAAAGAGCGACTTGAACGTGAGAATACATTAGTTAGAGAGTACAAACGAACACCTGATGGAGAAAGAAGTATGTAAAAGAAGAGCGCGCCCAGCGCGGACTCAATGACGACTGAAGAAACGATGAAGAGGAAATTATACCGCCTCGACCGCAAGTGACCGACCGAAACTATTCCTTGACACTTGCGTGTGTGTGCGTCGAGACTAGAGTCGCGGTGAATCACAACAAAAGAAAGTACGAAGCTTCTTAAAAGTTTAAAAATATTCTAGCACCAAAACATACATTCAGCAAATTAGTCCGCGTAAAACAATAAGTCCGCAATCTCTCGCCCGCGCCGCCCGCGGCGCCAACTTCGCCCACCTATGCTCCGTTTCTCGCTTTGCAAATTTTCAATTTGGAAACTGTTTAATACCTGAACGTATTGTGAATGAAACAATGAGATCTCGATTATTGCCGGGGCTTCGTCGGCGCTGGATCTTGCCCTAATTGTTCTTTGTCGAGAAATTCGTATTAATTACTTGGAAAGGTTAGCTGATCAGCCTGTTACACGAATATCGGAAGTAACTTTCGCCTCGTTAGAAGTTTGTACAGGAGAAACGAAAGGTTTGTACAAACTTGAGTTCGGTATGTTTTCGAGCAAATAGGCATATCTCAAACTCATATAAAACTCAGTCATGAACTTCTAGCCTGTTCTTGAATAATTTTGAAGGAATTACGGGCAGGTACCCTGGGTGCGTCTTCGAGCAGCTACTAAGGCCGGAACGAACTAAGCAAGGTTTTACAGGCAAACATAAACATAGCATCACGCCCATAATCCCCGAAGCGGTAGGCAGAGTCAAAGGGGCAGCAGGTCCCTTTAACCACATTCAGCCAAAATCAAAACTAGGTTGGATTAGATGGAAAATTTTGAAAAAGTAGTGACAAGTGGCTATCTCGTCGCCTACACAATCACATACCCAGAACCCCATATACCATAGTTGCCTTTTACGAAATGCTAGGCAAGAAACACAGTTGACACATTCTTTTAATATGACGTTATCGAGCGTCATTTCTTGCATTTGATACAAGAAGTCTCCGTGTTCACATGACGAATAAACATTCGTATGTAAACTCACAACCACTATTTACTCTTTTTTCTTGCTTTCTTTCCACCCTTTACATAAACATACCAAAAAAATCGGATAAAATTATCACTACAATTGATTAATACCATACATTACTCGCTGTTTGCCTGCCGTGTAACCAAACAATCCATGTATCGATACCCCACTATAAAAGGCCCATAATAAAATCGTTCCCCACTTTATGCAATAGCTATCGCATAAATATCGTTGGCGCACACTCAATAACCTCGGGAAATAATTCGTACACCACCCTCTATTTGGTAAAATGAACCTTGCCACTCTGTAACAAGGTCGGTTTTGGTGTAAACAGCGGTACAGTCAGTCAGGATAATGTTGTCGGAAAGTCGATAGTCGATGGCACGATAGTAGGTGTATTAGCAATAACTAATCATTATTGTAGTCTCGTTGCTTCATGAAATTTAGGAGAATACAAATCATAATTTTCGATAGAGCAAGTTGGTTGGTATTACTGTGGGGCACGCTCGTTCACTGTAATGGCTCGACGATGCGGAGGCTAGATAAGGAAATAGTTTAAACGGTAAGTGGGAAAGAGGGGAATATACGATTTGCTGAAGATTCAAATATACGAGGTGTACAAAACCTCTCATAGGTTTATGTTACCGCAATAACGACATAATATAACAATAAGTTCACAACTTTTATGTGATCCCTTTTAGTGTCATACCTAACGTTAAATGTGCGTGTGCATTGGGTGAGCACCCATAACCAGTTATTTTCCAAAAACGTACCTAATTGCCTTAAACACATTTTCAGCAGAGCGATCGATAAAGATACAATCATAAATAGTAATATATAGCATCACGCTCGTATTGAATAAGATTTCTACTAGGTATTTAATTTAAAAAGTGTTATAGAAAGCTGGGCCGATTTTTCAGATCCATGCTAAATATTATGACTAAATTTGTTACTAGTATAGAATATAAATAGAATTAATAACCTAAAGAATTTAGTTTAATCATTATATCGATACCGATATCCTGCCCTAATGAGGCATGCGGTGTGTGTATCAAGCCACCTGCCCCTAGTGGTCGTGACACTAGCCACTTATGTCACGACTATTACTATTAACTTTTAATATTATATCTGTAATGATATATAAATAATAATGACCTCCTAACCTATATCGGTCACGGCAGCCAATCTCAACGAGGATTAGCCATCTGCGCAGGAGATATTATAGTGCAAAAGTGTGTGCGCAAACACATGTGCACGCTCTGTTCCCTCACTCTCATAGTCCGGTGAGACGGCCATTCGACATGACCGGAGAGAGGTCAGGCGCAGGACCAACGGTTTGACGTGTTTTCCGAGGCACGAGGGTGATGAACCTGCCAACTTCCTGACTCTGGGCGGTTACTGAGTAATTTCAATATTGAAATACCCAGCCACAAATTTCGCCCGACCGATTTGAACCCGGGACCTCTTGGTCCTTAGACGGCGCATGCTAACATTAGACCAATGAGGTATTCGATATTTAAATAATATACTTAACACTGAAGTGGCGGAGTCCAACCATCCGTATGTTGGGGGTATAAATAAATTGATCGCGTTAGCATACGAAAACTCTAGTAAATATAATTGTACTGTATAGATATTGTACAGTAAATGTCCTCCAGTACCTAGGTATTAAATACATATATTGAATTTATGGTCAAGGCCTCTAAACACTAGACCAAAAGTCCAGCCTTAAAAGGAGTACCTATCTATTACAGGCAAAATTACCATGGAGTAGCCATGAAGATTACTTTGTGAAAATACTAGTCTAAAATCTAATCTGAATCTTAAATTGACCTCATTAACCACATTTAACCACAAAAAATAATGTATGATGGAAAATTTCGAGTCGTGGCAAGCGGCTAGCTCGACACCTACACAATCATGCACCCAAAACCAGTCATACCATTAGTCGCCTTTTACAACATGCTAGGTAAGTAACACCCAGTCTCAGACTAACATGGGACAATGAATGTACCTATTTGAAATAAAATTTTACTGTCATAGTCTATGCAAGTCACATTTATAGCACGTAACAGCAGGACATATCGCGTGTATCGGTAGTGTTTGGCGAGTCGCGAGACCCGCTACTGCGGCCCGCTGTTATCTAAATTAACTAACTAACTAACTAAACTTCACGCCACTTCCCTAGCGGGGTAGGCAGAGAGAACCGAACGCCATATGGCACGAATTTATCTAAATTAATTGTTATATTAATTGCATATATTATTATTGTTTACTAAAGTCACATTTTGAGTATGTTTTCTATGCAAGTCTCCTATATAGTACCGATCAGTGGCACATATCGATGGCGCCAGCCACACTAGGCCGCAGTCACGTAGCGCGTGTATCGTTGGTTTACGGCGAGTCGCGGGTCACCTATACGATATGACCCGCTGTTACTCAAATGAAACTACTTATAAAAAAAGCAGTAACAACTATCTATTTCTACTATTACATCCCAGCAGTCATCTGTATAATGTTTATCAGCAGGACATATCGATGGCGCCGGCCACACTAGGCCGCAGAGTCACGTAGCGCGTGTATCGTTGGTTTACGGCGAGTCGCCGGTCGCGATACGCCGCGCCCCGCTGTTATCTAAATTAGACCACTCCGATTCCATGCGCCGCCCGCCCATTTTATGGCCCCAATGGCAAGCTGGTTTTTCTATGTAAATAAACAAAAACTTGCGCACTTTTAATGATACGCACTATCGTTATGAGAGTTTATTGCGCCATCGGAAACTTTGAGGCTGGGTCGGTCGGGCTAAATTCAATTCTGCGTTTGAAATTTGCTTTTGTTATTCCTGATTGGTAATGATGATATTATCTTAAACTCAACTAGTTAAGACTATAATAATAATTCAATTACCCAACACTCGTTTCGATTGAGACGTAGAATAGTGACCAAAATGCAAATATTTTTTATTACAACCCCTGGAAGAAAATGTTATCTAATGGGTGAATTTAAATTGATTTACATATGTAAAGTCAATGATCAATCAGATCAGAAGAGTGGTAATTCATTTATTGGTCTTAGTATTAAAATATTTAATAAACTTCCGAGAGGTCTACTAGCATTACCTTCACATAAGTTCAAATTGCGCATTAAAGCGTTCTTAATGAATAAGGGCTATTATAAGATTGAAGACTTCCTAAATGATAAGCATATATGTTTAACTTCATAATGAAGTGTTCACCTGCAGTGTTGTTACCTAATAAGTGTTTTTCTTGCCGGCTTGCTAAATTGTAAATTTTGGCATTTAAAAGAGTAACTATCGAGTTTTTTTGCCGGTTTCTAATCTTCCACGGATTCAACTATATTATACTAGTCATGTAAATATTCTACGCATTACAAGTTCACGTCAATATATCACCGCGACAATTTGCGACGCAAACACTGAAGCCGTCCCGTCGCAGCTGCGGCGCAGCCACTTGTATTGTGCCGGAGATGGCACAATGCGCATTAGCATACGTATAGCGGCCCGCGGCGTCGCGCGCCCGGAACCGCCGCGTCCGGCCGCGGCCTAACTGTTATGTCTTTGGGCCTTTATGATATTGCTACTCCTATACGTTTGCTCTTATGTATATCTTATGTTGTATATTATACTACAACGAATGACTTGGAAATGATGCAGCGGATGCTACTAAATTATCCGCCATCAGCATCATAGAATCATCAGCATACTGCAACTACTAACAAACTCGCCGTTCCAAAACTCAGGCTTAATAAGATTAGTGGTTCATTTGTAGGTCTAAGCATAAAAATATTTAATAAACTGCCTCAAAATGTTATTGAATTACCCACGCATAAATTTAAGTCTTATATTAAATCATGTTTAATAAGAAAAGGTTGAGCGGTGGTAGCTCGATGGTAAGGACACGCGCCTCTTAACCGAGGAGTGTGGGTTCAAACCCGGGCACTACCTCTGGATTTTTCAAATCTATGTACGTATTTATACCACTAGCTCGACGGTGAGGGAAAACATCGTGATGAAACCTGCAAATTCAAATAACTTTGGATTTGTAACCATGATCCAAAAATTGTCTGGTTCCCCTATCTTAGGGTTACGGAGGTCAGATCGGCAGACGCTTCAATGTAATTACCAGACTCGCCAAATCCAGGATCATGGTCTAATCGCACCCCGTCTAAGCACGGGACATAACGCTAGGAAGATAATAAAAAATAAGAAAAGGTTACTACAAAATAGATGATTATTTAAATGATAAAAATTTTTGGACAAGATAATCTGCTCGCATGCACAGTGAAATTTTTAGTCATGTTATTTTAATGTACCACATATTAGAGATATGTAAAACATGTTTAAAAAAAAAAAATTTCTGTTGAGTTTCTTGCGGCACCTCTTCTCATCAGGCCATTCACGTCGAGGTGCTGGTAGGGTAAAAAATGCTGACGTGCAAAAGAATTTGTTACAAATCTACTTGCAGAAATAAATAATTTCATTTCATTTCATTTCAATTTCATTTCATAAATAATTAAATAGTTTTTATTCAGAAAGAAACACGTGATTGGAGATTTATTTTAAGCACATGCCTTTAAATCCCCGCTCCCCCATAAAAGGTAATGTCTCAACGTTACTCAACCTTAAACTTAATTATTGAATTTCACGTTAGTGTGTGTGTGTGTGTGTGTGTGATGATGAGAAGCGAATCACGATGATTGAAAAATCCTTTTAACATGTATGTTCCCTAACAAATGGTGATGATATTTGGCACGCCTAAGGTTTAATACCTTGAGAAATGATATAATCTACTTTTAACTTGGTTAAAAAATATAAATCTTATAGGACAAACGAGTATCTGCAACAGACTGAATTCGCAGTCAAAAGCGTGTACTGTTTAATATTGCGTTGATCGATGAAACTTTTATATAAAAGTAGATCCTAAATTATGTTGAATGACGTTTATATTGAATGCCAATAACTTATAACGATGTAGTTATTAGACGTCTGCGAGAGCCAATATTCCAAGTACCTAATAAATCAACTGTTTTATAACATAAAATACATTGTCATATTGAAAGCGAATATCGTTACTACAAATAACATTTCATATATATATAACGAAACGTAAAATTATCCGTAAATAAATAATATCCGTCGACATCACATACATTGATCTGACTCCGTGGTAAGTAGCTTAAGCACTTGTGTTACGGATATCAGAAACAACAGTGGTATTACAAATATATACTTAAATATATTGAATATTAACACCCAGACACAGAAAAAACACAAGTATTCATCACACGAATGTTTGTCCTGGGTGGGAATCGAACCCACAACTCTTGGCGCATGCAGTAGGGTCACTACCGAATGCGCCATCGAGCCAGTCAAAATTGAATGTGAATAGAACATTTTGAATCGCCTTTTTATCACATTAAAGGTAATCAAATAAGCGTATGGTAGCCGAAAGCGTAGGTATATTACATATATATAAGTAAGTATTACTAACGAATATATTATATACTAACATTTTTTGTCATGACTTTTGAGTAAATTTTTGTATATTCATAGATTGAGTCTTTACATTTAAAATTTTACTTTGTGTTTTAAACAATAGTCGAACTTGCAGTCGAATACAAGAACAAATCATTTAGATACTTAAAATACAATAAAAGCCTATTTATTATCAGTAAAACAAAATATTACTTTCCGACATTGCACAATAAAACATTCCCAGTAACCCAATCACGAGCGCTAATTCGCCGAAAGAGGTGCGTATACAAGACATCACCACGCAACAATACACCGCACACGCCACTCAAACGAGTTGCCCTCCGCACCGTATCAGGTTGCGCACAACCGGACGCTCACAAGCGCCACAATGGGAGGGCTCCGGCACACGAGAGGGAGGACTCTCGTGCGGGAGCGCGCGGCCGGTGTACGACATGCGGCGTTGCTAACTGCCTCGGTGCTTAGCCATGGAGACTTTGAGAACTACGAGTCTTGGGTCAAATCGTATCCGAACTATTTATGTAAATACATTTTTTACTTACTCAATCATTACGCCTTTTTTGAGCTACGATAGTTCCTTACCATCTGGCAGCATGCTTACGGACATAATTAGCCTTTATTTCTGCCCCTTCTGAGAATCTGAGCGTGATGTTATTCATGTAATCTCAAAAGTCTGTCACTAAACCTCTAATATTTCCCATTTATATCACTTGTATACTGGAATATACGCCGTTTTCATTTGCTGTTATATTATGTGTAAGGTATTTTATGCTGCTAGAGTTATCAGATTTAAGCCACGTGTTGGTCGGTTCAACATTGTTCTCTAACGCCTTCCCTCTAACTATTGCTGACTGATCTATATTAATAAATAAAGCTGAAAAGCTTACTTGATCAAACACGCCAATGTCAGGAGCTACTGATTCGAATTTAAATTATAATTTTATGTTGTATAGTTCATTTATCGAGGAAGTCTATATAGGCTACATAACATTAATCACAAACTCGCATGAAATTGCGGGCACATCTAGTTATAAATAAATATACCTATTTTATTTGAGTAATTTTATTGAAAAATCTACAGCATATTTTTAAAAGTGCTAAATAGGCTACGGTAGGCGCCTACAAGCATGCCGGCCGTGCTTACTTGCTACCTTTGAAGTGTAAAATGCAGTAACCGAGCTCTGTGATTTTTGGCGATTGAAAATCATCGATTAACACCGATGATACGAAAAAAGAGAGTTTCGATTTTACCATCGCATATTCATTCTTAGTGCGCTAATTCAAAAATGCCATAACAACCGGTCGGCGCGCTCCGGCGCGGGCGGCCCCAATCAGCGCGGCGGCGCGCATGCACTCATTACTGGGATCGCTGATCGCCCCCGCCTGCTACTGATCGGCTTTTGCGCGCCAAATATCATTTTTAAATTTATATTGCTCGCGTTCGAATCGGGAATACGCAGCTTTTAACTGCCAGTATTGTCTTACGAACGAATGGAATGATGTTGTCTGAAGCTAAACGTGAAAGGAATTAACTGGAACCGCACTTACGTAATAATCCTGCAATATACGTAAATTGAACTCACTCACCGATTGAATATATTTTATTCAATATTCGGATAGTATTCATCTGTAGCTTAGTTGTAATTTTCATTTAGACAAAGCCACGAGAAAATGCCAGTTCATATTATGCTGTGTGTACACAGCAACTCGCAGCTCGTGTAAGAAGTACAATTATCACCTCGTTATTTTCTATTACTTAGATTTAGATTATTATCGATGCAAGTACATAAAATAGTATCTATATATCCTAATAAAAAAAACCGTAAGTGTTTGGAACTTTGCGCTTGAGTAAGTCCAATTTGTGCAGCGACCTGCACGCATTCATTACCGGAATCCACAACGAGCAAGCGTT
The DNA here is from genome assembly GCA_951394215.1 of Glyphodes perspectalis. NCBI lineage: Eukaryota > Metazoa > Arthropoda > Insecta > Lepidoptera > Crambidae > Glyphodes > Glyphodes perspectalis. Next base: position 18,635,344 of record OX596202.1, on the reverse strand, counting down.
TGATACACTTTTTGTTTTCAATACGTTTTTAATAGACATGAAGTTTGCTCTCTCAGTAATTTTCTTATTTCCCAGGTCTATTTTAGTGGTTCAAGTCTTTATAAATATATATATTTTTTTTATATTTGCATTTTTTTTCTCATTTATCAGTGTTTTACTATGCATATTTTATTAACACGTTGTATATGTTTAAAATTTACTGAACTTGTAACAACATATTTTATACGCTCCAAAGTAATCCATCAATCTTTATTTATACTGTTTCTGCACATGTTTGTTGCGCGCAAGTTTTAAAGCGGTAATGTCGTAATAATGGACGCATTATATGATTACGTTTATTAAAAATAAACAAATCTTCCACCACCGGCACATTCCCGAAACCCGACGCAACAGAAGCGTTTAGGGGTCGTCGTCAAAACCGAACATTAAAACTTTCCGAAAACACATTCAAAAACTCCGCATTTAATACAAAAAGGTGTCGCCGCGAGCGCCGCGCCCGAACCTTTCATGCAGCGAAAATTTCATTAACCCTCCCCGCTCCGTTCAAAGTTAAACCAAGTTTACATGTAGTGTAGTAAATAGAAAGGCTCTAATGAAGAGAGAGTTCGCGACGGCCGACGGGAGAACAATAAGAACTAGGGATGCGACAAACGTATCGGGAATTTAGCAAACGAATTTATTCCTGAGGTACGCCCGTCTATACTGGCAAAAGGTGTAAGACTTCTTTGATCAAGGTTTCAAGATAAGCTTCAATGATTTCCTTGAAATTAAATGGATACCACCTTTTCCAAATATAATTCAACCCGCCTCGTACTGATTCGAGCGTTTTATGTATCTTACTTCCACTAGCATCCAAACGTGGTTAAACATGCTGTATATATGTCTACACACTATAGTGTTGCCAAAAAATACATGTGGGAAGTTAGACAAACAAGAAACAAATCCGTATCATTAGGTGATACGGTCCTTTTTTTAAATGCATTACCGTTCAGTTTTGTTTAAAGTGATTAGATTTACCCGATCAACCTTTAAAAAGCTCCAAAATATTTTCACTCGAGTCACAAGTACCGAAATAACGCCACACTCGTTGCCTATTCCACGTGGCAGCTACCGGCGTCGCATCACTACCGAGACGCGGAAGCCCGGCAAGGCGCTCGCGGCAACTATATCAACAAATCACCGTTCTCACAATTTAATTCCGCGGGAGTGCCTGCATCCCGCACGCATGTGAACGCCGGACCAAACTTTTCCAATTAGTCGTCGGGGAGTGCTAATAATATAACGAGTGGTGTGCGATGCTCGATACTTCTCGAGTTGCTAAGTACACTCGTCGTAACTTGTTGAGGAGCTTACCGAGTCGATTCGTGACGAGCGAGTAGTTCGGAGCCGATTGCGGTTACGGCGATGCTTGCAAGCTTACGACTACTGATAGTGTAGATTAGGACACTTGTTAATGTGTTACAATACCGGTTATATATGTATTTTTTTTTCACAATACTAGTCTTTTTTTTTGTATATTTGTCCAAGACTTCCACGAATCATTAATTTTATCATAAGCTTAGGTTAGCACCTTCCAAGGTTGAAAAAGCTTTTGTTCAAAATACACCTTCTCAGAAACACATCTTCTGAAAAGGTACATTTATAAATCCTGGATAATAACTTCCAGAGAAATATTAAGGATTTTCTTTGGCAATTCCATTAGAGAGAACGTAAGATACGTTTGATAAAGATATTATTTCAACTTTCTAGAAAATCTATTCTGGTGGTTGTTGTCAAGTAATCATTTATGGCCTTTTATTTTAATGATTTATCCTCTCCGATTTGAAAAAGCAATATCATGGTTGAACAATAACGTATAAAAACTAAATCGACCGACGTAAAGAATTACGCGTAATGAAATACTTACAGGTTTAAACATTAGAGACAAAACAAAAATAACACTGGTCGCAGATTCTTCAGAGACACTTCTCGTAGGTTACGAATAGTGATTTGTATAAAATAATATGATTATTTTTATAATCATTTAAGAATACTTGATTTGTATTTGGAATAAGAAAGCGCCGAAAGCTCTATTAGCGAATTTTAATTATTTATCCAATTCCAAAAGCGAAGCCCACTGTTACTATTTCGCAACATCAAACCGTTCCATTCCACCCATATTTTCTCACTGTTTCTTTTTGAAAACTCGATATCCGATTCAAGTGGGTAGAATTTAATCAGAAACACGAAAGAGGCAAAAGGAATCTCGCACCTCGACCCGGGCCGGGTCTGATAGCGGCGGCAATTAAACTTGCGCGGCCGACCGGTTGAATTAGCTTTATTGCTCTAACCAACTTATAACGAGAGTACTTGCTTGTACACTCGCGCGCGGATCAAACGGCGATAAATGGGTGTTTGCGCCGGGGGGACAGCGAGCTTGGAGTAGCTGAGATATCAGAAGCTAACATTAGATACAAGTGTTGCAAAAAATCGATAGCTTTGCAATCAATAGTTGAACGCTAAAATTATCTATACGATCGATAGGACAATAATTAATAGTAATTAGTACCAAACGGAGCTGTTTAAGATACAAACACAATTTAAGACACTCTATACAATATTAGTTATTAGCCAGTGAAAGTCTCTTACAAATTGGTTGACTGGCTCGATGGCGCATTCGGAAGGTACCCTGCTCTGTGCGCCAAGAGTTATGGCTTCGATCCCCACCCAGGAGAAACATTCGTGTGATGAATACTTGTGTTTTTTCTGTGACTGGGTGTTAATAAAATCTATATTTAGGTATATATTTGTAATGCCACTGTTGATTCTGATATCCATAACACAAGTGCTTTAGCTACTTAGCTCGAAGATCAATGTATGTGATGTCGTCGGATATTTATTTATTTAATAATTTCCGCAGGGATAGACAATAATTAATTTTTTTATACCCTTTCTTAGGGATGGCGTTACAAATAGACACTTAAATTTTAACTGTATAGATTTTAATTATTTTAAACACGATTACGTTCATTTAGATGTAGTAATGTTCAGCAATGTTTGGTATTCGACAACTCATTTGCTTGGGCGGCACATCTCGCCTGTCGCGATGGCTCTCTTTGAAATATTAACGCGTAATAACATTATTCCTCCGGTAATGGCTGTGTTATTACTCGATCGACGGAATAAGCTTTCGATGTAATTGCGAATGCGGGGCGTTTTTATTCTATTTTTAGGGCGATTTAATTGATTAATGCTGTTTATGTATTGCTCGTTTCGTATTGATAAATATTTCATGCCAATTTGTGTCACTAGAATCTAATTAATATTAATATAGACATTTTATGTTCATTTTCATAATGATGTTCATTGGGTTTCTTAATTTGCTTGATTCCGTTTCTTGGGCTATTTAAATATGGCTTAGTATGTATTAAAACCATGTGTTATAGAATTATAAATACAAAAAAAAAGATAGAATTTGGTATAACAACAGGCCTCAACCTAATTCATTTATGTTGAAATAATATGTGGCTTGCAAAAGATAGGTACACATAAGCCTTATTTTACAAATTATAGTTACACGATCAAAGTCGTGTGCGCAATAGTACGTTTACAAAAACCGGACTCGATTATTAAATCCCGAGACGATTTAAACGCGAGCTGATTAGAGAAAAGTTTGTAACTGAGATGTTCACATCGCATTCGTTCGCGTCAGAAAGGCATTTGCATATCTCTCCGCACAGACGGATGGAACGTCAACACAGTGTTGGTAAGCCGCTAGTAGGTACTGCATCCAGCTGCGCAGGTGTTGTCTTAACAAGGTGACGACTCACTTTGAGGAGTTGCTTCTGAAATTAGTCGACGCGGCAATCAAGTAAACCAGCCAGAGATATCAGTGGCTTTTACACTGCGTATGAAGTAATAATATTTGCCTTTGTCCCATGTTGGTCTGGGACTTGGCCCATGTTGATCTGGGACAAAAAAAAATGTGCCAACAGCGGTTCTTGCCTAGCATGTCGTAAAAGGCGACTAATGGTTTACGGGCTTTTGGGTATGTGACTGAGGAGGCGACGAGCTAGCCACTTGTCATTCCTTTTTTACCAGCTTAGTTACCATCCAACCCAGCCCACTGTCCCATGTTGGTCTGAGACTTAAAAAGAATATGCCAACTGTGGTTCTTGTCTAGCATATCATAAAAAGCGACTAATGGTATATCGGGTTTTGGGTATGTGATTGTGTAGGCGACAGGTTAGCCACTTTTTCACAATTGTCCATATAACCCAGCCCGGCTTTATTTTTGGCTGAATGTGGTTGAAGGGGCATGTTGCCCCTTTGACTCTGCCTCCCCTCGGGAATTATGACGCGATGTATAGATATTATTACCGATTCGCACTGAAACTTCCTTATATAAAACAATGAGGCTCAAAGGAAATAGTCAATATACTAAAACTCACTCGTTTATATTGATTTGATTTATAAATAATAGTTCGTACCGTATTCCAAAAAACATCAGAAAAGCTCAACTTCTGATAAATAAATTATTAATTTAAAATTACTTATTGAAGGTACCTGTTGAAACAGCGCAAACCTGGATGAAGCTTCTGAAAATAAAACAGTCTACGGAAACTTAATGAGCTTTACAAATTTATCATTAAAAAATATTAACTGCAGAGACCTTTTGACGCTTTGCGAAGTCGACTGAGCGATAAACACATCAGCCGCTGACGAAATTGAAAAATTAACTTCTCTCGTCCGTCCGCTCGTAATTTATCTGCATTGAAAATTAAGCGTAAGCGATTCAACGCGAGGCGGATTGGCTCGGCGCGGACAAACTTTGCGTAGTGCGGGATCCGGGTGGGCGGTTTTTGCTTTTATCTATTTTCAGTCTTTTTGCAGATGAATTATAAAAAATTCAAACGAAATAATCATCTGTAATTGCTGATTTTTTTTTACTTTGACTGTTAATAAGTCACTCCTTAGATAAATTAACATGAAAGGTCATTATACTTACACAGAATTTTGCAGTTGGCTAGTATAAAAGATTCAATAATATGAATTTGCCTAAAACTTATTGTGTACATAAAGCGAACGCAATACGAATGAAAAACATTTAGAGGCCATCATCACGTTAGCAGATCTTAGACATACAGTCTAGAGTTACAGAGCTTACAGAGAGTTAGAGAGTCAACAAGCTTACAAGGCGTATAATGCTTGTTGACTTTGCACATAACGTCAGATTGATTGACTTTAATGCCTTTAACGGCTGTTGTTATAAGGATAAAATATTTTTTTACAAAAAAAAAATATATATATATGTACATTGGAAAAAATACTTTAAGTAATAAATATATAAAACACTTTTAAATTATTACACGGATGTTTATTTACAGGGTTGAGAAAAAGTAAGGGAAAATATATATTTTTTAATATTGTTATAACGTTTAATTAGGAAAACGCTTTTACTATCTCATAGTTTTTAAGTAAAACGTAGATATTTATGTGTACATTAAAGAAAAATAATTTATCTGGTATCAGGAAGACAATCTGATAATGGACCTAGGAGGTGTTAATAGGCAAAGGATGTTTAGCGGTAGCTATTAGAAAAAACGATCACGAGTAGATGAATTGTATGTATGACTAGCTATGCCAGCGGTGTCACCCGCGTTTATGGTTGATATTATAAAGACTATTTCCGTCATACATGATTTCTATGTAACTTTAACCATTAAGGCTGCACACGCGACGGAAGCTTAAAAAATGGAGTAACTTCTCCCGTTTTCCCAACATTTCCCTTCACTACTCTGCTCCTATTGATTGTATCGTTATGAAAAGTATATTATAACCTGACCAGGAGTATGACAAATAATTGTACCAAGTTTCGTTAAAATCCGTTGAGTAGTTTTTGTTTCTATAAGGAACATACAGACAGACAGACAGACAGACAGACAGACAAAAATTTTACTGATTGCATTTTTGGCATCAGAATTGATCACTAATCACCCCCTGATAGTTATTTTGAAAATATATTTCATGTACAGAATTGACCTCTCTACAGATTTATTATAAGTATAGATGATCACTGTACTTGATCTTATATAGTAAGCTCAAAGATTCGTTTTGACGAGTGAAAGAAACATGTCAAGAAAATAAAAAAAAAATTTTTGAGCATTTTATTTAAAATGTAAAACCAATTTAGTAAAAATAAATTTATAGAATGCGAACCTCACACGACTGCCAGTGCTACCGTATAGCTATCCAGACCCCCGGCGACAGGTTACCGCCCGAATTAGACACGTGAATTATAGCGGTTTGTTTATTCACGACTGCGAGCTCATTACTCACCGTTCATTATTCACGGTCGCATTCATTACGGCGCGATTGATGCCCCGCCTTGATTGTTTGACCTCATTAATATGATTTTTCGATTGGCCGTCGTGAACTATCAGCGATTCGGTCTGTGATTATGTCAGAAAAGAGCTTAATGATATAAAAACATTGCGTGAGCTTTATAAAAAAAATTAAAATACTAGAGAAGGAGAATCGAGACAGCCTTTTTATGAAATTTTTTATTGAATTTGACAAATCAGACAAGTTACATCATTGTTATTTGAAAGTGCAGAGTGGCATTAATACGAACTTAGATTATAAAAATATTTAGGTATTTCTACTATGTTTTACGGGCCCGGATTAGAATAATTTGAACCTTTAAAATTAAATCTCACACATTACAAATAATAATCTACTCCCATGATTCAACAATAGATAACAACGGTCAAACAAGGGCGAAACTCCGAGCGCGACCAACGGTGAAATTGCAGCGGCCCCAAAAAACCCTGGCAATTTGTCTCAAGTGGCTAAAACAGTGAAATATTCGGTAACTTTTAAAGCGTATTAAAGTTTCAGGCCCTTTGTAGATGTGCGGATAAGGCGTTTGGTGAGCGGAGGTGATGACGCGGGATCGGCCGTCTTTTTAATTAATTCGAAAAGTTGCGCGGACTTCCTTAACCCTTCCCGAACACAATGCGAGCGTGAACCGATTAATGCCGCCTTTAAACTTGGACGGAACAGCTTTAGCATTCCGTGTACATTGTGAATGGGAACTTGGACTTAGGACTCCTACTTAAGTAGGAGTTTTACAATCGACTACTAGTTTTGTGTTGCGCTTAGTCCGAGCAAGGTGGTGATAATATTTTTTAGAAAATAAAACATAGCTGGGTACAGCAGGTCTATTTCCTATGCCGGAGGTGTTGTCTTCACTCGGATGACGAGGGTTGCCGCGGGGTTTAATGGTTATACCCTGGCCACCCTTTATCTCTGGCCGGAGAGGGGTCTCCGTCTTAGAGGCCCTGGGAATCCGGCCAGAGTAGAGGTGCGTAAAGCAATCCTCGCTTTAAAAAATGGTCTATTTCCTACAGTAAAGTCAAGTGAAGTCACGACTGACGCGAGTGTCATGTATACGTGAACAATGGGCAGTTGTCTTGCGCACTTATGATCCAGCATACGTCAGGTCAAAATTATATATTAATTTGTTTGCTTGTTTTTTTTTGTATTAATTGGTTTTTGTTTTTGTTTATAATTTTTGTGTGTAATGTGAATGTAATGTCAAATATGTGTGTTTGTTGTTTTAAAGAATAAACATCTATCTATCTATCTATCTATCTATCTATATTATGATTTATAGTACCAAATATCATCATAATAGAGATATAATACAGAATCATTGATGTTGACTGTAACATGATTAATTTATCTTTACTATTACTTTTGTTTTGTAAAAAGAAAATTTAGGATGTTGAGAAAGACATATGAAAGAAGAGGCCTATGTCCCGCAGTGAGCGACAATAGGCTGATGCTAATGTTGACGAAGTAAAAAATTAATAATATTTTATACAAATATCTTTAGTCTATGCAAATTAAACATAAAAGTTGGTTCATACGAGTCAAAACTAACAGTGCGGTCATTTATTATCTATTACCTTCTGCTCAACTTTATATTTAGTCAACTATTCCTAGAATTTAAACACCTTTCAATATGTATTTAAAATAGGCAAATAAGTGCCTACTTGATGGAATCAATTGTTGGCGCCCACGTAGGTGTTCAAATAAGGGCTCTCTCCTATCATAGATTGGTCATTTAATACTACCAAGTAAATAATCGCGGCAATAAATTATTTTCTCAAGTGATTTTATTTTTAACGCACTCGATACTCGCGTTCCCGTGAGAATATGGGGATAAAATATAGCTTATGTTACTTGCTAAAAATATAGCATTCTATTAGTGAAAGACTTTTTCAAATCGGTCTATTAGTTTCGGAGCCTATTCATTGCAAACAAACAAACGATCAAATCTATCCTCTACTTATATCAGTGTAGACATCTGACAGATAACTGTTTACAGAATCAGCGTAGTCGAGCCACAATATATAGTTTCAGTATATTTAATAACTCCTCGCTAATCGAGTAACCAAGTTACCTTCCAGCAGGCAATATGGCGTCATTAGAGTATCAAAGTTACGCCGAAGTGCGTCCGGCCGCGGAGAGGAGAGGGGGAGGCGCGGCGCGGAGGTCACGCGGCGCGATAATTGCGCCAAGTTCCCGCGCATTGCCAAGTTCCATCGAGAAGCAGACGCAGCGTTTAAAGCGCATACTCGAAGCGAATTTGTCTGGTAAATATTATGCCTTCACATAATATGTGTAATTACAATTTCAGTGTGCCTAGTTTGGTATACTGCTATGCTATGTCATGAAGGCATATAGACATTAGAAATAATACTAAACGCGGTATACATTTTGTAGTTCATAAGTACTTACAGCTTGACGGTTCGGCCGTGTTGCGATGACTGTGATCACAAGCAGAATGACGAACAGTTAATTTAGTAATAATAATATCACCATTAAAAAATACATTATTTACAGATACTAATGGGCTGTTTACTCAAAAAACATGTTATATCTAGTCAGTAAGTTAGGTTATCCAAAAATGTGGAATAAATACGTATAAAATAACAAAGATACAAAGATCTGAAATGGGGCGCTTTACGTCACTTGGACGGTAAAATTTTAGACACCTATACAGTGGCGTCATGCGGTACTTTGACGCGCTGTCTTTATAATATTTGGTTTACTAATTATAAGCAAAAAATACGTAAGCAATATTTTTATGTAATCTCAATAATAGAATCAAATTTTTTTTTTTGACTTAAATAGCCTATTGCATTAAAAATAAACAATATTTCCTACATTTCGAGTAAGCTTCAAAACTAACAACGACATATCTACGTAATTCAATCTATTTAATTACAGTATTGACTGAAGTCCACTATTTATAATCTAGCTTTATTTTATAAAAGTAGATAGACACAGCATAAATACAACTTCTAATAAAATATGACCTTACTGTGTCTTTCTTAGACAAGCAATATGCCCTCATTAGACTATGGAAGTTACGAGGCCGGCGCGCGGCGCGGCAATAATTGCGCACGGGCCAAGTTCTCGCTCAGACCAAGTTTTCTCGGAACGCGGACGCCGCGTATTGCGCGGACTCTCTTCGCCTAGTTAGAAATTTGGCTGCTAATGCTGAGCTCGGTCTGTAATTTAATTAGGTATGACGGCTAAGATTTGGCAGACTTTTAGTTGACTACGGGTTTTCAGGTTAACCCCATCGAAACTACTAGCTATTTTCATTCGCTAACCTAAATAGATTAGAATGGGCGCTCTTACAAAAAAAGGTTACAAGATAAATTAAGATTCTTAGTAGAACAATTCCAAAAATATAGATTGTCAGAGATATTTATCATTATTATGGGATTTAAGTTAATATTTAAACTGGACTTAAATGTACTACTGGCTGTTGTAATAAGGCCGTTAGATTTGACATTTATTGATAATTCGAGAAAAATTTTGTTGCAGATTGGTGTTTCCTCAACCCCTAAACTTTTTGTGAACTTAAAAAAACATTGTCGTTACAAAACGCCTACTAAAGCTTTCACATCCGACTTTGATAAAGTGAAACCTCACAATAATAAAACTTCCCAACTCGCACGTGTACCTCTTTTGTTTACCACCTCTTAAAGTAAAACGCTGTCGACATATACGAGTAAAACCCTTATATAATGCGCACTTCACACTTTCAGCAACCAACTACAAACAGAAATAGAGCGCTGAATTCCGCTCGAAGCTAACCTACATTCAGCAGTGTACCCTAAGTCTAAGTTTGCAGGACAAAGTCGCATCCGAGAAGAAACAAGAACGTTCGCAATAATTAATTCAAGACGCGCCGCCAGCTACGTCGCAGGCCCCGGCGAAACGAGACGCAGTGAATTAAATTAAGCACGGATAACAGTAACGATGATAATAATTGCTAGCGGTAGCCGGTAAAGGATGTTTGGTAAACGGTATAATGAGCAAGAATTGCGAAAAATTATCCAGGTAAAAATATTTTCCCACAGCTATAAATATAGCAGTTATTATAAAGACTTTAATTTGGAATTTATTGTTTTTTTTATTAAATGGGAACATAGCTTGTACCTTCTCTTGCGGTCCGTGAGGTGTGGTGTACTTTTAATTTGAGTACACAATCGTTTTAGTAGTTCAGTTATATTAAACAAACAAACATAACATCACGCCCATAATCCCCGAACGGGTAGGCAGAGTCATAGGGGCAGCAGCCTGCTTTAACCACATTCACCCGAAAACAAAACGGGACTCGGTTAGATAGAAAATTTTGAAAAAATAGTAACAAGTGGCTAGCTCGTCGCCTACACAATCACACAATCAAAACCCCATATACCATTAGTCGCCTTTTACGACATGCTAGGCAAGAAACAAAGTTGGCACATTCTTTTATAAGTCTCAGACCAACGTTGGACAGTTATATTATTAGTCATGAATTAAGGATTAAGGACTTTGCAGGTCGTATAATTATTCTTATGTATTGTTTTATTTAATGTAAGTACCGTGCCATATGGCATTCGGTTCTCTCTGCCTACCCCGCTAGGGAAGTAGCGTGAAGTTAGTTAGTTTTGATTTTATTTGTGCTTCAATAAATTTTCTGCATTTATTTCAATAAAAAAATATCCGTTTTTGGTTTCTATTTCGAATCGGCTCAAATTGATTGCAAATCGAAAAAAAAGAAAATAGACAAACAGTTGCAAAGAAATTAAATATCTCACAAAATCGGTTTGAAATAAATAAAAGGTTGTTGCGGAAAAATGCTGCATGGTTAACAATGGCAGATATTTAAAATGATTCAAATTCACAGCGGGACAGCCGATCACAATGAACGAATCAGTTTTGAGCCCGCCATTTAGATTCGTGTGTTGAACTATTTCGGCTGCAGTCGTCCGGTGTAAAATATTGATTAGGCGGAACAACTCCGTGTAGCCACTTTGCTATCGGGAGGCGAATTTACATAGTTAATGCAGGGTTGCCATATAAGTATTTCGTAATTAATTGTTAATTGATCAAATTGATCCTTTTATTTATGTACCACGTAAGACGAAAATAATTATGTCAGTTGCTTATTTCATCATCCTCTTGCCCTTCTCTCAGGTCATCTGGGGTCGGCGCAGCATGTCTTCCTCTTCCATACGTCCCGGTCAGCCGTCATCATGTCATCCACTCCCATTTCAATGATATTTTTATTTCTAAATATATCTTCCGTGGACATTTTTGCTCATGAATTTGTAAAATCTGAGTACCTACTTATTTGAATCTCTCCCACGATTTTGCGCTTTTATTCTTGTTTTCTTGCACCAAACGCAAAAAGCGTTCGTTTTTCTTAATAACACAACCTCATCACGAAGCGATTGCAATTTTTGATTGATTGAAATCTAGTAAAAAAAATCGTTTCACTTCCTAAGTCACGACGTCTATTCTAAGGCTTTCCGTTATTATGGTAGCGATACATTACTAATAAATATTTGGCAGCCCTCATGGTGTTGATGGGGGGGGGGGGGGTGTACTAACATTCACAAGACACCAGCGGATGGGGGGTCGACGAAGTTCGGTTACTTGACAACTATGTTAGTTACGCACCAGGTCTGCAATCAGAGCCGGGTATGGCGCGATTAAACTAGCGCGATTTATCTGGCGCGTTTGCATTTTAGCGATCATACAACGCATTTGCCATACATGGATTTAAAGACAAGTTTGTGTGTCATCGGATATGTGACATTTCAATAATTTTCGATATAAAACATACATACGAACGCGTAGCGAGATTTTTTACAAAGATAATTAATCTGCAATATGTTATTATATGGGTATAATAAGTGTATATAGATTTGGATAACATGGCCATTTTAAAGCTGCACATATAAAATTCAAAGTGTCTTAAATATTTTAAATATTATATTTTCGGCTTATTCTATTTAATAAAATTCAAAGACTGACCTGTATAGCGGTATCCCGGCGTCGTCGCGGAACCAAAAGACCATGTAGACCTTGTCGTTGGCGGCCGTGCCCAGGTCGCAGGGGAACTGCGCCACCATCCCCTCCACGGCCTGGACGTCCACTGTACGCACGCCCGCTGGGGACAAACCAGACACGTCGTTAATATTTCCTTCTTATATATAGATACATTCCAGTACTATCTCCATTCCCAGTTGAAAGCTCCTGAAAAAATGATCATGGACTTACTAGTCTGGCTTGAACTAGAGCGACTACTGATCTTCGTAACCCTTAGTCTGAGCAAGGGAACCAGACAAAGTGGATAATATTTATTCTGTTTATACATATTCAGATATTTTCACATAATAAAAAATCTAAATTTACTATTAACACTGGAGAGCACATCTATTTCTTACCCACTTTGGATGAACCCATGATTTTTATGGCGTCCATAGACATAAAATATATCTGGCATAATAAATTTCCTCTCAGTTATTTAATTTGCATATGAACCTAACCTACACCACAACGAGAACGAAGCACGCCTCACAACTCGGATGTACGCTCAAAATTATTTGAAACGACACAATACAAGCGGCGACTCCTTGGCGAATTTATCGCGCCGCTTAAAATTCATAACCGTAATGGAACCCCATAGTGGAGTAGGTTCGCCGCGCAGACGATATCAGATCTGCGCGGCGCTTATGCCCGGGCCGCAGGGTTCAGATTGCGCCGCCAATCGACTGTGAAATACAACGGAGTTATATTGTAACAGTTTTTACTAGACGCTTTTGACGATGCGAAAGGCTTTTTGTTTCCTACAATTTCATGATGAAATGGTGGTGTTTATGTTTTGAATGTATCTGTTTACAGTGATGAATGTTCAACGGTGTATTAATACGTAGGGCTAAATGAATTTTACCTCAGACACGTGAATAAATATTAGTTTTAGATTTCAAGATAGAAGAAAAGGAAACAGTTGGAATCTAGACGTTATAAGTTAAGGAAACTATTCTATATCTAAGCATAGAAAAGTTGGTAGTGTTTCAGTTTTTATTCGGAAAATACAAATAACATGGTTGAATCATTTCCAGAAACGTGTTCTCATAATCTATTTCAAATATAAAGTGCTGTTTCAAATATAAAGTTACTTTTAACAACGTTAAGTGTAAAATGAACTGACAACACAATGTGTGTGCTAATTGTATTCGTCGTAAATCCTCGTTACAACTTCACCACACGCTGAGGCCGACAATAAATTTTTCCGAATGCATTCTTGAACTTCCAACTAGAACAAAGCCATTCGACCTATCAGACGTTTGCAACGCTCACGGCATTCTATAGTTATTTTTCTTTAAAATTCAGAATTTATAATAAGATTTTCGCCGTCCCACATTAGCGGGCGAGTTTAGTTTTATAGCGGCGCTCGCGTGCGAGGGGGCAGTTCCGCGAAAACCGAAAAAACCGGCAGAAATATGAAACTTCGAACATATGAAATAATTCAGCCGGTCCGTGGGGGAGTTCGCACGAGAACAGGTGTTTTACACTAATGAGTGCTTTAAAATTGTATTGCGATGTTATATCATAGAGCGGACAGAGACAGTGAGATAACGTTATCTCAATTTATATTTGAGTTTGTTAGTTTGCTACTGTTTTCATTCTTTAACTGAATAACGCAATCTATCATCATGTGACGTTACATATACCTTATCAAGGAAGCAAATAAGGATATAGCTATCTCTCATTTCAGAAAAGTAATGCTTTTTGAAGTATAACAAAATATTCACTAACACGAAGCCATTTATGTTGAATTATCAATAAGTCCCAGCACAAGCTCAGTTGTCTAAATTACCTCACTGTCGTGTCAGTGTTTATAACGACGTGGGTGTTATTTTGATTTTATATTTATCATCGTGTTTATGATTTAATGGCCAATTAAGCACTCGACTTTGACAATAAAAGTTGTGTTTTTCGAAATCATTATTCTTTGCATTAATGTATTGAGTGAATTACATACTTTTTTATCAAAGTATAAGCTATTTGTATACCAAATTAAGAGGTCGGAAATAACCTGCGCAAGTCTGATGAGGATAGCTGACTACAAGTAGTTTAGAATAGTCCGAGATAGAGGTTCTTACTATCGGAAGCCGAGACTGAATTTGGGTCGCTGTGTTCAATTAGTATACTTTCCAAATGATATAAATAAATATACTTTCTAGACTGACACACCAACTCCCTAGTTCCAAACTAAGCTTATAAGCTTGTGCTATGGATACTAGGTGAACAGATAGACACACTAAAATACGTTTATAAACATCCATGACTCAAGTACAAACATGTTCATCAGTGAAATATTTGCTGCCGGGATTTGAACCCGCGACCCTTGGTTTCGTGGCCAGAGTCTCTGACCACTCGACCAACAATATCAAAATCAAATTAGCAGTTTAACATAAACACGTAGACAGACACTTTCAGCATTTATTATATTTTAATGTACTCGTAGATTAGCTAGTAGCTAAGATATAAGATACTTACAGGACTCACAATGAAATTAAATGAAATGAAATTGTCTTTATTTACATAGGCTTCAATAAAGCACTTATAAATTGTCAGGAAAAAATCAATATATACCGGTTCAAAAAGTCGATTCTACCGAGAAGAACCGGCAAGAAACTCAATATTTTCTCTTTTTAAAACGCCACACATACGTTGTTCAGTAAATGTTATTCCTATTCACTTCGAATAAGTTTAGTTGATTAGTCTCCAATATCACTTAGGCTCTCGACGGCTCTCGAAGCTCCACCTCGAAGTGAATTCTATCTGGTTATCATACTGATGGAGGCGCGTTTATGCAGGTGCGAGTAATTAGTTCACCACAGATTAAATAGGTTTAAGCCAATGGTCGGAGATTGGTCAGTCTACATGAAATTATTTTCTACTATGTTGTAATAGTGATTGTAGTCGTCATTGACTTACTTTTGAGAGCATTTTTTTTTGTGATGTGCTAGCCATTTGTTTAGTCTAATTATTACACTGAAGCATTTTCCATCTAATATTCAGATTTACATAGTCGTAAACGTAGTACGAATATTGATCCTATTGTTTCTACGTTTAAGAATAAGATCGGATGTAACAAAGCGCCCTTGAGGGCGTGATATCAAACTATAACTAGAACAAGTGAAGGAAAATATTAACATTTCCTCGAAACGAGCAAGCAAGTCCAATGATTTTTCCAAATGGATGGGCAAATACATGCCGTAATGGTATTTTGGAGGGCACACGCTGACATTTGGCTCCAAGTGGAACAAAGGTCAAATATCGAGTATCAGTTTAGAGGTAATTAGATTAGTGGGGTCTGATTGAAAAGTCGAGTCACGTGAAGGGGGCGTGATAAGGTCAGGGACGCAAGCCAAAGGTCGTCATTACGAGTTAAAACCATGGAGCGGGTGATAAAAATGAGCATAGTGTGCCTTTGTTTGTTATAAATCCATATTAGACGTTTTAATGACTAATCAGACAGTAGTCAAAAAAACTTTGACATGACCAAACGCCGATAATCTGGTAAGACTAGTTATCGGAGATCAGAAGAAAATTACAAGAAAATCGTCAGGGTTATTACAAGAAAGAGTCTTATTAGGTGGTCTTTGGTAATCCGAGTGACTCGCAATATTAATATCAGTATTTATCTAAATCATCTTCCTAGCGTTATGTCCCGTGCTTAGACGGGGTCTGCTTAGATCATGATCCAGGATGTAGCGAGTCTGGTAATTACATTGAAGCGATTGCCGATCTGACCTTCGTAACCTTAAGATAGGGGAACCAGTAAATTTTTAGATCATGGTTACAAATTCAAAGTAATTTGAATTTGCAGGTTTCATCACGATGTTTTCCCTCACCGTCGAGCTAGTGGTATAAATACGTACATAGATTTTCTTCATCCATTGGTACGTGCCCGGGTTTGAACCCGCACTCCTCGGTTAAGAAGCGCGTGTCCTTGCCATTGCGCTCTTTCAGTATTTATCTAATTTTTTTTTAACAGAAGGTGATGATAGAAGTCATAAAAACTGTAGAGCGTATATGAAAAGGATCATTAATGTTGAAGAAGCGAGTGAGGGGTAAGGATCGCGATGATATGGCGTTCGGTTCTCTCTGCCTAACCCGCTAGGGAAGTGGCGTGGATTTTAGTTATTTTGAACTGAGCATCGTTCATTTATCCTTTATTAAACTCCATTAGTTATAATAAATTCACCAATTAAATAGTGGCCCGTGTAGGCTGTTAACAACCGTCAGTTTAAAAGCGAACGCGCTAGAAACCAAATGAAACCGTTTTGTTTTAACTTTTATATTTTGGTTCCTATATTACATTAACACCTTCAACAAAACATAGGGAAACATGCGCCCAAAAAGTTTTTAGGTCGATTGGAATCTATTGAATCATTTCGTATTTTTATTTTACTGAAATAAAAATAAAGCATGTTATAACAAAGGGGAATTGTAAAACAATAACTAACAACTAATAAAATCCATATCTGAATTCATAAATTCCGCTTTATTCATTCATTTGAAACGTTTGCTAACCAAAACATTCAATTGCGGAATATTTTTCGATATGAAAAAACACCGGGTACTTTCAGACAAAGATATTACATTCTAGATTGCTAGCTATAATTTACAAATGTTATTTCAATAGAAGGTACGGCGGCGCCTATAGGTCAAACAAAATCACTATTCAAGGTAAATTATGTACCTACTCTTATATTTTAGGTACATGTACTTAATAATAATCACACAAACTCTGTACTGAGCTTTATTTTCGCAAATGAATTACCAAAATAGACTATTATTTCTTCTGACCCTTTAAATATTTACACAAGCTTCAATTACCCTGAAATGTTAATTATTTAGTTATTATTAACAATTTTGAAAATTAAAATCAAATAGTTTCACTGTGTTCTCAATTTGCCATTATCCGATTCGTATTCCATATAATTAGATGGTTTATTAATTAATCGTTATATTATTTAACACCCGCTAAATTCCTCTATAAAAGGAACTTCATTGCTAATTAATTTTGGCAAGATCTTTCAAATCCAGGAGGTATTCTGATCAAGCTATTCTACCGGGACCCTTTCAAACAAGACCCACTATTATCGGGTCTACACATTGTTTAGGGCAGCACTAGATTCCTCAAGACAAATCTAAGTTACCGCAATTAATATCTAGGTGTACAAAGCGGCTGTCTGAAAGCCGGCCGCACAATGGCCGGGCGAATGAATGGCCGGCCGCGCCCGCGACAGGCTATGATTAATATCGCCCGGCGAGCTTAACTCGTTGCGGACTTCTTAATTATTCACTCATTAGTCTACAGCTGGAGAATCAATGAGCGTTTTAGAATTTGAGAACCGGAGGGCCTGGTGGCTGTTTTGTAGCTACAAGTTAGGAAATAGGTTTTGTTGTGGCTTTTGGGGATGAAGATATAAAATAATATGTATTGTAAAGCTAAATGATAAAGCCGAGTAAATAATACAGCACACCACAGAGAGGTGCTTATTAAAAAAAAGGGAATCCCATGTTGGTCTGGGACTAAGTAATATTATACTTACACTAACAAAAAATATAAACTGCGAAAACATGCTTTCGCTACAACAATTTCAAAAAAAAAAACTAGCCGAGGCAAAATGTCACTCTAATTGCTCAACTAAAGATAAAGAAAGATGCTACCGTTGATTTTAAACGTTCAAAAATCCAGAGACCGCACTAACAAATGCTTTGTTAATAACACACCGGGACTCGGCAGCACCCGGCGACCAGTGATAATTACCCGTCAATAATTTAATGGACTAGATTGTTTTTAGTTTATTGTGAGACAGATGCTTAGAGGCGCTGCGTGGAAGGGTTTGAACCGAACATGAATACTAGCGAAATGGCTACAAGACTAACTCGTACAGTTCGTGTCGTAGACTGGCGACTCGATGGCGAAGAGTAGTGGGTTCGATCCTCACCCCGGACAAACATACGTGTGACGAATACTTGTGTACGTTCTGTGTCTGGGTGTTAATATTTAAGTATATATTTGTAATACCACTGTTGATTCTGATATCCGTAATACGGGTCCTTAAGCTAGTTATTACAGAGTCAGATCAATGTACATAATTATGTGATGGAGTATGTAGTATATTTATTTTATTTACAGTTGCGAAACATTAGAGCTTTATAGTTTTTATTTTGAAGAAAAATATTTGGAACGTTTATTTGAGGGTTTGTATATTAGAAGATAGGTTTGATCGTGGTCTGTGGGTTTGATTAATAGCTAAATTGAAATAATAACTCGTATAAGAACTAAATAATCAATCATTGATATTGTCAAACAACGATTTCATTATTATTTTTAGTAAAAGTACATTCAAATTAGTAGGAAATCATAATCCTGTACTTTTTTTTATAAAAATTGCATGTATAGATAAAAAGCACTTAGTAATTTCAAATTTAGAAAACAATAGTCCACAAAAACGTAGCTGGAAGCACCTTGATAACTTCACAAATATTAATTTTAATTCATCATCATCTTCTTGCCCTTCTCCCAGTTTATCTGGGGTATAATATAAATATAAACTAACTAAGTAAATAATAAATAAATATTAATTTTAATTATCAACCAAAATTTAATAATTTTCACATTTCGTAATTAATTCCAGGATTTTGAAACACATGGGTGTAATAATTACGAGTACATCATGTTAGCAAAATTTATGCGACCAATAATTATAAATTATTTATTCATTTATAAAGCCTTAAATTCTGTTAAAAAACTTAGGAAACCATAATCATGCTCATGAAATTACATTTTAATTTGTTTAAATGAAATGCCATTGTGCAAAATTTTAATCACCTGCTTTTATGAATTCGAGCAATGGCACAACTCATCTAATTTAATCATCAAATAAGAATTGCACTTAAGCTGCACCGGCTAAACCTCACGGTGATCATTCTTCGGGCGTGGCGCATATTCCGGGCTCCCCACTTCGGGACTCTTCGCGAAATCTGCGTTACGCCGCAGCCGATCCATGCTGCCCATCTCGAGGGTGAGGTTACCCCTCACCCTGCACATTTCGCAGGTGCATACAACGGCACAGACCACAGTGTCACCCCATCCTTTTTTGCGGACGAGGATCCACGTGTCGTCGTCTTCTCTGGGGCTGGTTGAACGAAGTGAATGTAGGCCCCACCGCAGGCCGCCCCCCTACGACTCGCAGGTATACCACAGGAGTATTCGAAGCCCCCCCTGTAGGGCGCACCATTTTTGTGACAATCCATTCAATGGTAATACTTTTTTCACAATAATTTTTTCCAAAGTTTTTTTTTGTGTGTTCCCATTGAAAATACCCTACAGCACTTAACTAAAATTGGCGAAATTCTAAACAACGAACGCAATAATCGACCATTACCGTTGTTGCGTTAGCCAACTTTTGCCCTAATTCATTAACAGAATTAATGCTCCGCTGAAACACCTGCTAATTGCATAATTAATACAGTTAACCGTATCTCGTAATGATTCAATAAACAGATATAGTTTTATTCCTGAAATTACCTATTTGCAAAGTTTATTTCTACTAATGACGCAAAATATGTTGTGAGTATCAATAAAATACGGTTGTTGAGTATGTTGTTACATGGTTCTCATGGAGCAAGTTCAGGACGCGAACGAAAAAAAGAAAATTCTTCATATCATGAGCCTAGCTGCTTGAGTATCAAGCGATTTAGCTCATGATATTAAGAATTGCAAAATGCACATTCCAAAACAAATTATTTTAATTATTTTATATCTACATCGGCTAAAATTACTAAAACGCTATACCAATTTTGTGAATTTGACATGTATAAAAATAAATCGACAATGCGTTCCGCTAAACTGCCCTCTACCGAACTGTCTTAAAATTACAATAAATACCATCCTTTCACGCGACAATCATACAAAATTAACCCGCCCATCGGCCGACGGGGCCAATAAATTCGATACCCACCGGCAACAGAATACGGCTAGTGTTTGTGATGGATCTATTAAGCCACCCGACGTGCACCTCCCTTCACGATTCGGCTCTAATTGCGCCACTTCCTCATCCATCGAGTGCTGCACCCCAACGCTGTCCGGTACGGTTTGTATCCCGCAACCAATGTACGTGGTACATTTATTGATTCTCCGGAACACTTTGTGCGTATTAAAACCTCCCGCCTCTTCGTATTCATTGACCGTTACGCCGCAGCGCCGGCCGGAGTGTTGTCTGTTAGGTGGGCGATGTATTCGGTAGATTGATTTAAATCACGGCTTCCCGTAACACTCCGCTGTAATTAAAAGCACCCCCGCCATGATGTCGCACTCCATTTGAACAATGACAAAGGTGGGGCGTATTGCGTTATAGTGTGTCAAAGCGAACCGGTCTCCTAATTTCCGAATGAAATTGAGAAATTGCAGTGTAAGTTAGCCTGTAATGTAGCTAATTTGATTATAATATAGTGGATGTGAATGCAGCACGGATTTTCAAAAGGATGTTTATGAGATTGCTTTTGATCATAAAAAGCATTAAAAAAAGAGATCTTTGAAAAAATACGGTTTTTACATTTTAAAAGTGCGTATTTGTCTGTAATTGTGACAATGCTACGTTGCCGTCCGTAGCATAGTATGTAGCACAGTTAATAGTTTTGTAGATCAGTCTCGTAGCAATGCTAGTTTTTACAATGCTACAATACCATTATTGTAGCATCGTAGCATTGTATAAGCATAGTTGCGTAAACGTATAGAGACCATAAACATATCGACCAAGCAAGTGGAACGAATCCTCACCCATATCAACTTCCAGTCTTACATAAAAAAAAAACAAATTGAACAAAGAAAAACAAACGACCGCTCAAAAATCATCCCTCATCCAAAATAAACACGGAAACAATAGACGCAGCGCTCCATTATAAGAACAATTAGAGGCCGACCCGTAACGACTGGCATAGTATCAGAACGCGCCAACAATGGAACACCGTCAAGCTTTAATTAAACAGAAACGCCTTGTCATAATCAGTGAATCCACTGATAGAATTAGCCGAGATTTCGGACACAATTTATCGTTTCTTCGAGAGCAACCAGAGGGATCGATTCGATAAATAATAACAAAGGAGGCGTGAAGACAAAGCGTGAAAGCCATTGTCAGACGGCCGGTAGGGCCGCGGTCGGGGCGGCAGCGACGGGCGCCATATGCGGCTCCAAACATACATTCAGTGGATTGAAACAAAACAAAAAAAAAAAACGAAAGGAATATCTATACGGGTATAAAATATAGCCTATGTTACTCACTCATAAAGTAGTTTTCCATTGGTGAAAGAATTATTCAAATCGATCCAGTAGCTTCGGAGCCTATTTGATACAAACAAGCAAACAATCAAATCGTTCCTCTTTATAAATTAGTATAGATGCAGGTTTTATGATCGTTCAACATTGTAGAGAGTATATGAGATTAAAAAACTTTACAGAAATCGGCCACGGCAGCAGTTAAATTGTTTTATGTTAAAAACTATTTTGGTTTTTGAGTCATACTTTATAAAACAATACCGTGTTTTGCATAAATTAATAATGAGGCGACGCACGCAAATTATGATTGGCATGAAATACTACAATAATTGAGTCTAAGTTCTTATTTGCGTGGATATTGGGCTATAGATCAAATGACATTTGTAATTCCGCTCCTTATCCTCTTCGGTTGCCTACCAACCGCAGTCCTATCTTAGTTTAGGTCTAAATGTGGTCCTTTGAGGTGGCTTTGACGCATTCCCGCGGCCCATCACCATGATTGACACCAGCCCAGTTTACAGCGGACAAACATTTGCTACAAGAAATATTTAATGAACAATCTGGCAATAGAATTAAATATTTCAACAGCAGGGTATTATAGTTTATACGAATGCATTATTCATACTTACAAAGCATATTAATTAATGTTTAAACGAAATACCTATTCTGGATAAGACTGATTTTGATTTGATTCAATTTAGTTTTGATCTGATAGCGGCATTAGAAATCATTTGTATTAAGCGAATGAAAATTTTATAGAAATTAGCATCAAGATGCCTAGTGTGGTACCCCAAACCCATGAACATTAGCCGTCTACTAGTAGTACTTACTATTTGTTACAGACTGAAATATATACATATGAAGGGGCTGTCGAATTAGAAGGATGACTCGACATCCAGACCACCGCTCGCAAGCAAGCCATCGGGGCCCAATCGTGGTCCTTCGAGCAGGCCAGAGGCATTACCGAGCCCCATCACTCTGATTGACACCGGCCGCGCCTGCGACGCACAAAAATATGGCTTTCAAGCCTTCATTGAGATTGATGGCGGCGCTAAGTGATCCGGTGTGCGTTTGCATTTTGCAAATACGCCCATCGATTTGTGGGGACCGTTTCCCGCAGATTGGCCCCGGGTCAGGGACCTCGAAGGCTGTTTCGTTAATTGCCTAGTGTTCTGAGGGGATAGAATGAGTGAGTTATAGCAACTAGGATAGAATTGTTAAAGATGTAAGAGCGGTGATAGCTTAACTGGCAAAGATGGCGACTCTTATTTTGAGGGTATACCTATATTAAACCTTTCCACTGATAGATACAATAAAAAAATTATGACATTAAAAAAGACAGCCAGATTTCTTTCAAAACTTGGTTACTTTACTTTTGCAACCGAACTAAAAAGTTTATCAATGTTCTAATAAAATTTTACCCGTGAAAGTCCAGTCGGTAGATAGTTAGTTTAGTAGATAGATAAAGTAAAATCTATAAAACAGTCGAAATTTATTAACCTCAAAAACAATTTTCTTTTTGTCTCGTTTGAAATCTCATCTTATATTACGATCTTCTTTCATCTGTTCGTCACGGTAGCCGAAGCCATCTCAAAAGACTATGCTTACTTAAAACAGCGAAGTAATCTCCATTAATCTTTTTACTCCGAGTGGCACCTCCAACTTCATGTTGCTCCGACGTGACCTAATTTTTTCATTTTTTACATTGAACAGGAATTTATTTGAACACTAACTTTATATCTTTCTTTCGTCTCCCAGTAAGATAGAAGTGATCATATTGACAAGAAATATAAAACGCTGAAGCCGACCTAAATACTTTGACCCTAAGGTTTGGTTCACACGGCATTGTACTGCACATTTTTTTTGCAGAATGAATCCTACCGAATAAATGGTGGCTCATACATTGAGTATAATTTTTTTTACACATACATACATACATACATACATACATACATAACATCACGCCCATAATCCCGGGAGGGGTAGGCAGAGTCAAAGGGGCAGCAAGCCCCTTCAACCACATTCAGCCAAAAATAGAGCCGGGCTGGGTTAGATGGAAAATTGTGAAAAAGCAGTGACAAGCGGCTAACCTGTCGCCTACACAATCACACACCCAAAACCCGATATACCATTAGTCGCCTTTTATGACATGCTAGGCAAGAACCACAGTTGGCATATTCTTTTTAAATCCCTGACCAACACGGGACAGTGGGCTGGGTTGGATGGAAAGCTGTGAAAAAGGAGTGACAAGTGGCTAGCTCGTCGCCTACTTAGACACATACCCAAAAGCCCGTAAACCATTAGTCGCCTTTTACGACATGCTAGGCAAGAACCACAGTTGGCACATACTTTTTTTTTGTCCCAGATTAACATGGGCCAAGTCCCAGACCAACATGGGACAAACAAAATTTTTACACGTCGTTTGTATTGCAAAAAATCGTACACCGTTTATGCGTTTAAACGAATACTCAAGCAAATCGAATGAACTTTAACGTATTCGGTTTACAGTGGTACATAGTGAAGCTCTGTCTTGTTCATACGGCACGATGTTATTACTTTTTCATAATAAATACATAATTCGAAATAGATTTATTATTATTATTATCGATTATATCAATTTAAACGTACAACCAAGCGTGGATCAATTTCTTACGTCTACTCACTGTGACAAATGTGATGAGTTTAAAGGTAAACACTCCAATATGAACACCCGCGTGATTGTACGTTAAAGAAACGAATACAAAGAAACGTTTTCTTTCAGGATAATGTCGTGTGAACCCAGCCTAAATGTTGACTACACAACAATAATATCTATAATGGTAAAACTACGTAATTCGTTTAAAACATATCTCGATCTAGTTCAAAAGTGTATTTTACCATTAGAAGTAAGTAGTGGCTTTAATCAGAATCAACATTATCTAGTCCAGTCAAATCGTAAACACGTGTAAACGCGTCAAGCTAAACCATGTCACACATTGACATCTAAATTCCACCCATTGAGCTATTATTACTACGTATAGAGAAGCTATGTCAAACAAAAATATTATCACGAAGCATGGACTGAGCGTGTTTCAGCATTTGCAGCGCTAAAAGTGACAATTGTCGTCTAATTAAGCTATTAAAACACGCTAGATCGCTCATAGAGTACATTTTTCTCGCGACCAAAACGTCGTAAACGCCGTGAATTATTTCATGGCGCTTACGCGTGAACGTAGGCGAGTGAGTAAACGAGTTGTTGCCGATCGGCAACAACGCACGGCGCAAAAAACTTGTTCGCTGCGTCGGTTCCATACGCTAGTAATAATACTTAGTTCAATGATTCCACCTAAGTCCGTCTCTCGTGTATCTAGAAAACATCTTTCTGACCCGTGATTATGTATTATTATATAGTTTGATAAAGCACTTACAATACAAATAAACCTATTAGGCTTTACATAATAGCAGCAACACAACCGATATATTCACTGGTTTCATATTTTATGAATTTCACGGACACTTTAGTTTTGGATAGTCTGAATATTTGGGGACAAAATATAATTAATTTGATATAAAACATCGACAACTTCCATTAAAATAAACTCTTAAGGTCACGACAACAACTGAAGGACCAGATAAAGCAAATTAATAAACTTATGATCTGAAGCATGAACTATTACAGTCTAATCTTTTATCTTGATGTTACACTTTTGGTTACAAATGGAATATAGACTAATGAAAAATGGCACTAGTTAATTTGCTACAATATGCCGGCTGATCACTAAAACACAAGAGTACATTGACCCCAATTCCAGCTCCACGGGTGTCATCGCAGCCGTGAAGACGGCACTATTTAAACAATTGGCTTAGTTCCGCGCGGCGGATCAAACGGCGCGTCTGTATTCAGCGTATCGACGCTTTAATCGCGTCAGTGGGGGCGGTTCACTTGCTTCAGGGGTGCTGGCTCGGGATAACGATATCAATATAATTTTCAACTCGAGTTATTTTTCTTGGGCTACAATATTACTGTATCTAAAAAAATTACAGATTGCTTTTCATTCAATTACAGAAACATTTATCAATAGTTTAAAGTATTTTTTTTAACTCGACTTCGAGGACTAGGACTAAACTTTGGCGTTTTTTTTTCAACATTCCACTTGTTATACAAATCAACTTGTACAACAAGCGCGCGCCATTAAATTTCATACAAGGGGTAGAAGCGAAAAGCAAATATGGCGGTAAAAATACTTGATAGCTATTAATTAAAGGCATCGATGGGCAACATTCCCAACTTGGAAAATTATGAAAATTACTTAAAACAAGTAACTAAAAGTTACTTAAGACAATAAATGTTAACTTATTTAACTATAAACCAGTTTAAACACACCCACAGCACCAGCCCTATAATCGAAGGTAACAAATACAATTCGGCGCAAAACACGAGGCACGGGTCTGTAACAAAATGGCCGCCCGTTTGACGAATTCCAATCAACGGCGTTGTTTCGGGCATCGGCTACGTGCCGCCCAGCTAATTTGACAATCTAATAACCGAGAAAAACGGGCTGCCATGAGATGGCTTTTGTCGGACGAGTTTCAGCTTAGCATAAAAGATTGGAGCGAAGCAACAAAGTATTTGTAGGAAAACAAAGGCACGGTTTACCTGATTAAAAATGAAATGTTTACTAGGAGACAGTTTTCGAAGTATTTTGCAATTGGTACATGATTTAGCACTGACAAGTCTTGGCGTGATAAGTTTCAGATAATATGTTATCTAATATGCCTAACATTTACCTATTAAAAATTCATATACCACTGAAAGGTTCAAACAATTATACGGCCAGCCTGATGGTAAGTGGTCAGCGCGCCCTGACGACATTTGTAACAAGGTATTGCAAGTCTTTTAACTAATCAAACTGGATTTTAAACATATGATTAACAAGTCAAAATGCCTGGCCAGCTGTGTAGTTAAATATTTTTAAACTTCCATCCCAAACGTTGGGTATCTTTCAACATTTTTGCCACTGTAGTCGCCAATAATACAAATTACGAATCATCCATCATCTTCCTAGCGTTAAGTCCCGTGTGTGTAGACGGGGTCCGCTTAGACCATGATTCAGGATTTAGCGAGTCTGGTAATTACATTAAAGCAACTGCCGATCTGCCTTTTTTAATCCTAAGATAGGGAATCCAGGCAATTTTTGGATCATCGTTACAAATCCAAAGTTGTTTGAATTTGCAGGCTTCATCAACATTTTTTCCTTCACCGTTGAGCTAGTGGTACAAATACGTACATAGACTTGAAAAATCCAGAGGTACGTGCCCGGGTTTAAACCCGCACTCCTTGGTTAAAAGGCGC
This sequence comes from Glyphodes perspectalis, assembly GCA_951394215.1. Classification (NCBI taxonomy): domain Eukaryota; kingdom Metazoa; phylum Arthropoda; class Insecta; order Lepidoptera; family Crambidae; genus Glyphodes; species Glyphodes perspectalis. The sequence goes on along the minus strand of OX596202.1, from coordinate 18,608,312 downwards.
GTGTCCTTACCATTGAGCTACCACCGCTCTCAATACAAATTACGAATACCTTTTTAATATTATGTTAGAATACTTTTTAACACAAGTATAAGACCAAACCTAACTTTATCATTCGAACTAAAGTTCAACTCGCATTCCGTACAAGCACTTTTAACCTAGAAAAAAAAATCATTCAGCATCGTACACCCCATGTTCGGGCGCGGAGGAAAGGAGGTTTCGAGGGCGCACCACGTGGGCCGAGGGCCCTCCACGGACAATGCAGGCCCTAAACACGTAGCAGCCACTCGCGCGCCGATTGCCGATATTCGTAATGGCGACTCCGCTTACGCCGCCGACGATCAAACGGTCCGAACCACTCACTCAGAGTAGCCGGATTTTGACTCGAGATTTCTCTGTAATGTCGGCTGTTCACAAAGGAAGCTTATTTGTAGCTGTGCGCACGTATGTATAACATTTGCTTGCGAGCAGAATTTAGAGCTTTTGACTTTGTATCGCGCGCCTCTTGAAAACGCGGAACGTTTTCGAGAATCGGGACGTTTACCGAAATATAATAATAATGTCCTAACAGATATCGATCGCGGCGGCCAATCCCAACGAGGAATAAATAGCCAACTGCGCAGGAGATATTATAGTGCACAAGTGTATGCGCAAACACATGTGCACTCTCTGTTCCTTCACTCCCATAGTCGGAGAAATGTCAGGTGCAGGACCAACGGCTTAACGTGCTTTCCGAGGCACGGGGGTGATTAAACCGTCAACAACTTCATGACTCCAGGCTGTTACTGCGTAATTTCAATATTCAAATAACCACCAAATCAACACTTAGACCAACGAAGCAGGCAAAATACACTATATACCTGTGTGATTATGATTACAGATCAATATCCTTTACGTATAGAATCTTTCAAATTTGCAACAATTCTTTCCAATTAAATTATTTGGAGATGCTGTTTAAAAGTATACCATATTAAAATTGAATGATTATTAGTATGTAATTATCCATTCGAATGCTGACACTGCATTAATTAAAATAAATAAGTTCAACAAATACTTAGCAGGGGATTAAAATTGGTCAGTTATATACATGTAACTAGATCCGCGCACACGTTTGCACGTATTTACAATTAGCCCTCCAATATACAAACAAAGCAAGTAAGAGCAACAGTGCGTGGCCTCGTTGCGACCACTCGATAGTTTCTGCCTTTGTGGCAAACGCGTAAGTACGTAGGGCTGTGGGGGGAAGGGGGGAGCGTGCCGTATCTCCGAGTTGCGTGGCCGATGACTCTCCACGCACACCCGCGGCTAATGACGTATTCAATTAACTGGGTTATCGGCGCCGTGAAATGCATGCGGGCACTTTTCGAGTGCGAGGGACTCTTTGATGAGCGGGAGTCTCGGCTTTTGGGATCTCTTGACACTTTGTTTAAGTAAGGCTTGGCAGATGTAATCTGATATTTGAAGTCTTCGGCAACAGTGTAACGGTAGAATGGAATATACATTAAAAGTATGTCAAGTCAATAAATACAAATGCAACTGATTGCCTAGCAGGTCACGTTGATGATTAGTTTATAGTCATATTAGGATAATAAAATAACAACACACACAACAGTCACACATCAAACACTCCCAACAATTCTTATTTAACTTTAATAAAATAGCCTAAAAGAGATTCATGTCACAATTCGCGTAACATTTATTTATCGCCATATATTCACTTTAATTATGAATCTGTTTTGCTAGTATGTAATAACAGTGATTACGACTAAGTAGGCAAGTAAATAAGTAAATAGAAAAGCTAATCGGATACCTAAAAAAAGATCAGAAAATGCAACATCAAAATTTACGGACGACTTTAGATTCATTTAATTCACATTCAACAAAAGCCTAAAATTATACAATTATTATATTTAATTTAAATTATTCAAGCCTATTTTGCATGATACGATAAAAATGATTTAAAACGTTAGCTTAAAGCCGCACAAGCATATGTTAAATTAAAACTGTACATTGGGCCCGAGCGGTTTTATAATTACTCGACGCGGCCTACGTCACTTTGCACGAATTCAAATTCACTCATTAAAATATTCATTCATTCGTATGCAAGCGGTAGCACAAAATTTTCCTTAGTTCACGTTTCTCTAACGTAGGCCCGATAGCTGGAAACAATTTGCTTAAATACATGGATTGTTGATATTGTAAAAAAATATTTCGGCTGATTTAGAAAGTATTTTTATAGTATAGCAAGCGAAAACTCTACAGTAATTATTTTATAAATCTACCCATACTGTCCACAAATTAATTAATTATGTAATCAAATCAATAGTGCTTAATTATTTTATGAGTACAAAATAATTTTAATTAACGCATGACACAAAAGTAGTCGTAAAATTTTAAATTGATACCATAATATGTAGAATTTGATGACGTCACGTGTAACCATAGAAACGCATGCTAGTTAATTAATTAACATTCACTTGCATGAATTAATATGTAGCTAATATTTTTGACAAATAAGTATCTTAAATAGTAATATGAACTTCAAAGATCATATATTTATTTTGTGACGCTGATAAAAATACATTTGTCAAACAAATAAAATAAAATAGTAGTCGAGTATTTTTGTCTACGGTATTTTTCAATCTTCTTATGTATTTACATAAGAAGATTGAAAAATACCGTAATAATACATCATGCCGGACGCCGCATCCAACATTTTTGACTGGCTCGATGGCCCATTCGATAGTGACCCTGCCCCATGCGCCGAGAGTAGTGGGATTGATCTCCACCCAAGACAAATATTCGTATTATGAATACTTGTGTTTGTTCTGTGTCTGGGTGTTAATATCCAAAATTTAAGTATATATTTGTAATAGCACTGTTTCTGATATCCGTAACACAAGTGCTTAAGCTACTTACCTCGGAGTCAGATCAATGTAAGTGATGTAGTCTGATTTATCATAATTTGATTAAAAACAAACTGCAACTTGTTATCCCCACATCTCTGAGGCACCTCAAGTAATCCATCACTATACAACGTTTTTCTTTCGCAAGTCTCCCAAGCTAGGCCCGAACTCAGCACAAGTAAATTTAATCTCTTCTTCTAAACTCATAAAGAAATCACCAACTGGGTCACCCACATTCCTGGCCTGCAATCCTTCCAAATAAGACCCCAAGTCAGAGTTTCCCAAACACACGCCTTTGGACCCTTGGGTTCAAATAATATACGAAACAAAAGATTAATAAATATAACAAAATTAATAAGAAAATTTACCTATACCATAGTCTTCCACATTCCATCTATCGTTAGCTTAACTAATATTCAGGACATTAAAACGTTTCCTAGGAAACGATAATCCCAAACCAGTTAAGAGAAGTTCAAATCGAATTGCTCCGATAGGAAAACGAGCCATCGTTATTAAGTTCGCCATGAGAGCAATATTCTAGAAACTTAACTAGAACTAGCCAAACCTAAAATTTTAAACACTAATACATATGCATTACAAGGACTAAGTCTCAAAATAACGTCCAAAGTACAGATTTGGAGATATCGGAACTGCGATTTCCAGATATTCAAGTCATGTGTGTCCTCTCATTTTTGGCATCGGACAACACAAAGCGCGCGGAGCCATTAAAAGGTTGGGAAGGGCTGCCCAAAGTCAATTCGTAAAGTTCGAAGGGCGGGCCGACATAATAAGAAGCGCCGTGACGAATTCTAAGCCGTTTGAGGACGTCCACCGTTTACGGGCGAAACACGTGTCGACTAATATCCTACCGGAAGCGCGGGGGGGAGAGCAGGGCCAAGTTCTGTTCCCTTTTATGGTGGTTTTTTTATTGGTCAACAGACATTTTGAACAATAAAAATGTTATGAATTCAAATATTTTCTCGAAAGGATCTGTCATTGTTTCAGGCATACATTGTATGCGTAAAGCTTTGGGTATTCACAGTTAAATTATTAATTGTTTGTTATTAAACATTTGGTATCTTCGGTTTACGAAGGTCAGATCGGCAGTCGCTTCAATGTAATTACCAGACTCGCTAAATCCTGGATCATGGTCTAAGCGGACCCCGTCTAAGCACGGAATATAACGCTAGGAAGATGATGATATTAAACATTTGGTAATATTAACAAATATTTAATTATTTAGTGTTTAATGCAAAATACTATATCAAGGGAGGTTTGAGGGTAAATAAATATAAATAAATTATTCGCAAGCGTTCAAAATACGGAACCGGAATCGATAATAATACAACCATTCGAAATCGCTTATCGAAAATCTTAACGGACATGAAATCGAATTCGGAAAGAGACTGAAAAAGGAAAAGCGATAACAAAATAGGCAGTGGAAATGATAATCAGAACGGTTAAAAAGGGGAACAGAAATAATAAAAAAAAAAAACAGTCGAATTGAGAACCTCCTCCTTTTTTTTGAAGTCGGTTAATAAGTAAAACGAACTCGGTTAACGCTTGAGCACATATTTACATTGGCACACAAAGTGGCTGCATTACTTTCAGTGACTTGGCCTTGCACTACCGTGCTCCCACATTCCGTCGGTCGTGTTTGTGCTCGAACTTAGAAAGGTCGGGTTATTAGGGCTACGGGTTTGGTCCGCACTTATTGGCCATAATCTGTACTCCGCTGGAATGGCCATCTTTGTTTTACGGCGTCCAGTTAAATAGTTATACTGGCGTCTATGAATTTTTTATTGCTTTCCAGTTTCGCGCTATTGATTCTGCAATATTTGTTTGGAGAACTATGGAGAAGAGTAAATATCAAAATTTGAAATGTTTTTACCAAAGAAACAACGCGTCGAGTGCGATGGTGAAATCACTGAAGTTTTAACTTTTTAATTATTGCACAGCTTAACGAACAAAAATGACCCAACCAATCGGAAGTAGGATATTATAAAATATAATAAAGCCAGTGGGTCTCATTTTTTCCTGGTATACCTACCTATTGGGTTGACAGGAATTAACAGGTAACTATTACATGTAATTTGCTGTTTAGTAAATAAACCGTATATAAAAATAAAAGCTATTTGATTGTGAACACGTGTCAAAACATCTAGTTTGCTTTGCTCAGAAATTAATTTTAGAAAATATATAAAAACGGAAAATAATTATAAGCTCACTTACCATAAATCACCATTCCATAAACTTAATTAGTGTTGTATGTATCTAGCCTAAATACTAAAAATAAAAAGCCTATCTACTTGGATTTTAGGGGCAGCAAACTAGATAAATACCATTTATTTATATATATTCTACTTATAACAATAAAAAAAAATATAGGTAACTATTTTTTAACTGACCATTTTTGAGTTTTTTTTTATTTATCGCCAGTGGGTTAAAAAGTGGCCAGTACGCGCGTAAGGAGGTACGTATTCTCCGTATATTTCAAATTAAAATCCTATTAGGAAACAGCGTCAAAGCAATAAAAAGAATAAATAACATAATTTATATTCACACGAAGGCAAATATAAACAAGTTATATTCATAAGTGTATTTAGTTATGTTGGGAGTGGCTTGATGGCACATTTGGAAGTGACCCTGCCCTATGTGCCTAGAGTGGTGGGTTCGATCCCCACCAAGAACAAACATTCGTGTGATGACTACTTATGTTTGATCTGTGTCTGGGTGTTAATATCTCATTTTTAGTATGTATTTGAAATACCACTGTTGATTCCGATATCCGTAACTTAAATGCTTAAGCTACTTAGCTCGGAGTCATATCAATTTACAATTTACTAGATCGCGTGGTACATCGATGAAACATAGCTTATATGTGTTATTCTATAACGTTTAAGCTATACTATTGTAAAAAAATAATATTTACTTATTTACTAAAAGTTTTTAAGAATATCTAGGATGTGGCTCAGAAACTTTTGTAGATCCCGAAGCGTTTACCAATTTTACTTTGTTTTTTCTTAGAGTTAAAATTAAACTTCTGTCATGGGTATCTTCCAAATTTCGTTAGTGATTTGAGTGTGAAGACGGCAGCATGGAGAAGGTCACAGCTGACGTACATTACATAAGTATAGAAGCCATAGGGCCTACGTACTAATATTTAAGCCTTATTAAAATATAAAGAAAAGTATCCAATAAAAACCCGAATACTATTTCCGTCGCAAACATAATTTATCACACTCCGAATGTCAGCTCGCCGACGCACACATAAAATGTATACGCACGCGGGTAGCACATTTCGCGCGGCAGAATTTTTCCGACGACGTCACCGGCGCGGCGCTCAACTCCGGCCCGTAATTAATTAGCGGCGCGTATCGGCCGCGGCCCCAATCGATCAAACGCGCCGCGATTGTTTAAGAGTGAAATATGGCAACATTGCCGCGCGCTATCATCTGGCATCCGTCTTCATTACCGCTGCCTTTGCGGCGGAGAGTGGGATCTGGAGTTGGACCTTGGATTTGCATTGCATGACTGAAACATTGCTGTGTTATGCCTCAGCTATTATCTTGGATTCATCTTCATTACCACTGCCTTTGTGGTTGAGAAAGAGATGGTGAAGTATGTTGGACATTGGTTTTGAGTAAATGTCTGGATGGAGAACAGGCTTATAATGCTGCTGTGAGAATGTGTATGTAGCATGAAACATTGCTTCCAACATCCTTAAAACATCTTTGCGACTAATTATCACTAAAACTCAACATTTTCTATAGCATCATTCTGATTTATGTTAAATAAGAGAGTGATAACCCTGCTAGTTAAGTTTCTTCGGTTTGTTACAGAAGTAACAGGTAGAATTCCAAGCGTAAGCGTGACGGTGCCGCTTCAAAGCTAGTTATTAAATGAGTTCACATCACTAAAGTTACCTGTTTATGAAGCTACGAAAATACCCATCAAAACTAATCCACCTGGGCAAACGTGAACACATCCCCGACAGTACTCTCAAAAAGTAGAAGCGTGCATACCTCATCGCGAGAACTAGTAGTCGTTTGACGGCACAAACGTAAAGTCGCCGCTGAGAGCATTATAACGAACCGTGAATAATGCGCGGCTCAAGGCGGCAACCGCATTCAGATGTTATTGCATTTGAGCCACGCATCGAGTTGGTGCCGCGCACGCGCCGACAGGGCTGCCAGACACTTTTATATTTTGGCTCCTAAGTGGGGAGATGACAATTGAAAAGTCAGTAAGTTGTAAAATATCAAGGCGTATATTTTTCTGCTTTGATGTTTTTTATCCTAACGTCACGTATTTTACTTGACTTACTAGGTAATGTTGATGCCAAAATAACTTCATCCCCTCTAATCTCCCCTGTGATAAATAAAAGAATAATATAAAAATGTAAACTATAAAATTATGAAAAATATACATTATAATACGATGCCTAATGGTGTATAACCGTGTTAAAATAGTTTGGTCATTAACCTGCTAGTAAATTAAATCGTACTGCCGGCTTGTATACATATCTAGTTATCCTGTCATGATAAATGGTAGTGAATGTGATATTTACTATAAAATAAAGCCTCCTTAAAAACAAAAAACTTACTTACCACAGTAAAATGAAATGAAATGATTGATTTCTGCAAGTAGATTAATAGGAAATTCTTTTGCACGTCCGATATTTTGTACCCTACCAGCACCTCGACAGGAGTAGCCTGCTATGAAGAGGTGCCGCAACAAACTCAGCAGATAGCCTTTTTTAAAATAATAATTTTACTTTACTCTAATAAAGCATAAACATTATTTAAATAAAAATATAAGAGATTTTACTGTACATGCGAGCAGACACTCATGAGTGTTTATTTTGTTCTTCTATTTTGTAATAACCTTTTGCTATTGAATATGATTTAACATACAATTTAAGCTTATGATAAGACAATTCAATAACATGTTGAGGTAATTTATTAAACAGTTTTATGCTTAGATAGGTCTAAGCATAAAATTTTCAAATTAATTAGTAATCTTAGTAAACCTGAGGTTTGCGATGGCAAGCATGACTCTCATTCAAATTCATCTGGTTACTCTGCCTAAAGGCTTTACATTTGAAGGGACAGACGCTGTAATTAATAACAGCCAAAGCGTACCTTGAATAGAAACAAAATAAGCACTAAGCAAGAAGTTATTTATCTCGGCATCCCCTCGCAGCCCTGAGCCGTGTCACTCCATTACTGTATTGCATCTAGTTTGTCCGTCGGTTCTTTTGACGAGGAATTTGAGAGCAATTTCTGGGAGTCGTTTGCTATTTTAATGGAGTGAATTTTTTGTGAGCTGCACTCTAACTTGTGGATTTGTTACAAGCGGCGATTGAGCCAAGCGGAACGCGGTGTGTTGATGTAATGTTAGACGAAGACGAAACTGTGCAATGTTAAAACGAAAATTTAACTAAATGAGACAAGATTATATCAGTAATTGGCTTACGAACTGTACCTATCTTTTGTTGTTGTGTGAGCTATCTTTTGTTGTTGTGTGAGGATGAGATGGCCATTGGGGACGTTTAAAAGATATTTTGAAATATATGTGTTTCTCCACTATAATGAAATACGGATTTCGTAAATAGTAGATAGAATTTTAGCTAATGTTTAACAATGAGAATTGATAAGGAAATGTTTTGCTTTCATCACCCATCAGGGCCTTAACCACGGCAGAGCTGCTCAATTCTACGACGAAAACATCGATTTGGTTCCAAAACCAAGCATCGACACGTCCACATACCATACCAAACCTAACAATATAATTCCACACCCAACATCAAACCGACACCATCCACACTAATGTACGGCCACTTGTTCGCAGTTTCGGGGGCGGCCCGCCTAAGATCAAAGGCTGTCTGTCAAACGCTCCGTGTGATCAACAACTATTTACCAATTAACGTTCAACTACTTCACAAAGGCTAGGTACACAAACTGAAACTCGTGAACGAATACCTCTATTTCAAGTAAAATAATACCTTTGGCAAGTAAGATGTTTTAATTAAAAATAAGTTAACTGACAACAGGCATTTAATGTTACCAGAATACTATTTCTCTAAGTATGGTGTCTCTGACTAAATATAACTAAATAAACCTATATATAGGCTCAATAATATAAGCTTGTGTTGATAAGAGCGGTGGTAGCTCAATGGTAAGGACACGCGCCTCGTAACCGAGGAGTGCGGGTTCAAACTCAGGCATGTACCTCTTGATTTTTCAAATCTATGTACGTATTTACACCACTAGCTCGACGGTGAGGGAAAACATCGCGATGAAAGCTGCAAATTCAAACAACTTTGGATTTGTGACAATGATCCAAAAATTGTCTTGATTCTCCTATCTGAGAATTACGAAGGTCAAATCGGCAGTCGCTTCAATATCAGACTCCAGACCAGACTCACTAAATCCTGAATCACGGTCTTAGGGGACCCCGTTTAACATACATACATACATAATGTCACGCCTTTTTCCCATGGGGGTAGGCTGAGATCACGTACTTCCATTCGCTACGATCCTGACATACACCTTTCGCTTCTTCTACATTCATAAGTCTTTTCATACACGCTCGTCTGTTAAGGTTGCTGTTTACCTGACCTTTTGTTAACACATTACCAATCTGGTCATAGAAAGGCCGTCTAGGTCTTCCCCCCCCCCGAGGGCTCCATTTACTTGCCTTATATATATTTTTCGTCAATCTTCTTTCATCCATTCAATATGCCCAAACGATCCAAGCATGCCTTTTTCAATCTTAGTCACTACAACTGCTTTCGCTCCACATCGTTCTCTTATTTCTTCGTTTCTTATTCTATCAGTCAGTTTCACTCTGAGTGCTCTCATCTCTACTGCATTTATCCTACACTCGTGCTTTTTCTGCCACACCCAACATTCACTTCTATACGTAAGTGTGGGAACCAACACTCCTGTATGAACTGCCAGATGTGCTTAAGTACGGAAAATAACGGTAGGAAGAAGATGAACATAAGTTTGTGTGGGTTTACTGTTTTATTCTAACTAGTGGTCACCCACTGGTCAAAATTCGACCATTATAGTTTGATTTTTATTATTATTTATTGAAATATTATAACTTTCTGCACTCCTTCTCCATATAAACGCTAACTGTGCCAACTCTCATACTCCTCTGTCTGCGTAATTCTCATAAAAAGGGGTACAAAGCTTTTGTTTCATGTTAGCACAGACATTAAAATATATAGATATATATATGGGCATAGCTATATTAGAATAAAATCACATCTACACTGGCTCTGAGACTTCACCCGCGATTAAGTTATGGTTATGTATCGTATTGTGATGATAAATTGCCTGGATAAGGACAAGAAGAAGGAAATCAAAAATGTATGTCTGTTTTCTTTAGTTGTTTAAATCACGACTTGAAATATACTAAATCTGGTTATTACATTGAAGCAAACACTTTTAACCTTCGTGACCGTTAGGGAAACCATACGAATGGAATGATTTAGGTTCAGATTTATTTCCTCAAAATATTGTCTCTCATCATGACGCTAGACCACCATTATATTTTTTCTTTAAAAACTTACTTCTTATTAATATTATAAACGCGAAAGTTTGTATGGATGGATGCATGGACGTGTGATGTTACTCTTTCACGCTAATGGTACTGTATGGATTTTAATAAAGCTTTACAATATATATAGCTAATACATTAAAATAGCACATAAGCTATGTTTCATCGATGTACCACGCGAGCAACACAGCGGGCAAAAACTAGTTACAAATTAGTTTGAGGTAAAATATTATGTACCTATCTCCGAAGAAGAAATATGTCTGGCTTAAAACGATAAGTAGAAATATATTAGTATCGTCTGTTTGCCCGGGGAGCTACAGAGCCATAAATTTGCATTAAGTCTTAAGTTTCTAAAAGCACGAAGAAATTCTGTATAATTTATATCATCTCTTAACGCTGCGTGTATCTGTCATTATTCACTCCCAATTAAGTAATTAATTAAACCAACTTATAAGAACGTTAGCCTAAGTTTCGTTTTAAGTGCTTCTAATACTGTCAAATTTCTAAATAACTTTTTGTAAATGGCTCTTTTCATTAAAGCATTCGTGACGTGAATACAAGTCTTCATTACTTCTAAATGAAATTATTATCGTTTATAAGACGGTTAATTTATCGTCGAGAGTGGAATATAGATGTTGATATTTGGAAAATCTCTTCCAATTACTGTCGAAAAAGTTAAGAGGGCTAATATGAATCATAATTTGTTAGTTACTTAAGTTACGGTCAAGATTTTGAAGTGTCTACTTCATATTAGCAAACTAATGGAAGATTTAACACTCGTTAATCAAGTTATTAGTTTAACTTGTAACTAAATTGATGAATTAACGCAATTACTGATAAAAAAAGCCGCACAACATCGAAACCAATGAATTAATTCATTAATGCCATCTTCACGCGCGTTAGATTTCATTTTGATAGAAAAAATGCTTTTTTTGAATTGCCTTGTTTAAGGGTTAATATTACGATATGCCAATTGGGGATGTTGACACCCATTTTATTTAATTTTGAAATATCAATTCTGAAACATAAAGTATCGTAGTAAGCTGTTAAGCCTTATTGATTTTGTATCATATTGAGTCTAAGATTTTTAATTTTATAAAAACTGCTTAATACTAAGTCAGTTGACTATACAAACTAGTGACGTCACACGTTAACAAGCCCACACAAAATCTATGAAGTGATTTTGTTTTGACAGCTCTTTAAAGTATCTCAATTGACTAGCCAGTCAACATCCCTATTGGGCTGGACACGATTGTACTTCCGTATTGGGATATAATAAGAGAGGTATGGGACAAGTTTTCAGCTTACCTACGCAAAATTGGTTCCAGCTTTTGGACCATACCACCGCTGCTAACTTATATTTATTAAAAATAATCCTGTTCGTCAATTGAATAGCAACTTTTTATTGTATAGAAAATGCTTGGTGCCTTCACCCTAAACGTGTCTGCGTATGACGAAATAAAATAAAAAGTACCGTCACCTGCCAGTCAAGGCAACCCGTTGATGACAAAGCGTTGCGTCGGCAACTCGTACATTGGGGCGGCGACGCGCCGTGTTAACCTTATTATTCTGATACCGCTTGTGGCGCGAGCTAACGAGCGAGCGAGCGAGCGGTGAGAGCTGAGCGGTTTTATAGCGCCAATAGAAAATATACTATAGAAAATCTTTATAGAGCGTTTAGAACATGCAAAAATTTAAAATAATAATTTAAAAAAAATACTGTTGAATTTGTAATCAGCCAATTCGGACATAGCTACATGCTACAATGCTGTACTTAATTACTGTACCCAAAGAGAAAAAAACCTTACCAAGTTTATTGCAGTACTTAATATATAGAGGGAAGAACATGTCATATTCTCATATTATCTTTGTTATCAATACGCGATATAAAAAAAAATAAAACAAAAAATAACTACCTATCTAAAAACTAAAAAATCGCCTTGACGACTTGATCGTCAAAATTTAATCGCCAGCTCCCACACCTTCTACCACCTCCGAGGATAAGTGAAAACAGCAATATCTTGCGTGACGTCCCGGCGCGTCCCGGCGCGTCCCGGCGCGTCCCGGCGCGTAACGAAGCGCCGCCGCGCACGCCGCGCCTTGCGCCGCCACACATGCAAATTGTCTTGTCATCGCGACTTAACCAACTTTTGCGCGTCACATTATCAGCATAAGCGGCGGCTGGAGCGAATTGGTGATTTGTTTCAATCGCGTCAACCTAATATTTATAAGGGTTTTTTTTCTATTTCGATGATATGAAGATCACGTGAAGAAAAGGTTCTTTTTCTTTATTCATAAAGAGGTATGAGTAGAACCGAGAAACGGCGACGTACGGTCCGACACGATGCATGTAAAACTCTGTGATAACTAATCAGGTTACACGGATAACGAACACATACCAACCTTAAATAGTATAAGAACGGGACCAGCGTCGTTGCTTAAATTATAAAAACTATTTTATTTAATATTTTTTCCGATTTTGAATGCGAAAAATTTAACCGTTTAGTACATACATTTTAGTTGAGCTTTTTTGTTTACAAATTCTTTAAAACATACGTAATGCATGTTCTAAAGAATTTGTAAACATGTGCATTTGTCCGCGCGACAAGAGACTTCAAAAAATGTACTTAAAACCTCATTCAACTCTCACCTTCAGCGCACAACACTGCAGTCAAAAGATCATGTAGTTAGCATAAAATGTAGGCTCATGCAAGCGCACGCGTGATGGGAGGGCGGAGAGGCTCCTAATCCTCGGAGTGATTCGAGAGTGCAATTACCGGCGCAGCGGCAAATTGCTGGCCCTCAGACCGAGAGGGAGCGCTTTGCATAACTGGCTACCAACTAAAAATGTGAGATACCCACGTAATTACGTCATACGGGAGGCAGGAGGCATACAAGGATTTGCTTGTACCAATGCAAGTCAAATGCAAATAAAGCAAGAAAATCGCACGATGCGCCAACGAAAGCGACGCAGTTCACGTTTCAATACTTCAAGCTTGCCATTTGGCAACAGTCAATAAATAGTAACTTTATAAAACACGTACTTAGATTTCTCTCTTCGTATGTAAGGAGGTATGAACAATACTTACAAACGAAGATAAAAATCTTAGTATTATTTCGGAAACAAAAATCCACACAAGTTAAATTAAAGATGTTACGAATCATACTACAGGGCTAATACACTAATCTTTGTACGCATTGATATTTTATGTTATGGTTTTTTATCTTATGCTTCTCTTGTAGTTAAGAAACCTCTTTATCCAAATAAAGAGATGAAATAATTTTTATATTTTGACTTTATTGATATGTCAAGTAGACGTTGTAAGATTAAACACTTTAACAATAAAAATTATTGGCTGATAACATAATTTCGTGTTAATGAATTTATTCACGAACCCGTGTTCACCTGTTTATTTTTGGTCATTTCTCAACAATCATTCTAAACCAATCAAACAATAGTATAATACTTGTATGAAATTCATTTGTATCTGATAGTATTATGTTACACCAATCTCCAATTTGGATTCCCATTTTACTATTTTATACTACTATTAATATTATACATTGTAACTTACATACAAAACTATTATATCTTTATTATAATCTAAATTTCCCGACACAAAAACCGTTTGTGTATAACAAAAGGTTAACACTTTGTTTTGAACGGGCACATTTCTGTAACACTCGCCCGCAATCGTACAAAGTAATAGTCGCTTAATACCTTGTTGGTAGGGAACAACACAATGCCGAATTTTATTTTATTTCCAGCGAGTCACGCGAGCCGCCTTTATTAACATTAACGATCAGTTATTTGATTTCATCTTGTCTTGCAACTAGTGTTTTAAAGGCATACGAATGGTCGGAAACGTAAATCGTGGCTTAATAGTGGAGAGAGTGTGAGAAGGTTGATTTATTGAGCGTATTACAGTCTCGGAAGTGTTTATTATTTACGTGAACTTTAACCTTACACTTATTAAGTCGCGGCGGGGCCGGCTCTTGTGGATATCAGTAATTAATGATGATTTAAAGCCGGCGTTAGATTTAGATGCACAGTGCACCCAGAATAGATAAAGCTGGCGAAGGGAAATTAGAAGAGTCAGCTCAAACTAAATATAATATGTTAAGGAAAAACTTTAATATTGAGGAAGTTTACATTTGCTTTGTACAGTTTGTTGAAATATTTGATACCTGAAAGGCTAATACAAGTAAACTCATTGAAATGAAACACCTTTATCTTATTTTTTTGTTACAAAGTTAGAGAAAAACATCAAGCCGTAAAAAATCTGAACGCCACGACAAATTTACAAAAGTCAAAATGAAATCATTATCAAACAGTGCTCTTTAAGCCACTACACAACCGTCTCCTAATAGCACTACATTTATACCTTCAAAATTCACTTACAGTCCCTCGCAAACGTTCACAAAAGAAGACGACGAAACGAGGATACACGCCGCAAAATGCGAGCGCAAATAAAATTGCATCTTTTCAGCGGGTGCAGCCGGTCGCTGCACAAATGAGATCCGCTGCGGTGGTCAGCGGAGCCGCCAGGTACAACAACGAATAAACTGGACACGAGAAGTAACGCGAATCTAATACTAAGAGGAAACATTCGTATTTTGTATGTTTGTAACAAGTAAACTCAAAAACTTCCAAAGGATTCTAGATGAAATTAGGCACAAACATAGATTACAGACTGGAATAGCACATGGACTATGTTTCATCGATGTAGAACGTGAACGAAGTTGCAGGCAGAAGTTGTATTAAATATGTCAAATATATGTTAGTACTTTTGTAAAAAAACACTCTCTTGTGTCACTGATTTTTAATCTATACTTATAATAAATCTGTAGAGAGGTCAATTCTGTACATGAAATATATTTTCAAAATAACTATCAGGGGGTGATTAGTGATCGATACTGATGCCAAAAATGCAATCAGTAAAATTTTTGTCTGTCTGTCTGTCTGTCTGTCTGTATGTTCCTTATAGAAACAAAAACTACTTGACGGATTTTAACGAAACTTGGTACAATTATTTTTCATACTCCTGGGCAGGTTATAGTATACTTTTCATCACGCTACAATCAATAGGAGCAGAGTAGTGAAGGGAAATGTTGAGAAAACGGGAGAAGTTACTTCATTTTTTAAGCTTCCGTCGCGTGTGCAGCCTTAATGGTTAAAGTTACATAGAAATCATGTATGACGGAAGTAGTTTTTATAACAGTAACCATAAACGCGGGTGACACCGCTGGCACAGCTAGTTTTTAATATAATTTAAGAAAACTTTATCTCTTTGTGCACTCAGCTAGAGAAATAGCGTGAAGATAGTTTAGTTCCTAGTTTACACATTTATATTTAAGACGCTTAATATATTTATAAGGCAAGTCAAAACCTGAATTTTATTTGCAAATAAAATTAAATGAAGGCATTTAATTTTATTTGCATTAGTAAAGGTACTATCGCATATTTTTAGCACAGGGCACGTTAACAGTATTTGTACGATTGGGTAATACTTCTAGAACGAAATTGGCATAGAAATACTTCTAAAAACTTCAGACAGTAGATCATCAAAAATCATAAAATATAGATTTTAAAATAAGTAAAAAAGGTTAACCACTTCTGCAACTAGTTTGTAAGTATCCAGTCGTCGTACAAATGAGCTGCGCTTGGGCGGGCGCGGAACAGAGCTCACATCGGTTAGCATTGCAGCCGGTTACAAACAGAAACGAATAGTCCCGAAGCAATATTTTGTGGACATTTGAGATGTCAAACTATCAAGACAAATTAACTAACTAACTAAACTTCACGCCACTTCCCTAGCGGGATAGAACCGAAGGTCATATGGAACGGCCCTTAAACACCTCATTTGCTTTTTTAAGACAATTCAACTTTATTTAAAAAGTATTTATAGTAAACGGTAATCCCCGTTTGTTTTCATAAACCTTTTGGGACAGGTAGTGCTTCTTCATTTGTTTTATGTTTGCCCAGAATCGGCTTACAAAACTGTTTTGATGGGCTTAACGTACAGATTACAGGGAATTTAGATTAATAAAAACAATCCAACAACAATTATTTTCAACAAATGACAAAAAGCAAATATTTTTACAATTGCAGATATCCAATTGAAATAATGTCAAATCAAGCTCTATTTTAAACTACAAAAATTCATGAACACAATGCAAAAATATAATGCAGCATTACGAAAACTAAGTTCAATTGAAAACACGACAAAACCGCACAAATAAATGAAAGTTGAAACACAAAATGTTATTATATTCAGAAGGCAAACACGAGTCGCCGGCCAGTGCGGCCCGGACCGCGCGCGCCGCGCACAATGGCCGACGCTCTCTTGCGGCTGCAATGGCGATTGGGGAACATGAGATTGCTGGCGACATTTTTAATGGCCAATAATATTATACCTAGATTAGAAAATAGGACAGATGCGAGTTGGATTCGGTTATACTTGTTAGATATAAGTGCAAATATACCATTGCACCTGCGATCGCAAGATCCAAAAAACATTTAACACCTTAAACCATATTTAGTAATTAGAAATGGCAGATAACCTAAGTTAGAAGAAAAACAAGTGACAAGGATAAGATTTTTGTATTTTCATTTTTGTATGATGTAAGTAGTTATTTAGCTCTTATATATTTTGGAGGAATTAGAATGATTGAATTAATTATGCAAAATACAATTGGTGGCCTAGTAGGGTCTCCATGAACTCTTTACAATTCTTTAGCACCAAATTGAGGATAAACAACATTATATTGTTGAATGATATACATTTTTAAATTTACATAGACACAAGCTTGCATTTGTTTGTGCTATTCACCATTTCCTTATCCCATATCTTTAACTATCAAAACACGTACAGATTGATTGTCACTAAATCTTAATTGAAACTATTAGGTTTATCAACATAAGCCTAAGAGATATAGGTAGACAGAAATAAATCCCATAATCGATTTGGCTTAGCACTGTGTACATAGTATAAGAAAAAATATAAAAAACGCTCAATGATTTAACAAATACCTCATATTATCTTGATCGGTTATCAAGTAAACTTACTACTAAGTTTTACCGCGTCAGTATACTTTTGTCTCTCCAGTCAAGCAACAATAACATTTATTGTCTTTGACATAACTTGTTCAATCCACTTAATCACCATCATGCACATATCACATCTATTTTAGAACACATTCTATAAACTTCACTCGAAGTAGTCCCATTGAAAAATATGAAAACATGACAAGACCGCAAAAATATGACTAGAAAAATGTCAATCTATTCAACGCAAATGCTGTGATGCGCGACACAGAGGAGCTGCGCTCGGAGCGAATGTACTTGTGTGTACTCGCACTGCAGGACACAACGACTATCTCTACCTGTAAGTGGTACGCTATGACATCAAATATAGAAATAAGCCAAGGTAGACCTCGGCTCAAGCTGTGGAATAGAAATAGCAACATTCATACAGACTTTGCCGTTGGATATTTATACAATTTTATTACAAATCATCATACGATATAATGATTCTATCAATGAGCTTCATACCGAGGTCTTCTCAAGAGATTACAGCATTACTTAAGGAACCCCATTTCAAACTACGCACTTCCCGAGCCACCTTCGTCCCGCTCGATCATTTAGACGGAATAACAACTAGTTCCACGTCCCGCGAACTAACCCTATACTCGCCGAGGCAAAATATGCAAAGTGACCAATAACGTATTGTATTCCCGAATGCTGGTACAAACCTACGGGAAGCAGGGAAGCAGGGAAGGCAGGTAGGGCGTAATTTATGCGGCGCCGCTCCGGCCCGCCGGTGTTCCGTAACGCTATTTGAGAAACGGAACGTTTTGGGAACAGCTACCACATCTCAAGGACAGTTTTGGGTACTGCTTCTCACCAACTACTCGGTCAATTTGTCGTGCGTAACAGCTTTATTATACTAAGAGAGGCGACTAAACATGGCTTATCTGGTGATGAGTGGTCAGCATAGCCTATAGACATTTCTAACATCAGTGGTATCAATGGATGCAGTCGACCTTGGACCTTGGTTAAACAGGCACCTGTTATACAAACCATTATTAGAATTTATTTGAGTGATCGTTCTTTTGGAAAATGTTGACATGTGTTGAGAAGTGACAGAAGAAAAATCGGAAGAGCTACCGCATTAAATTGATTTAGGTTTTATTTGTTTTTAGACACAGACTTCTCATTTTAATAGTTGAACAAGTGAGAACTGTTATGTATACTATTAGTACTTTTTTAGAAGTACATACATAACATCACGCCCATAATCCTCGTAGGTAGGCAGAGTCAAAGGGGCAGCAAGCCCTTTCAACCACATTCAGCTATAAATAAAACTGGGCCGGGATAGATGAAGAATTGTGAAAATAGTGGCAAGTGGCTACCTTGTCGCCTACACATTCACATACCCGAAACCTGATATACCATTAGTCGCCTTTTCAAACTCAAACTCAAACTCAAAATATCTTTATTTACGTAGGCCTCAAAAAAGCACTCATAAATAATCAAATAATTTAGATACAAAATAGAACAATTTGAATCTACCACCGGTTCGGAATGTCGCATCTACCAAGAAGAAACTTTTGCGACATGCTAGGCAAAAAATACAGTTGGCACATTATTTTTATGTCTCAGACCAACGTGGGACATTTGTAGAAGTAATAAGATAATAAAGTCTCAAAAGTTCCATTTATAAACGTGAATGAATAGAACAAGTGGTAACAAATGAACAAGCCGAGGAGGCAGGCCGCGGCGCACGCACCGCGGCTCGCACCTGACGCCTTCCACCTTCCACCTTCCCCTCCGTATCACGATCGAGTTCCTCGCAGCACGTGTTCCGAACACATCTTATCGATATAACCATAAATTCCGCCGCTTTTAAGAGTGCGCCAGACAGCGACCGTCGCGTTACGAACAGTTTATTCGGAACGATCTCCCGGGCATTCCCGATGATACCTCCCGGCTGAAACTATGTTAGGATCTTAGTTTGCCGAACAAATTTTGTATTCTCACCTTTTTCGGGTTGCCTTTGTCTTGTATTACGTGAACAGTTATTTACGAATATAGTTAGGTTTATGTAATAACATGTTTTATTTTGCGTTCTAGTACTTCTTCAATTTTTATTTTGCGGTTATGTATTTACAGTCCTGATATTAGTATTGAGTTATCGTTTGGTAAACTCTAATCGAATTTTTGAATCGAGAAATTTGGCAAAAGGTTACATTGTCGACTGGCTTGATGGCGTATTCGGTAGTGACCCTGCCGAGAGTTGTGGGTTCAATCGCCACCCAGGACAAACATTGGTGTGATGAATACTTGTGTTTGTTCTGTGTCTGGGTGTTAATATCCAATATTTAAGTATTTTTGTTGTAATACCAATGTTGAATCTGATATCTGATATTATTTATTGTTTTACAGAGAATTAACATTTCAGAGAACAACTTATACCTAATTATCCATCTTACTCTCTTTCTGTGTAATGAATTTGTTGCTGATAAAGACAGTTATCAGCAACAAATTCATTACACAAAATAATAACAAAAAAAAAACTTTAAGAAGATCGTATTTTGAAAACCGATCGCCCGTCAGAGTCTTGAGTCTACCAAGTTATTTCCTTCTTTTCTAATTCTATTACGCTACAGCTGACTACTGCCGTGTCCGTGTAAGGGTAACAGAGGACTACAACTGTATTTTACTAAGCGCCACTGTGTGACAAACAGACTACAGGGATATTAAACTAAACCGCAACTAGAACTGCATGGGGTAACTTTAAAATTGGCGTCTAAAGTTCCAACAGTGACTGAACTGTGCCACAGTATACGACGAGCCATCAGTATACCAAACCAGTGAAGCCAAAGAATGGTCCAATAGGAGACGCCTATGATCGGCAGTGGACGATATATAACGTATACAATGTAGTGCAATCATACCAAATTGTAAAATATCACAAATACGAATAAACCAAGTATAAATAATACTAAAAATAATAATTACTCTTATCTCTTGTAATCTTCATATACTTTTTTTTTTTCAAGTATGTAACAGGTGGCAGCCATATTGCAATAGTGGTTTAATCGTCATAAAATCTTATTAATTTTATAAAAATATTTATTTGCTGAATTCAGAGAGATTCGATAGGTATACGTCACTTAACACAACAATTTCTAATTTTAAACCGACGTGCTATTAGTATAAAAAATGTTTGTAAGAGTGGATAAAACATTTATTTTAAAGGTGTTTGAAGTAGTTACTACACCATAGTTCTTAGAAATCTATGCAGTATTCTAAATAAATGCATGCATAATATTCAAAATATATAAAAATACTGTATCTCAATGTGGGCATCACCGCCACTTCAAATGTGGATTCCTCACTACCCTAGACTCCACTGTGTGCACACAAGAGCGAACAATCTCCAAGTCTACGTCGCCGGGAAATAAATAAGCAATATGTCTGCGCGCGGATGCGACGCCACCACTTCGCGGGGACCGGCTGCATAAATCGCGTACATTTTATTATCAAACGACAAGTCGGTATGTACTAACCGAGAGGACCTGAGAACAGGGCAGGTTATTGACAAAGACTAGGAGCATATTCCCTGCTCCCTGCCAGTCCGTGACTAATTCGAATTATCATGATACCCCCACTATGACGAAGAAATACGTCCTGAAACTTCGGTGGTGTCATGCCACCATATTCTATGTACAGGTACTCCTCAGAGGGCATTGAGGTTCACACCCATGTGTTCCCTCAGAACAAATCATTTATTATTAACAACATGATTCAGTCGAATACTGCAAAACCAAAAGATGGATTATGGTTTTTGCAGCTTGTGCATACACGTTTTTGCATTTGCATATTTTCACTGTAGCACCTAAGTCACTTACAATGTTTTTTTTTCAAATCCCGAGTCACAACATTTTAAACAAGGACTTAATTTTAAAAGCGCGATTTTCCGTGGTCTTTTTTACATTTTAGAATTAATTATTGTTTGATAACAAACCAATTAATCTGTACAGTTGTCAGTCCCTTGCAAAAACTGTGAAGTAACATCCTATATTATAACTATATATTCTAGTAGTAAACGTTGTATAACATCTATAAAGAAGCGGACGTAGCCAACCGGAGCACTTAGCGCGCAAACTGAGACGGATATTTAATATCGTCACCGCGTTTCCGGCGGCGCCCGCGCCCCGGAGCCGCACAATTTTGTTAGCTGCTTGGTTTACACTGCCGGCCTGAGAGTTAGCCGATGAACTGGAACTTAATTTTGAGCTAACTTAGCTGCGTTATTTAAAGATTAGTTAAATTTATGACTTTCTGATTTGAATTGATTTTAAAGCGTAACTAGAACCGACAAAAAATGAAAATAAACCGTTTAAATTTGCACCACGAGGAGTGAGTAAATATTTTATTGAAAAATGCAAAATTACCCCCTAGATAGGAAGGTACAATTATCATAATTGCAACTTAGTAGATATTTGTCCCATGTTGGGACATGGCCCATGTTGATCTGGGCCAAAAAAAAGAATGTGTCAACTGTGGTGCTTGCCTAGCATGACGTAAAAGGCGACTAATGGTTTACGGGCCTTTGGGGATGTGTCTGAGTAGGCGACGAGCTAGCCACTTATCACTCCTTTTTCACAGCTTTCCATACAACCCAGCCCACTGTCCCGTGTTGGTCTGGGACTTAGAAAGAATATGCCAACTGTGGTTCTTGTCTAGCATGTCGTAAAAGGCGACTAATGGTATATCGGGTTTTGGGTGTGTAATTGTGTAGGCGACAGGTTGTCACTGCTTTTTCACAATTTTGCATCTAACCCAGCCCAGCTTTATTTTTGGCTGAATGTGGTTGAAGGGGCCTGCTGTCCCTTTGACTCTGCCTATCACTTCGGGGATAATGGGCGTGATGTTGTGTATGTTTATATGTATGTAGTACATATTATGTACTAAAATTGTAAAAATTAAAACTATTTACAACATACAAAAATCTGTCTTCGATCAAACATTAGATAAGTATACATGTTATAAAATCCTAAATGTGCTCCTTGCTTTATGAGTTTTGTTTATCGTGTCAAATTGCCTTAAGCCAATCTCAAAAACTAAACAGGTAAGCTAATATTAATAACACTCGTGTTCTAATATCTAAAACTCTAAGTGTATCAAGCACTTAAATTATGACGCAAAGTGAGTGTCTCTTCGAGTCATTACCGTGATTATCGAGTCAGCCTGTCAGCGGCCGAGGGACAGGATTCATAAATAATTATCAGCGCACTATCCCCCGGCTGTGTTTTCCATTTGATACGTCCGAGCGAGCAGATTATTACTAGAGATGTGCAAACAAAGCGATGTTTGTCGATGTCGATATAACTTGATACAAGGTAGATTAACGGACTTGTATAAAATTTTATTGCAATATTTATTAATAAAGAATCTTAATTTTTCGTAATGCCTCATAATTACTTATTTGTTCATACCTACTTATAGCATTGGTTGATAGTGTAACAAACTTCAGGTAATCATAATGCAGGTCCAATGCGTTTAGATGTACACATTAAGAAAAAAAATAATCAGAAACGCTCAAGGCAGTAAAGTTGGAGCTAGAAGACTTAACACATGGAAAAGTCATAGGCATTACCTGTTTTTCCATATTACCAAAAAGTAACAATGTTATTGAAAACCAAATATTTTTATTTATAAAAGGAGCGAACTAATCTTTGATTTATTTTATGATGCGTCTAAACCATCGACATCGACACCCATGATTCATCCCCATAATGTCCCCTACCGAGCTACTCATATGTTCATTCAAATGGGTTTCTATCTGATGTTTGCTTATTGCCTCGGCGGCTTGGGCCGTGGATCGAATTAACCTAATCCACGATTTGTGACGGACGCCGGCCCAGGCTGTATATTAATATACTCGTACATATTCAAGTATGCTAGCTGTGACATTAAGACTGGGATATTCAAATCTGCACATGGACAAATCAACAGGTTCCTTCTTGGCGTAATGATATTCTTGTCAATGCTAAGTCCGGAATTTGTTATATTACCTTTAGTAAGTGAGGCAGTGGTGGCAGCGCAACGGTAAGAACATGCGGCCCATATTAACTGGCTCGACGGCGCATTCGGTAGTGACCCTGCGCCAATGCGCCAAGAGTTGTGGGTTCGATCCCCACTCAGGACAAACATTTCTATGACGAATACTTGTGTTTGTTCTGTGTCTGGGTGTTGATATCCAATATTTAAATAAATATATACTTAAATATTGGATATCAACAGCGCTGTTGATTCTAATATCCGTAACACAAGTGCTTAAGCTACTTACCTCGGAGTCAGATCAAATGTATGTGATGTCGTCGGATATTTATTAATATGAGAATAGTGTTTATTCGGAACTGGGCACATCACATACCCCTCTTCATTTCTCAAATCTAAGTAGATACGGAATCTATACTCATAACTTGCTCAACGGCGACGAAAACCATCGTGAGGAAATCACACATCCAGATCTGATCTGAGAGTTTTTATATATTGATACAAAAAATAACATCGTTTTTAAAATTATTAAGAAGCAAACAAACTACATATTTCTTGATCGACATCAAAATAAAAATGTTTTTTTTTTCGAAGTACATCATTATTTTTATCTGTGCATCCCTTCGAACTAGTAAAGGTGTTTACACACCGCCAGCACAGCGTATCCACGAGCGTTCAATTTCGCTAATGTCGAAACGGGACAATAAAAACGCTGGTTAGCACTAAACAACGGGATAGCGCCGTGCCACTTCCGCGCCGGCACCATGTACCCCATGTACCTACGTGTAGTACGTAGGCACAGTGCAACTACACTCCACTTGACATTTATCCGTTTTCTCATGCAAATGTTTGCGGTGCGCAAATAGCTTTGTTTCCGAATTGTTTCGCCTCCAAATTGCTCTTTCATTCTTGTTCGGTCGTTCCGGCCGTCTTTTTGTTACGCTGTTTTGCACTCGACTTCCCCTGATAGTTACAAGGACTTGCAATGTTTAGGGGGCGGGGAGGATTCAGGTGGGACAATTTGCGAAATGCAAAACATGCAAAACGCCTGCAGATCTACATTTAGTAAATGTACCTACTATATAAATAATAAATATCCGACGACATCACATACTCCGACTCCGAGCTAAGTAGCTTAAGCACTTGTGTCACGGATATCAGAATCAACAGTAGTATTACAAATATATACTTAAATATTGCACAATAACACCCAGACACAGAACAAACACAAGTATTCATCACACAAATGTTTGTCCTGGGTGGGGATCGAATGCACAACTCTAGGCGCATGGAGAATATGCCATTGAGCCAGTAAGAATATGCATGTATAATTTATATTTCTGATGCAGGTAAAAAAATCATAAGCACTACAAATAAATGAATGGAGAACTAGTCAACCAGCTGGTCTTATCATTTTATGATGCAAGTCTACCAACAGACCCTCGTTCCAACTTCGCACCGAAAGATTTACGTGTGTAAACACCTTAAGATTTACGTCAATGTCCTATCTTGCGTGAAGCTTACATATAAATTGTAGTATTCATAGTGTGACTTCAAACTTCATTTGTAAATATATAATAAATTAATTCTCTAGTCATGCAAGTAAAGAATCGGAAAATTGAAAACGATGAAAGCGTCTGCCCTAAGACTTTGATATCGATGCCTAGACTAGCGACCATACTCTGTAAAGATATTAAAATTCCATCACAGAAAAAATCCTTCAAGATTTGTTAAATAAATATCATGCATAGACTACATGTAGAGAGGAAAGGCCTAACTAGTATTGGTCTAACTACTAGTAATAGGTGGGACGTTCGTCTAAAAATGATATGTTAGCTATTTTTATTTTTTTGAAACGCTAATCCGATCTAAACTACAATGTTAAAAATAACAAAAACAAACAAAAAAAACCAACGAAAATCTCCAACAACATCACGCAACTACAACAAACGTTCCTAGCTCATTACAATTAGCGTCAGCCACAAAGGCGAAACACAAAAATGTTGCTAATGCAAAAACTAGGGACCATTACGGCGGCGATATATCAAAAACTAGTTAAACTCGCACTCCTACAATGCGCAGTAACATATTAAATGTGCTTTAGAAGAACCTCGTTACCTGATACAGCTACTTTGTATTTACGGCGCGGGCGCAATGTCGCGCTAATGCCTTTTTGCTAAGAGACAAGACAACGATATTGAAGAAAACAGTGAAGTTACGTTTACATTAAGAAATTAAATATTGAAACTTCTGTTTGCTTAAACTCTATAAAATCATGATAATACCAATAGATATGCTGTCCCATGTTGGTCTGGGACTTTAAAAGATGTGCCAACTGTGTTCCTTACCTAGCATGTCGTAAAAGGTGACTACTTAATCGTTTATAGAATGTTGGGGTTTATGATTTTTTCATAATTTTCCATCTATTCCAGCCCAATTCCATTTTTAGATGAAGTGTTAAAAGAGGCTAACTGGTTCTTTCACTCTGCCTACTATGCATGTATGTAATAGAAGATTTACTATTACTACTAGAGGATAATACTAACGTTTTTGAGATTAAAATAATTATAATTTTTGGGCCGTTCAAATCAGACTGCCCAAACAGCAGAAAGTAGTCACCTTAAGCTATAAGGCAATAATGCGCAATTCGGCATGAGCCCAGTAATGGCTCGGCCTTATTTGAGGCCGTTTGAGGCCAATTCGCTCCCTCGCTGTTCCGAGATACTTTAATAGGTCAAGTGATAACCAGTATTGAATGTTTAGATAATGCGAAAGCTTCTAAGAATATTACTTTCGTTGTAATACGGCGACTTATAAATAGCGGAGTGGCTTCCGCCCACCGGGCGACGGGCTTTGGGGAATCAAGTGACATTTTGCTTTCATTTAATCGATAGCGAATAAAAGCTATTATTCCTTTTCAAGAATTCGTAAATAAACGTTATCATCATGAGTAATAAGATCGCGAATTCAAGAACATCGATAAACAAATATGAAGTAACCTATTTCTAATATTGGAAGAGATGTTAAAATAATGTTACAGCTAAAATACAACGTTATCCGCTTCATAAACTATGGTAAAGAAATAAATATAGATAGGACTGCCTATGTATCCTAAAAGTATTTTAATTACGTAAATTGAAATTATATCAATCTTACATATGTACTTATTTTTGTCCCGAATACAATATCCATCGCTGAAATGCACACGCTAGGACTTTTTTTATACGGACCAAAGGAACTCAATACCGTTGACAGTGACATAACACAAATCTAATATCTGTATAACGAATCCAGGCAAGTTGGCCGACAAATGCGGGGTCAGCCGTCACACCCCGCGGCCGCATCGGCTGCGGAAACGAAGAAAAATATCGCCTCGGCGATAATTAAGATTGATGCCTCGCCGACAAATATTATTTGAACGTGACGGGCCATATTTGTGGCGGGGGAGCGCAAGCTCGGGTTGTTAAAAACGATTGTAGAGTGTCAATCAAATTTTTTTGTGCGTCATAGCTATCATGTCGCCTAAGTGACTTAATCACGCATAAATGGTTTTACATAATCCAAGCGATGTTAATTTTTGTAAGGTAGTTGACATAATGCTATTGGCATTTTTGATAGGCATCAAAATGTTATTTTATGGGGCAATGCTTTCATAGAAACGATCTGTCTGGTAGCTCGTCACCAGTTTATAATTCTAAGTGCTAATGTTATAAGTTTGAGGATGCATGGATATTTAAGCACAATACGTCTGAGCTCAGCGGTCGATATTTGTAACCCATTGGTCAAAGTCAGTGTTTTTCAATAATTTTGAATACGCGACCCCCCTTTACAGGTTAAAATATTTCGCGACCCCCTTGGGCCATAGACAATCAAAAATTATCACTGAAAGTTTGTAGAACTTTGCCGGCGACCCCCTGAGTAAGGCTTCGTGACCCCCCTAGGGGTCGCGACCCACAGATTGAAAGACACTGGTCTAGTAAGTAAACAGGATACAGGATAATTTTAATCTCAAATGCGTATACATGTTATAAAATCCTAAATGTGCTCCTTGCTTTATGAGTTTTGTTTATCGTGTCAAATTGCCTTAAGCCAATCTCAAAAACTAAACAGGTAAGCTAATATTAATAACACTCGTGTTCTAATATCTAAAACTCTAAGTGTATCAAGCACTTAAATTATGACGCAAAGTGAGTGTCTCTTCGAGTCATTACCGTGATTATCGAGTCAGCCTGTCAGCGGCCGAGGGACAGGATTCATAAATAATTATCAGCGCACTATCCCCCGGCTGTGTTTTCCATTTGATACGTCCGAGCGAGCAGATTATTACTAGAGATGTGCAAACAAAGCGATGTTTGTCGATGTCGATATAACTTGATACAAGGTAGATTAACGGACTTGTATAAAATTTTATTGCAATATTTATTAATAAAGAATCTTAATTTTTCGTAATGCCTCATAATTACTTATTTGTTCATACCTACTTATAGCATTGGTTGATAGTGTATCAAACTTCAGGTAATCATAATGCAGGTCCAATGCGTTTAGATGTACACATTAAGAAAAAAAATAATCAGAAACGCTCAAGGCAGTAAAGTTGGAGCTAGAAGACTTAACACATGGAAAAGTCATAGGCATTACCTGTTTTTCCATATTACCAAAAAGTAACAATGTTATTGAAAACCAAATATTTTTATTTATAAAAGGAGCGAACTAATCTTTGATTTATTTTATGATGCGTCTAAACCATCGACATCGACACCCATGATTCATCCCCATAATGTCCCCTACCGAGCTACTCATATGTTCATTCAAATGGGTTTCTATCTGATGTTTGCTTATTGCCTCGGCGGCTTGGGCCGTGGATCGAATTAACCTAATCCACGATTTGTGACGGACGCCGGCCCAGGCTGTATATTAATATACTCGTACATATTCAAGTATGCTAGCTGTGACATTAAGACTGGGATATTCAAATCTGCACATGGACAAATCAACAGGTTCCTTCTTGGCGTAATGATATTCTTGTCAATGCTAAGTCCGGAATTTGTTATATTACCTTTAGTAAGTGAGGCAGTGGTGGCAGCGCAACGGTAAGAACATGCGGCCCATATTAACTGGCTCGACGGCGCATTCGGTAGTGACCCTGCGCCAATGCGCCAAGAGTTGTGGGTTCGATCCCCACTCAGGACAAACATTTCTATGACGAATACTTGTGTTTGTTCTGTGTCTGGGTGTTGATATCCAATATTTAAATAAATATATACTTAAATATTGGATATCAACAGCGCTGTTGATTCTAATATCCGTAACACAAGTGCTTAAGCTACTTACCTCGGAGTCAGATCAAATGTATGTGATGTCGTCGGATATTTATTAATATGAGAATAGTGTTTATTCGGAACTGGGCACATCACATACCCCTCTTCATTTCTCAAATCTAAGTAGATACGGAATCTATACTCATAACTTGCTCAACGGCGACGAAAACCATCGTGAGGAAATCACACATCCAGATCTGATCTGAGAGTTTTTATATATTGATACAAAAAAATAACATCGTTTTTAAAATTATTAAGAAGCAAACAAACTACATATTTCTTGATCGACATCAAAATAAAAATGTTTTTTTTTTCGAAGTACATCATTATTTTTATCTGTGCATCCCTTCGAACTAGTAAAGGTGTTTACACACCGCCAGCACAGCGTATCCACGAGCGTTCAATTTCGCTAATGTCGAAACGTGACAATAAAAACGCTGGTTAGCACTAAACAACGGGACAGCGCCGTGCCACTTCCGCGCCGGCACCATGTACCCCAATACCTACGTGTAGTACGTAGGCACAGTGCAACTACACTCCACTTGACATTTATCCGTTTTCTCATGCAAATGTTTGCGGTGCGCAAATAGCTTTGTTTCCGAATTGTTTCGCCTCCAAATTGCTCTTTCATTCTTGTTCGGTCGTTCCGGCCGTCTTTTTGCTACGCTGTTTTGCACTCGACTTCCCCTGATAGTTACAAGGACTTGCAATGTTTAGGGGGCAGGGAGGATTCAGGTGGGACAATTTGCGAAATGCAAAACATGCAAAACGCCTGCAGATCTACATTTAGTAAATGTACCTACTATATAAATAATAAATATTCGACGACATCACATAAACTGATCTGACTCCGAGCTAAGTAGCTTAAGCACTTGTGTCACGGATATCAGAATCAACAGTAGTATTACAAATATATACTTAAATATTTCACAATAACACCCAGACACAGAACAAACACAAGTATTCATCACACAAATGTTTGTCCTGGGTGGGGATCGAATGCACAACTCTAGGCGCATGGAGAATGTGCCATTGAGCCAGTAAGAATATGCATGTATAATTGATATTTCTGATGCAGGTAAAAAAGTCATAAGCACTACAAATGAATGAATGAAGAACTAGTCAACCAGCTGGTCTTATCATAAGCGTTTTATGATGCAAGTCTACCAACATACGCTCGGTCCAACTTCGCACCGAAAGATTTACGAAGCCTGCATTGACAGTGACATGAAGGCTACAAAACACTTTTATTCAAACGCCGCGAGCGGATTGCCGCTGACGCCAACCCGTTACGCAGCACCGCCCCGTCCAATGAGGAAGGAGGCGAATGTTAACATCATAGTGTGTAAACACCTTAAGATTTACCGTCAATGTCCTATCTTGCGTGAAGCTTACATATCAATTGTAGTATTCATGTGTGACTTTAAACTTCATTTGTAAATATATAATAAATTAATTCTCTAGTCATGCAAGTAAAGAATCGGAAACTTGAAAACGATGAAAGCGTCTGCCCTAAGACTTTGATATCGATGCCTAGACTAGCGACCATACTCTGTAAAGATATTAAAATTCCATCACAGAAAAAATCCTTCAAGATTTGTTAAATAAATATCATGCATAGACTACATGTAGAGAGGAAAGGCCTAACTAGTATTGGTCTAACTACTAGTAATAGGTGGGACGTTCGTCTAAAAATGATATGTTAGCTATTTTTATTTTTTTGAAACGCTAATCCGATCTAAACTACAATGTTAAAAATAACAAAAACAAACAAAAAAAGCCAACGAAAATCTCCAACAACATCACGCAACTACAACAAACGTTCCTAGCTCATTACAATTAGCGTCAGCCACAAAGGCGAAACACAAAAATGTTGCTAATGCAAAAACTAGGGACCATTACGGCGGCGATATATCAAAAACTAGTTAAACTCGCACTCCTACAATGCGCAGTGGCATATTAAATGTGCTTTAGAAGAACCTCGTTACCTGATACAGCTACTTTGTATTTACGGCGCGGGCGCAATGTCGCGTTAATGCCTTTTTGCTAAGAGACAAGACAACGAATATTGAAGAAAACAGTAAAGTTACGTTTACATTTAGAAATTAAATATTGAAACTTCTGTTTGATTAAACTATAAAATCATGATAATACCAATAGATATGCTGTCCCATGTTGGTCTAGGACTTTAAAAGATGTGCCAACTGTGTTCCTTACCTAGCATGTCGTAAAAGGTGACTACTTAATCGTTTATAGAATGTTGGGGTTTATGATTTTTTCATAATTTTCCATCTATTCCAGCCCAATTCCATTTTTAGATGAAGTGTTAAAAGAGGCTAACTGATTCTTTCACTCTGCCTACTATGCATGTATGTAATATAAATAGAAGATTTACTATTACTACTAGAGGATAATACTAACGTTTTTGAGATTAAAATAATTATAATTTTTGGGCCGTTCAAATCAGACTGCCCAAACAGCAGAAAGTAGTCACCTTAAGCTATAAGGCAATAATGCGCAATTCGGCATGAGCCCAGTAATGGCTCGGCCTTATTTGAGGCCGTTTGAGGCCAATTCGCTCCCTCGCTGTTCCGAGATACTTTAATAGGTCAAGTGATAACCAGTATTGAATGTTTAGATAATGCGAAAGCTTCTAAGAATATTACTTTCGTTGTAATACGGCGACTTATAAATAGCGGAGTGGCTTCCGCCCACCGGGCGACCGGCTTTGGGGAATCAAGTGACATTTTGCTTTCATTTAATCGATAGCGAATAAAAGCTATTATTCCTTTTCAAGAATTCGTAAATAAACGTTATCATCATGAGTAATAAGATCACGATTTCAAGAACATCGATAAACAAGTATGAAGTAACCTATTTCTAATATTGGAAGAGATGTTAAAATAATGTTACGGCTAAAATACAACGTTATCCGCTACATAAACTATGGTAAATCAATAAATATAAATAGGACTGCCTCTGTATCCTAAAAGTGTTTTAAATACGTAAATTGAAATTATATCAATCTTACATATGTACATATTTTTGTCCCGAAAACAATATCCGTCGCTGAAATGCACACGCTAGGACTTTTTTTATACGGACCAAAGGAACTCAATACCGTTGACAGTGACATAACATAAATCTAATATCTGTATAACGAATCCAGGCAAGTTGGCCGACAAATGCGGGGTCAGCCGTCACACCCCGCGGCCGCATCGGCTGCGGAAACGAAGAAAAATATCGCCTCAGCGATAATTAAGATTGATGCCTCGCCGACAAATATTATTTGAACGTGACGGGCCATATTTGTGGCGGGGGAGCGCAAGCGCGGGTTGTTAAAAACGATTGTAGAGTGTCAATCAAATTTTTTTGTGCGTCATAGCTATCATGTCGCCTAAGTGACTTAATCACGCATAAATGGTTTTACATAATCCAAGCGATGTTAATTTTTGTAAGGTAGTTGACATAATGCTATTGGCATTTTTGATAGGCATCAAAATGTTATTTTATGGGGCAATGCTTTCATAGAAACAATCTGTCTGGTAGCTCGTCACCAGTTTATAATTCTAAGTGCTAATGTTATAAGTTTGAGGATGCATGGATATTTAAGCACAATACGTCTGAGCTCAGCGGTCGATATTTGTAACCCATTGGTCTAAGTCAGTGTTTTTCAATAATTTTGAATACGCGACCCCCCTTTACAGGTTAAAATATTTCGCGACCCCCTTGGGCCATAGATAATCAAAAATTATCACTGAAAGTTTGTAGAACTTTGCCGGCGACCCCCTGAGTAAGGCTTCGTGACCCCCCTAGGGGTCGCGACCCACAGATTGAAAGACACTGGTCTAGTAAGTAAACTACAGGATAATTTTAATCTCAAATGCGTTTTTTCTGACGTTCTTCTTTGAAATAGGAATTCCAAGATCTACTGAGATAGGATAAAGATAGAATCTAGTCATTTATAAATATTATGTATTTAACATAATATTGATAACTGAATAATAAGGATAGTAAATATACATACACACATACATACATAACATAACGCCCATAATCTCTGAACGGGGTAGTAGACAGAGTCAAAGGGACAGAAGGCCCCTTTAACCACATTCAGCCAAAAATAAAACCGGGCTGGGTTGGATGGAACATTGTGAAAAAGTAGTGACAAGTGGCTAGCTCGTCGCCTACACAATCACATACCCAAAACCCGATATACCATTAGTCGCCTTTTACGACATGCTAGGTAAGAAACACAGTTGGCACATTATTTTTAAGTCCGAGACCAACATGGAACAATGGGCTGGGTTAGATGGAAAATTGTGAAAAAGTAGTGAAAAGTGGCTAGCTCGTCGCCTACACAATCACTTAACCAAAGTCCCATATACCATTAGTCGCCTTTTACGATATGCTAGGTAAGAAACACAGTTGGCAAATTCTTTTTAAGTCCCAGACCAACACGGGACAAACAGGACGGGATAGAGGATCACAGAATCCAGGCTCATTTAGACTTTAAAGATAGCTTGTTCTAGTAACTTCAATCTTACAATTATCAATCTATCGCCATCATCTTAGTCTTAACGTAGGAAGAGTTACTTATCTTTTTAATAAAATTGATTAATATTAGCCGTAACTCTTCGAAGCTTCTTATTTCAACTGCTGTAGATAAGTCACAACTATTCTATTTTTATCAAACCTGTATGCTACTTATCAACAGTATTATGCTTGTTTCGCAATATAATTAAGATTGATAACTCGCCAGCAAATATTATTACAAGAGAGACATCACGGAAGCCAGTAGCCGTGTTTGTGCCGGCGCGAATGTAAATCACTCAGAGCTGTTATTGGGCGGAATCATTTTAGGACACGACTCTTTTTTGTTTTATTTGTAAGCGTCGGTCGGAGTGACGTGGCATTATTTTTTTATTCACACCTAATGGATACGAGTATTAATATTTTTACTAGCTGACTCGGCAGACATTATTTTACGATTAGAAAATTAGGGGTGGGAGTAGGAGAAAGAAAAAAGTTTTACGACCTATACTTACCAAATATACCAAAAAATTTAATCAGTCGAGTCGTTTCGAAGTAGTGTTGCTACAAACACGATGACAAGAGCTTCTTATATATTAAAAGATTTATTGATAGCCAGTAGTTATAATGTATAATGTTTGTTAAAAATAATTATAAGCGAGGAAGGGAGATTTTATCGAGATAAGATTAAAAACTTGATAAATGAATAAATAAATAAATTATCCGGACTGACAAACCAATTCCCTAGTTCCAAACTGAGCTATAAGATTGTTCTACAGATACTAGGTGATCAGATAGACATCTAAAATACGTTTATAAACAACCATGACTCGAGTACAAATGTCCGTGCTTATCGCACGAAACATTTGCCCCTAGCGAGATTCGAACTTACGACCCTCGGTTTCGTAGTCAGTATCTCTGACCACCAACGGGCCTGTCAAAATAGATAGTTATCTTCTTTAGAGTCAAAGTCAAAATATTCTTTATTTAAAGATGTTAAAACAAAAACTTCGTCATTAAAAAAAATCCAATAATATAAATCTACCAGTGGTTCCGAATGTTGCCGAGAAAAACCCGAAATAACTCTTATAATTTGTGCAGTCTAGAAGTCGAGGAAATGTCACTCATTCTATATTTCTAGTAAACTCAACTTAAAACAGAACAGTCCTTAAAAATAAAATATACCTACTTACAAAGAACAATTTACGAGCCCGCATTATAGCTTTGATCAAATATTATCGACATGGCTAGTAATTAGTGTTTAAAAGTGCCGTTGAAATGTCAGCATGCTAAATATATTTTGTTTTAGTTATATTAGATACCTAGCTGTTTTGTATCGCCGTTTATAATAGTTTCATATAATCAAAGTTGTTGTAAAAAAGATCTGCAACGATTCATACAGTTAACGTACACATTTTTTTCATTAAAATTGTTTTAAAATTATAAGAATATTAAGTTTCAAATAAATACTATGCATACAGCGCCATGATTCTCTAAATAATGTCACTAACTTTTTTGATTACGCATTACAAAAATCTGATTACACACATGTATGAAACTTTACCCAATGTAGGTATTCTTCTTCAGGACAAGTACCAATACAATTGTTTATTATTATCATCTCTTCAACCTTATAATATCATTACTCCTTCATAAATCGCCATCCATATTCCATCCGGGCTCGCGACTTATTTTTACAATTCCAAGACACTTTTCCCGGGAAAAACACCATTCGCATCGTTACATACGCAAATCAATAAGCTGATAGGACGGGCCCGAGCCAGCGACTCCGGGCCCAGTAATTTCGACACGCAGAATGACATACTGTGACCATTTATTTTTTTAGGGACGTTTACGATATTTTGTAAATAAAATTAAATATTATTAATGAAAATACTCTTTCTATAAGTGCGTTACTTCCAAGCGGGCATAAAACTTAGTCAATAATTGTATGAAAATTCTTACAGTTAAGATTGTTATGATGGAAATGCGTAAACAACTCCACCCAACGATCGTAAATAGATAAATATGTTTGGTCAGTTAACAAAAGCGGGACATTTTTGGTCTCACTGGAGATACCGGGACAGTCAACTATAAAGTCTGTCCCACCCAAAGCGGGAAGTATGGTCACGTTAAGTATGACGTACTGTGTTATTTTTTTATTTGCGAGCGGGACGTTTGATGCCGCCAGGTGAAATTGTGTTCCCGGTTTTAAAGATACGGAAATGTGGAGTGTGTACTGTGAACGGTGCTGTTGGCAGCGTATATATAGATACTATATAATGGGCATATATGGGTGCTATATACATAATAAACGTATATTTATTGTCACTTAGGGAACTTTTCACTTAACTGGTAGCACTAATGTCGCATGTTGGTCTGGGACTTAAAAAAACCGTGCTAACTGTTTTCCTTGCCTATCATGTCGTAAAAGGCGACTAATTATATATCGGGTTTTGGGTATGTGATTGTATAGGCGACGAGCTAGCTACTATTCATTACATTTGCACGATTATCCATCTAACCCAGCCCATTAATTTTTGGCAGAGTATGCTTAAGAGGGCTGGCTGCCCTACGGAGATTACGGGCGTGATGTTATGTTATATAAAGTAGCAATAATTTTAAAGTTGTTCTTTTAATTATGAGGGGACATAGACCATGTTTTTATGTCAAATACTCAATATTATTCCGCGGGACGTACGATAGATTCTCTGTATTAAACTGAATTCTTCACGGGCGCAACCGCAAGCAAAAGCATATTTATTTAGCCAAATCACTTATTTAGCTCTAAACTAGCTTGTATTATGAATATTACCATTAATTTCGGATACAAATCCGGCTTTAGTCCCTTGTCTAGGACATTTATATCAATTAGTCTGTATATAACTTACACATAATTAAGGAAAAAATATAATCAATAATAGAATTAAACATTGTTTCCTTTTTCTTTTGGGTCTGTTAGCTTGTAACAGAGCCATTTGTGTGACTGTTTTTCTATAAACATTATCAACAAATTTCTGCTCATGAAAGGCGTCACAATGGAACATAACAAGTTCAAACTAACCCATTGAGCTGTCTAATGACGTCATATGCACGCGACACGCATACAGGCTCCATGGTACTGACAGACTGCTGCACACCCGTCTCGTACTGCTTCAAATGCATTACAGGTATGCACTCAAGTGTTGAAGCAGTAACTACAGAGTTTCTTCTCGGAATTTCCCCGATAGAAACAATATTACGAAACGTTGGTAGAATCATATTTTTTATTTCTGGATTTGTCGATATGTACGGAAGCATTTGAGTTTAAAATCTGTATACTGAAATTATTTTGACTTTGGGTTGTAATTAAAACAGCTTTAAGCACAAATGCTGTAATATAAAAATAATACATTTATCGTGTTTAAACTCATTGTAAGCTTGGATCGTTATTAATGTCAGGTATCAAAAATATTGTACATTGAATTTAGCCAGCTTATCTCGCTGCGTCATTGCCTTCGTGCTTAATTGACTTGACTTGACCGGCCCGTTGGTTGAGTGGTTTAAGACCCTGGCCACGAAACTAAGGGTCGCGGGTTCGAATCCTGCTAGGGGCAAATGTTTCGTGTGATGAACATGGACTTTGCACTCGAGTCATGGATGTTTATAAACATATTTAAATATTTATATCCGTTTACCTTGTATCCATAGCAATAGCATAACAAGCATAAGCTTAGTTTGGAACTAGGAAATTGGTGTGTAAGTCTGGAAAATATA
The DNA here is from genome assembly GCA_951394215.1 of Glyphodes perspectalis. NCBI lineage: Eukaryota > Metazoa > Arthropoda > Insecta > Lepidoptera > Crambidae > Glyphodes > Glyphodes perspectalis. The sequence goes on along the minus strand of OX596202.1, from coordinate 18,571,158 downwards.
TTAATTTAATGGAAACGAGTATTCTTATGTCCTACAAATGCAATAATAGTTTTGCATAAAGTACCTAATATAATAATTCAATAGACCAATAACTCCCAAGAGATAAAGTTATACTAATAAATCAAGTAAATTATTTAAAGTAAATTTACATTGTAGAGTTTTTCATAAATAAAATGACAAGAAAGAAAGTGTCGCACACAGCTATTAAACGACGCACTTACAAAGAGCCCAATCAAAGGTCTCGCAACAGTAATCCGGGGCGGTGTTCTCTATAAAGAATTATTGCTTCTTGTTGCTTCGAATTTTCTCCTTCAATTTCTCGAATTGCCACGTTATTTCATTTCGCATTCCAGTACAGGAGGTCGCAGCTAATTTAGTCGTGAAATTAATAAGTGCATTAGAAAATATGTTTATTACGAAGTTTTAATGGATGTTTTCGTTTCTATTAATCAAACCTAACATCTTGTAATATGTATATTATAGACATATATAAATACTATAAATGCATGCAATGATATATAAATACTTTTAAGAAGAGGCATGCTCCGATGGTTCGGACATGTGGAAAGAATGGACGACGAAAGATTGACTAAACAGATATATAATGCGAAAGTGGAAGCCGCGGAAGGCCCAGGCTCATCAACTACGACCAGATTGGTCGTGTATTAACAGAAGGTGATGTTAGGAGTCATTAAAACCGTAGAGCTGGTATGAAAAGCATCATGAATGTTGAAGAGGCGAGTGAGGTGTGTAAGGATCGTGCCATTGGCGTTCGGTTCTATCTGCCTACCCCGCTAGGGAAGTGGCGTGAAGTTATGTTAGTTAGTTAGAAAACATTTACATAAACAATTAAAGTAAAATATCGAGTCACTGTTTGTAAACCGCCTCACTATACTACACTAATTACAATCAGCTAATTTTAGCATACCTACTGTTCATAACTGACAAATAAAATTTCCATCGAAAATTTGTACACACATAACGGTCACTAATACTGGTCAGAATAAGTACATGAAGTCCGAAGATAATCTCAAAATCAACATGGTAAAAAAACTCACTCTTCATCGCTTAGTTAGATAAACACACCATAATGTCACCAACATAGATCCAATATAAAAACTAACGATTGCGCATCCAAAACACATTCGAAAAAAGAAAATTGTCTTCTCATTCAGAAAGTGAGTTCCGTAATTACCAATTGGCGACACCTCCCGCGCTCGCGCCGACGGAGGCGATGAAGTCATTATTCTTTTGTTTTGCTGCAAAGAAAAATTAACAAACAAACCGGATCATTCAATAAGTCGCCTTGGCGCTTGGTCTTGGCAACCAAGGCGGACTGCGGCGGACCGGGCCGGACGTGTATAAATGGAGCGGGGCGCTTGAAGACCGGACCGGGGAGTTGGCCCGGTCCGGCAAAAACACTGCTTTCTTTATTGAATGGACATCGGAAGATGCTTCTTAAGCCGTTAGGATATAAGATTGTATAAATAAATAAATATCTTTAATAAATATTTATCATTGCATTCTCTTTTCGGGTCAGATTAATCCATGTTTGTAATTTTGTATGTGACGTAAGCGTAATAAAGTCAGACATCCACCAACTTTCGTCTCATTCCACACCATCCCATTTGCGGTTATATCTATACTTATAATAAATCTGTAGAGAGGTCAATTCTGTACATGAAATATATTTTCAAAATAACTATCAGGAGGTGATTAGTTATCGATACTGATGCCAAAAATGCAATCAGTAAAATTTTTGTCTGTCTGTCTGTCTGTCTGTATATTCCTTATAGAAACAAAAACAACTCGACGGATTTTAACGAAACTTGGTACAATTATTCTTCATACTCCTGGGCAAGTTATAGTATACTTTTCATCACGCTACAATCAATAGGAGCAGATTAGTGAAGGGAAATGTTGGGAAAACGGGAGAAGTTACTCCATTTTTTAAGCTTCCGTCGCGTGTGCAGCCTTAATGGTTAAAGTTACATAGAAATCATGTATGACGGAAATAGTCTTTATAGTATTAACCATAAACGCTGGCACAGCTAGTCAACAATAAATCCTGAAAGCTAGATTCCTAACACTTATTGAAGTAATGTCGATACCGTTAATAAAGGAATTTTCACGCGCGATTATTAAAAAGGGGTCGCAAACTCGCATGTCCCAGGTTGAAACTGAGGGTATAATGTATAAATAAATATAATAAATAAACTCACTATGTATATATATATCGAGCACAGACAGACAGATGTGTCTGCTAGTGCCTATTTCGTTCACATGCTACCTACCGCACTCGGCTAGATGTTACTCTTAGACAAATCTGCTAGGTCTCAAACAGCTTAGACATGCAGATCTAAATCGAAGTGTATAGGTTGCTAAGTGATTAATCTAAGCTCCAGCAGTCTGAGTACATCGATATTGGGAAAGGTAAGATGCTTTTGGTACGTCACTATGGTTACTCTAAAAGATTAGAAGAGAAAAACACATTTAAATTGTTATTTACATACATACATAACATCACGCTCATAATCCCCGAATGGGTAGGTAGATTCAAAGGGAGTTGTTATTTACACACATGATATACATATATTTGAAAGTGGTGCTAGCTCAATGGTAAGGACACGCGCCTCTTAACCGAGGAGTGCGGGTTCAAACCCGGACACGTACCTCTGGAAATTTCTAATCTATGTACGTATTTATACCACTAGCTCGACGATGAGGGAAAACATCGTGATGATGCCTGCAAATTCAATCAACTTTGGATTTGTAACCATGATCCAAAAATTGTCTGGTTCCCCTATCTTAGGGGTACGAAGGTCAGATCAGCAGTCGCTTTAATGTAATTACCAGAATCGTTAAATCCTGGATCATGGTCTAAGCGGACCCCGTCTAAACTCGGCACATAACGCTAGGAAGATGATATACATATATTATTAGATATTGTAAGTGTTATGACAAAGTGAAGCTGAGATAAGTGCGACATGCGTTCTGTTAGTGTATGACAGTCGTTTGATAACGACTGGCCCGTTGGTTGAGTGGTCAGAGACCCTGGCCACGAAACCGAGGGTCGCGGGTTCGAATCCCGCTAGCGCAAAATGTTTCGTATGATGAACATTGACATTTGTACTCGAGTCATGAATGTTTATAAACGTGTTTAAGTATGTCTATCCGTTCACCTAGTATTCATAGCACAAGCACAAGCTTAGGAATACTTTAAGCAAGGGAATTGGTGTGTCAGTCTGGAGAATTTATTATTTATTTATTATTATTATAAGAACTCTGGAGTCTGGATGAAAAACAGAAAGGCAAATCTCAGAAGGTGAAAATGTGTACGCAATGAACCTTTTCTTAATCCATATACTCGTAACTTACTTCAATTCAATGTTTGGCTTAAATGGTTAAGGGGACTTGCTCCTCTTAAACTTTCCTACTTCGGGGATCACAAGTTTAATAGCATGTAGTGTGTATAATGATGAAGAATACAACAGTTGTACCAAATGAGACACTAGAATACTCCAAAATACTGAACTAGGTTTAGTTCGTGGAAAACAAAAGCAGTTCACAGACCGGACATTTACAAATGGCTCCGCGCAAAACGCCGAAGTCAAAGACAGCGGCTGCCGCAAAAACTCCATTCGCCGCACTTAACTGCACTTGTAATACATTTTTTGCCCAGTTTTAACTGATGGTAGTTAAGATTTCCACAGGATAATTGCGCGCCATTTTATTAAACAATTAATCTTTCGGAATCCGATTAAGAGACTTGGAGATTTAAGTTTCAGCTTTCAAATGCATTTATTTAAACGACGCCGCCGTGAGCTGTACTTAATTTATTTTATTGTGCGAAATGAAAGTGGAGTGATATCAAATTAATTAACTTATATCTTATTTAAAATTGCACCTTCGAAAATACCTTTGAAACAGAACATTCATTTAGTCGTATATTTTAAACTATTTGCAAGTGTAAATAAATATCTAACAAAATATATTAGGTTTTTGGTAATCTTTTATGTTTTCAGTTGAAGTAAACTGAACAAAATGCTACCGATGAAATTTATTCAATTTTCATTTGTATAGTTTGAGTTGAATTAAAATACAACTAAAAGTATCCATTGTAGTATCGTATGTATAATTTGTTGACTGCCTCGTTGAATCTAAAGACCAAGGGGTCCCGGGTTGAAATCCCGGGTTGAATCAAAAATTTGTGGCTGATTATTTCAATATTGAAATTACTCAGTAACAGTCCGCAGTCAGGAAGTTGGCGGTATAATCACCCCCGTGCCTCGGAAAGCACATTAAGCCGTTGGTCCTTTGTCTGACCTCCTTCCGGTCATGTCGGTTTTGTATCTCACCGGACTATGAGAGTGAAGGAACAGAGAGTGCACATGTGTTTGCGCACACACTTGTGCACTATAATATCTCCTGCGCAGATGGCTAGTCCTTGTTAAGATAGGCCCCCATGACCGATACCGGTTAGGAGGACATTATTATTATTATAATTTGTTGGTATATTGTTGCATCATTATTTTAGCTTTGAGCATAATTCTATCGTATATTTCGTCTTTCGTAGTTTGTCGAAATAACACTGTACCGTAATAAAATTGGCGCAGTCATACGTCTCGTCCAGAGAAGCAGGTTCCACCATTATGTTTACATCACCCTCAAAAAACGGTTAATCAATCCCAATCAAATAACAAAAACCCACCCAAGCCCATTTGAATAAGGTTCAATTCAGTTCAATAGCAAATTGGCATCCGGCTCGAAGGACCAAAACTTGCCCGGGACCGTTTTGTTAGTGCCCGTGCGTCGTTTAATTATCCCGGTGAGAAGTGATTCGCGTCAAAGCCCCTCCCGGCGGCAATTACAGACGCAAATTGGACCGCGACATGCCCGCCCCCCCTCCCCCCACAGCTCGTGTTCCAAACACCCTCAAAACCTGAATCGGTTTAGTCGTTAGGCTTTAGGTGTGCGTACAAAGGATGTAGACGCACATTTGTTATTTCTAAATAGGCACGTTGATCGAGTACACTCATTTATTCATGGCTTACTTCACTGGATTTCTTTGATAAAAGGTTTTCTGTTTATTTTTTGATATACGAACAGGTGACTCTGTGTTCGTCAGATTAACTTCAAAAATATTTCTCATTATAATAGACTGCCTTGAGTTCTGAAAATAACCTCTTAAGTCCTGAATTTATTAAACGTACCTACCTATATTGTCAGAAAAGAGGCCCATTATGTATTACTAAGGCGATTATTAAATATTGTATTACCAGAAGGCGACAGAAGATTCTAACGATAAATTTTCTTTCCTTATCAATTTAAAAGAAGAATATTTTTTACAAGCGTTATATGGAGTGGTGTCAGTATGAGTACTTCATAATGTTTGTATAAATTTTTTTAGCTATTGCTAATCATTGTATAAGAAAAACTATTCATATCATCTTTATTGTGAAACTGACGACACCGCGACAAATAAATGTATCTTTTCATCGTCCCGTGGTGCTGCTTCAAACTTTCACGTCATATACGCGCGCGGACGTAGGAAGAGCCGCGAAAAAAAAATCAGCACATTCATTCTGAATTGAACCCATTTGGGCCCGTAATACGAAATGTTCTTTTCAACCAGTTTCAATGCACCTAAATTGTTTTCTTTCATTCTTTAATGGGCCGTTTATTTTCGCGTCGCAAGCGTGTGCTCGCAGCGTTTACACGTTTCGGAGTCAAGGCTGCGCCCAACTGCGATCAAATTTGCATTCAATTACCATGTACGTACATGTTATTTTTGCCGGGCACTGTGTGCGTAATAGGTCCGGATTTGATTTATTTACTAGCATTAAACAACTAGCAAGGTGAACAGAAATGACAGTCAATCTGGTTTAAAGAGCTTATTTATTGCTAAGTAGACTCCGGCTACCCGTTCAAAGCCTGCGGGCATGATGGTACGTATGTACGAAAGGTTGTAAACAACACTGGCATACAAATGACAAGAATACTTGATATCAAATAAAATGTACTACTCACTAAGACTAATAAAACAATCTCAATCAAGACCAATGAGCCGCAAAAAAATTAAACGGCTCGAAGCAATTTCCATATTCAGAACCAATTTGCGGGCGAACGTCTTATTATTTCCCCGCATGTGTTTCGCGAGTGCGCCCTCAGGATTATCATGTAAATGTATTCCATCACCTGAGCGCTTCGCCACGCTAAGTGCCCGCGCGCATCGGTCGCGCGTTTTATGTTTTTCTTGTCAGTAACTCACTTTGGGTTAGTGCCTGAGGCGTAACTCTTTTTTTACGCGTTTTCGATCGGGCCAATCATCTTATGATTCCAGAATAAATAAGACACCAATGTATACATTAATATGATGGCGAAAGTGGCGTAAGCACTTGTGTGACGAAATTCAGTCAGAAATTTAACGTAATCACCCATCCTGATGCAAATATTGTATTTCTTTTAACAATAACTATTTGTTTTAAAGCAGGTGCTGAACCTATGCCCCTTTACATTCGACACAAAATCTAAACCATTGCACCAACATGGTTTTGATTTTGCTTTTGCCATGTTTTAAACAATGTTTAGGATGATGCATGACGTGGCCGCCCAAAAAATATAAGCCCATTTCAAAACTATTAATAGTTTACATAAGAATTGTGAAGTTGTAGTAACCTGTAGCAAGGTCCATTTTGCAAAAAAATACTCTTGGCTTGGCTCTAGAGTAAACTAAATACATACATAACATCACGCTTATAATCCCCGAAAGGGTAGGCAGAGTCAAAGGGGCAGCGGGCCCCTTTAACCACATTCAGCCCAAAATAAAACTGGATTGCGTTAGATGGAAAATTGTGAAAAAGAATTGACAGTAGAGTAAACTATGTAATACATTGAAAAAAATTTAGGTGCTCAAAAAATGTATTTCCGAAAATTTTTGGTTTTCTTTTAGTTCACAGGGCTTGCACGTTCATCATGCTAATAAGATCAACCCAGTTTTACAAGCTCATTGAAAAATCCACGAAAAATATAGAGGAAGACATCGTTTATGCTAAAATTTTCTCCCAGTTTTCTAAGCACTACTAACATCAAAGCTTCTTGGAAGGGGAAAATAAAAACGCTCGACTTCAGGTGATAGAATAAATTTACATGACAATCCGCCCTTCTTAGTCGAGGGGGGAGTCGTTTCAAATAATAAACCACCTTGAGCTGTCAATTCTTATTTCTTAGAGTCTATCTCTTTATCAATTAGGCTGGGAAAACTGAAGATAAGGGAATTAATGTTGTCACTGGGACGGCGCTTAATGTAGGAAGCGGGAAAACGCTCTAAGAGTTATTTGATCAAATGGCATTGTTTCCTGACAGGCGAATTTGTGATGGAATCATGCTTTGTGTGACGCATTAAATTGATATTGCATTCAGCTGTTTATTTATACACCACAAACAGCCAAGCAGCAGCTATAAAAATATTGTAATAACATATAATCACGCCCATTATCCCTGAAGGGGTAGCAGAGTCAAAAGGGCAGCAGGCCCCTTAAACCACATTGAGTCAGAAACAAATCTGGGCCGGGTTTGATGGAAAATTGTGAAAAAGTAACAAGTGGCTAGCTCGTCGCCTACGCAATCACATACCCCCAACCCCATATACCATTAGTCGCATTTTACGACATGCTAGGCAAGAAACACAGTTGGCACATTATTTTTAGGTCCCAGACAAACATGGGACAATGGGCTTGGGTTAAATGGAAAATTGTGAAAAGTAGTGACAAATGGCTATTGTAATCATGCAATAAATATAGGAGAATATCAATTAAAGCTAGACTATTTAGATCGTAATTAATATTACGATCTAAATAATCTTGTTCTCTCTATACCTCTGACTGAATAGAGAAGGACTTACGTAGCTTACTGGACTTAAAATATCTACTACTATAGTGTTTCATATAATTTGGTATGCCTTAGACGTGCATCCTCACGAGTAAGAGTATTCAACAAACATCTAAACATCAGAGATGCTATCTCGAAAGGTCACTCAAGGTCAGCAGGCAAGACGCAATATATTATTTACCATAACGACTCGTTCGTCAGAGCAGTTCTCGTAAACAGCCCGATGATGGCGGGCGCAAACACGGCAGCTATTTGCACATCAATTACTGCCGGTCGCGTCACACTCGACAAGGAACGGAGACACAGTGCGCCGAGGATCTGTTTATTTTATGTAAATACAGACATTGTGTAATGAGATTTCCCTCTAGTACTGCGAATCCAAATGTCTACTAGTGATCATATACATAATATATGCGAATGGTTTATATCTACGATAGTCTTTTAAATGCCAGTACATTTTGTTAAACTTTTAATATCACGAACTTTATCCGTAAGAAGGCCGTAGCTTAAGCACGTGTGACATGGAATCAATCAACAATTTTTCCCAGTGTGGGGATCGAAACTGCTACCTTTGCTTCTGATTCCAGAAGTTCCGTCATAACGCTGGGTTATCGATATTCGCATACAATACAAATATATCTAAAACAAGTAAAGCAATTTTTAAAGATAAATTAAGGAAAAATTTGCTGCAAAAAAAAAAACATGGAAATATGTATTTGCCAGACAGAAGGAGGCGGTGGGCAGAAGGTAGCGGTGTTATAAATGGAAGTGACTGATGACAACACATAAACAATTTTGCTTTTGTTTCACTGACACTAAAGCTGTGGCCCACTATCACCGCTTTCCGGTTCAGTAGTCGCTGTCATTGGGACTGCAGCCGTTCCTTTTTATATTACAAAACCGTACCTGGGTAAGCTGTGTCTGTCTGGTTAAAAAAATGCCATCTATTTTTTCATATTATTGGTTTATATTATTTTGTGTAAATTTGGTGACTGTTATGGATATATGAAGCTAATCTGATAGTTAAGACGGTAGAAACCAGTAGCTATCATAAAATTCCATTTAATTTTTTTGTATTAAAAGTTAAAATACACAGATTAATTAATCGTTATTTACATAATCAATTACTTTCCTTATTTATTAATGGTTTGTATTTCATCACGACCAAGACACTGCCACCCAAAAATACCGTACCCATTAAACTTTCCACTCTGATTAAACGCATCCCAAGAACGGAAAGTTGAACAACCGGCGCGAACTAACGAGCGCCCTCAAGTGGATCCGGAGCCAACTTCGGCACTACGTATACGGCTTAATATAATTTTTGGGCGCTAACGCAGTTCGCCTAACGAGATCCGAGACAGCTAACTCGGGACGGTTGCAGATGCAGATCATGCATTTTACATGCTTGCTAATATTTTAAGTGATGCTACTAAATATATTGTTCCAAGTTACAGATAACGAATGTCCAGTTCTAAACTAAGCATATGTCTATGCTATGGATATGGCATCTTAAATTCGAGTCCGAAATAATCATCACATAAATATGAAACGGACAGGATTTGCATCTGGTCAGGGTTTCTTACCACTAGACCAAGAAATTCATGACCAACCAGAAAACTGAACTTGTTTCATAATTGGTTCTCTATTTTAAAGGTAATGAATTGAGCCGCGTATTAACATTCTAAGGTTTACTGAATATAGTAGAAGTAGTACAATTTTTGTACATTACACCCTGTCCACCCGGTCCATTACTTTGGCATTTTAGTCGTAAGTTTACATGCTCTTAATTATACGAAAAATGATGTAAAAAAATAATTTCAGAACTGAAACTTGTAAACAAAACACCTATTTTACAAACTGTCATTCGTCCGAAAAGACCCGGCGCAGCGAACATTCCTCCATGTAAATTCGACGAGCGCAGAGCCTCAAGAGTTCCATCAACATCGTAAATAAGCAAAGGACACAGCTAATAAAGCCGTCGTGATTCAGTAGCGCTGCAACAAAGAGACGATATCCCAGTTGGTAATCTGTTACGCGGACGAGACGGCCCGACAGCTGACGTTCGGCGAGTCCGTGAGCGATGGCTTTCGGAGCGAGCCCGACTCGATATATCTACCAGTCCCAAGTATCATGTGAAATATCAAGTGACTAACTAGGAGTTGCCTGAACCTGAATTTCAGAAGTCAATTTTGGCAGATAGACCTAGGGCCTGGCGATATCAAATAAAATTAGGAAGGCTTACTTAGAAATGCTCTTTAGGACTTGCTTTTAAGTATGCTTGCTTGCCAGCTTTGGCAGGAAAATAAAATATAACCTTACGTGATCAAGTAACTAATATTATGGTCTAAGCGGACTCCGTCGAAATATGGAACATAAGGCTGCCTGTCCATCGGAGTAGTAAGTAACTTAAAAATCGACCAATAGAAAATGTCCACTAAAGAGAAGCGGAGATTTAGTGCAATCCATTTGGTTAATATTTTTCCGTTTCTCCGCTCTGCTGCCTCGCTCCGCTCCGGTTGCCAGGCAACATTACGCTAGGAAAATGATGACGCAATCAAGTAACGTTATCCAAATTAATTATGCAATAATTTTATTCATTCTTATAGAAAATCTTTTATTTAGTGAACGTTGTATGAAAATATAAATATTCAGACTCTTGAAAGATCATCATCATTAAAAACTCAAATGGCCAGAGAAAAGCTGTGTGATAAAGTTTTAACGTGACGAGGAAAATTTATTTACAAAACTTACAATAGTCAGCGACTTATCATTCGCATCGTAGCCGTATTCTTCAGCACTGGAGCTCATTATAATTTCGTAGCCCCTCGTAGCCACTCGTAGCAGTGCTCTGTAGTAAAAGTATCATATTTCGTAGCCGCTCGTAGCGCGCCCGCTACGAAATTCCGTCCGCGATTGCAACGCCCTCAACTCATTTCTTATTATTCCTAAATTAGGGCCGCTTTACGTTTTAATATAACAATTACTGTTTGTCGGAGCACCGTGTTATTAGACGGCTGAGGGCTGCCTTTTCACTTTTATTGCGCCCACCCTTTTATTAAATAATTCTTAACGGTATCGGAATGAGATTTCGTAATTGAATTGCGGTGGCGAGTTCAATTTAATCGCTTTACACAGGGGAAATACAACAAAGCCGTTATATTTAGAAGTATTTAAACCTGTGTTTTGGAACATATTTTATAATAAAAAGCCTCAAGCGAATAATCGCTGCTAAAGCAAACTGCTACTACTATGTATAGCGCAACTGTTTATCCATTACATAAAAACTAAGCCGATCATTAGTACTCAGGCGTTCATAATACTAAATTAACTAGGCTACCTACACTTCGTATACAGGGTGACCTAAGTCGAAATATTCGCATTTTTACTTCTAAACCCGGATACAAACAATATTAACGTCAGAAAACCTACATTTACCGAATTCTTCTCCCACTGTTTGTCCAGAATAATAATAGTTTACATTGTGTAGAAATTTTGCGTAAAATAAGAATAAATAATTTTCCATCTAACCCAGCCCAGTTTTGTTTTTGGCTGAATTTGGTTAAAGAGACCTGCTGCCTTTTTGACTCTGTCTACCCTTTCGGGGATTATGGACATGATATGGTGTATGTATGTAAGAAAAAAAAATTACTCGTGTTATGATTTGAATATCACAAACTATTGGTAATATTATTATCCATAGACTCCAGAAGAGTGGTAATTAATTTATTGGTCTTAGTATTAAAATATTTAATAAACTTCCAGAAAGTCTACTAGCATTACCTTCACATAAGTTCAAATTGTGCATTAAAGCGTTCTTAATGAAAAAGGGCTATTATAAGTTTGAAGACTTCCTAAATGATAAGCATTTATGTTTAACTTCATAATGAAGTGTTCACCTGCAGTGTTGTTACCTAATAAGTACCTATAGAATATTAAGCACGAAATTGTAAATCTTTGCATTTAAAAGAGTAACTATCGAGTTTCTTGCCGGTTTCTTCTCGATAGATTCTATCTTCCGAACCGGTGGTAATCCTTTTTTCTGTTTAAATTGACTATTTATAAGTGCTCTTTTGAAGCCTATATAAATAAAGAGATTTTGAATTTGAATTATCAAGATGAGATTATTTGTTTAACTAGTATCATACTTGATACCAGCTCATTTTAAATGATGGCTGAAACTTATAATACGCTGTTGCAATGATTGTGCTAATTCCAATTTTTCTCTGACATTGAGCACCTCATTAAACATTAATACAAAATTAACCATCATGTTATTGCGTACATACTCTTTTCCGCGGTCCGTCTATTCGACTCACCCTGTATAAAAGGCGTTGCGTGTTTCTGTCAAATGGTGTTATTAGTCAGCGTTTTCATATTTCATTGTCATAAAGCTATTTCATTAATAGCTTCCCGCGTACGCCAATATTACCACTACGATATTTTTACCATTATCGCGTACCTACTACGTTTAACTGCAGTAATCAACAAATAAAACGATCGATGTATGTGTTTGCGTCACATTATGTTAATAAGGCTCAGCTTGTATTTCGGTCTGAGGTAGTCGGAGGTACGATTTAAAGTGGATATGCCATGGTCGCATGACATATGAGTCAACCGGTTATGCGAGCGAGACGTTTGTCGTATGATGTGGAATAAATTTACAATTTTGACAGCCCAACCTAAGTTTTTGATGAAATATGTTTTTTTCTTCATAAAAGTGATGGTTGCCCTTAAGTGATTGTGCATTATGTACTAAAAATTAAGTTAGAGTTTAAAATAGTTTTGATGTAATCTATCGTTGGTAATCTAATAAACAAATCAATAAATAAAAATGAGATAGTAACATTAGGTGTAAGAACCAAATAGGTATTAAGGGATTCTTCATCCGAGAAAGTCACCATATCGATTCGATATTATGTATTTAAAATAGGACTGTGAATCTGATATCAGTAATAAATAACAAAGCAAAAAAAAAATGGAAAGACTGTTTCAAAAAAATGTTTGCTTAATTTTACATACGACAATTATAAAAAAAAAACAAGTATCGCCACGTGGAACTTTAACGCGCTGTTTATAGTCATTATTGGTTTTCTGAACAAACGTCAACAATATTTTTATTAATCCACCTATTACGACATACTAATAATGAAAAAAATTATCATAGCAACAACCAACACACATCATGTATTTATTTTGTTAATCTTCTTCAATTCCAAAGCAACCTGATCATAATTATGACGTATGGGGTTACGGTGTACACAATATTACGGCGTGTAGCACATCGCTCGGTGGCGGAGAAGGGGGAGACAAGAGGGGGGATTAGTCCCCAACGCCCTGCTCCTCACAAAACAGCATCTGCATAAACCAATTCCGGTGTTTACACAAACGTGGGTGGAGCCGATAGAAATGCCAGTCTTTGAAGAACCATTTACTCGGAATGAGCAGTCTTAAATGTTTACCTATTGGATTGTTGGTAAGCTATCATAGAGCGGTGAGTTCACATCTACAATGACAATCTTGAGTCGAATTCAATATAGGTAGCTCTTGACGGAAATAAATAATAAATAAACATAACGTTATTTAGTCCTCAATAATAATAAAACTAAGTGTGATAAAACAAAAAAAAAATATTTTAAATATTTATATTTAATAAATAAATATAATATCCGACAACATCACAATTATTGATCTGACTCCAAGGTATTGATCTGACTCCAAGGTAAGTAGCTTAAGCACTTGCGTTACGAATATCAGAAAAAACAGTATAAACTTAGATATTGGATATAACAGCCAGACACAGAACAAACACAAGTATTTATCACACGAATATTTGTCCTGGGTGGGGATCCAACCCACAACTCTTGGCGCATGGGGCAGGGTCACTACCGAATGCGCCATCGAGCTTGTCAAATTTTATATTAATATATTTCTGACAGCTAAAACAGCTAACCCTTACACATTATTTTTAATTTTTGCTCGACTAGACTCTTGTATAACAATTGAATTTACTTGCAAGCATTAACTTTAGAATTAGGTAACTCTAGAATAGAAATGCCAATAAAAACAAACACAATTTGAACTATCTGCAAATAGAGTAACTTTAAGCATTCCGATTCCAATAATGAAATGTTCAAAGCGATTCCAAAAATCCCTTGATGGAATCAGTCTAAATCAGATTAAAAAAATCCACAGACAGTTCCAAGCGTTCTCCGAAAGTACTAAAAAAGTTACTTCATCAAATCGTGTTCTACGCGGCCGACAACGTATTTAGCATAACGACTCGTCGGATATAGCTCGGCGGATTCCGATGCGAATAATAAGCCGCGTACCCAATGAACGATTACGATAATTCTAATTTACGATTTCGTTTAACTTCTTTCGTGACCCGAAATTATTGTACCAACTCTTTTTATTCACAATGCGATTGAATATTCCGTTCAGAAATCGCTATCGGTTTAAAAACGAACGCTAAAACGGATCGCATAAATTTGCATGACAAACGCTCGCCGCACCGGGGGACATTACTTTTTTTAAGAAAAATATGACGACCTTCCCTCGATGGAGTTTCCAGGTCTATTTCCATAAATAATAAATAACGATCGGGCACCAAGCAAAAAGTATTCGCAGATATTTATTCTGTTCGCGAGTTCTCCACTTATCGGGGTTTATCGAATGAAGATGGGATTATGATGGTGCGCGCTGGCGGTGTTTCGCGCGGTGGCTTTTCGTGTTAACACTTTTTTGGAAGTTCGAATGGCATTTTAATTAATCGAAATTGCGAATGAGACGGTGGTGATGATTTTTAGGACACTCAACCTTATAGTGCACTGATATAACGACTATTTTCCACTATCAATATATGTAAAATTATTCATGATAAAAGCTATAATAAAACGAAAACGATACAACATATACATAATATGTATTTATTTGTTACTAAAATACACTTAATACTATATATAAATTAATTAATTTAAAAGGTTGTGTTAAATCAAATCAAAGTTAATTACATCATTTACTTAGGTATACTATGTCGGCGCAGGGCGTCCAAACTTGCTATAGTTTTGAGCATGCATCGCTAAATGAAATATTTATCCAAGCCAATGCTGGGACCCTTTGCTAGTCTTGTCAAGTCTTCGCTACGACATACATATGCAATGCGCTTTTAAATTTTGAATAAAATAATTAATATCCCACTATATCACATACATTAATCTGATTCCGAGATGAGCTTAAGTGGTAACAGTGGTATTACAAATATACACTTCAATATATTAACACCCTCACACGGAACAAACACAAATACTAATCACACGAATGTTTGTCCTGGGTGGGGATCGAACCCAAAACTCTTGGCGCATGGGGCAGGGTCACTACCGAATGCACAATCAAGCCAGTAAGAATGTTTGTGAATTAGCATTCAGTCCTTTTTCTCTGCGGAAAGTAGCACTTGACAAGTTACTTTGATTTTTTAAGGAAGTCGAAGCAAAGTACTACCTAATGTAAACATAAAACTCATTCATCACAAAAAGACATCACTGTCAACCGCTAAAACGTCCCTATAGTGGCGCAAAATGGCATTTATACACCATCGGCGCGTAGCCACGCCGACACATTATAATACCCTCCGGGAGTTGCGCGTCATCCCGGCCGCGTCATTTGTCACTAACGGGTGATGTGACGCCGCGTTCATGAAGAGGCTATTTAGGGAATATTTAATAGTGAAGGTGAGTATTTAGTTACTCGCTGCTCAATTCGAGCATTTAGTAATCTGGTCACAATTTTAACTTTTAGTGCTATTGACTGTAAATGTTTAACTAGTTACATACGTATTAAAAAAGGTCTGAAACCTAGAATAACAATAAATCATTTATGAAAAATACCATTAGGATTTGTCAAATATGTACTTACTACCTGTGCACCGCGTGCACTTGCACCTTCCTCGATAAATTAACTATGCAATACAAAAATATTTTTTCAATTCGGACCGATTGTTTTTAAATTAACGCATACTACTCCTCAGGTTTATATATGAGCATAGCTGTGCCCGCGGTTTTACGTGTGTGTTTGTGGCTATAATGTTAATATTAGCCTATAGCCTTCCTCGATAAAGGGCCTATCTAACACTGAACCAATTTTTCAAATCGGACTAGCATTTCTGAGATTAGCGCGTTCAAACAAGCAAACAAACTTTTTAGCTTTATAATATTAGTATAGATGAAATATAAATTACGCATATTATGTATTTAAAACAAGCACTAGTATGTAATTATTTCTAAACATGTAGGTACTATTATTTTTCAAACCTCTACAATGTTACAACGGCTTAAGGTCTCGAGGGTATTCCTTCGGGAAACGCGGATTCATTTAATTAGATTCCCGGAATGTAACTCGACCCACCTACCTGAACGGGTTGACTTGCTCGTCCACTGGCCGCGCCCGCGTCCGGCAACTTTGTCCTTTGATTTCAAGTTTCGGTGGAATTAATCTAAGTAACTTTGTCTATATCAAAATAGAGCCCGTTCTACAGGCAATCGCGTCGGTAATACGACGTATTTTGTTGAAGAATCGTTGAAATCGAAATGCTGGCTCTGCTATTATCAACCAATTAGTGTGCTGAGAAATAACTTATTCTGATAACTTAGCATAAATTTGACTATTACTATTACATAATATACAACTGATATATAAAAATACATCAATTATTTCAGGAAGCCGGGGTATGATTTATTGTACATTATTGAACATCATTCTTAGGTTTTCCTTTTTTGGACGTATTACGTAATCAAATAATATATTCAAGGAGTCAAGATAAGAAGAGGAATGCTCCGGTGGTTGGAAGATGTGGAAAGAATGAATGACGAAAGCGTGACTAAACAGATATACAATGCGAATGTGGTAGGATATAGGAGCCGCGGAAGGCTAAGACTCACCTACCACGACCACGATTGGTCGTGTATTAAGACAAGGTGATGTTAGGAGTCATAAAAACCGTAGAACTTGTATAAAAAGGATCATTAATGTTAAAGAGACGAGTGAGGTGTGTAAGGATCGTGTCACATGGCGTTAGGTTCTCTCTACCTACCCCCGTAGGGAAGTGGCGTGAAGTTAAGTTAGTTAGTTAGTTAAATGATATCTTACAAATCAATTGTATACACTAAAATCTAAAAAACAACTAGTAGATACAGATATACGGGCTTTTGGGTATGTGACTGAGTAGGCGACGAGCTAGCCACTTGTCACTCCTTTTTCACAGCTTTCCATCTAACCCAGCCCACTGTCCCATGTTGGTGTGGGATTTCAAAAGAATATGCCAAGTGTGGTTCTTGCCTAGCATGTCGTAAAAGGCGACTAATGGCATATCGGGTTTTGGGTGTGTGATTGTGAAGGCGACAGGTTAGCCGTTTGTCACTGCTTTTTCACAATTTTCCATCTAACCCAGCCCGACTTTATTTTTGGCTAAATGTGGTTGAAGGGGCATTTTGTCCCTTTGACTCTGCCTACCCCTTCGGGGATTATGGGCGTGATGTTATGTATGTAGATACCGATATAGTATCTGTGCGTACGTATGTCACTAGTTCTCTATCTGGAATTACCGTTAAATCCGAGAAACTCTGCCGTTTGATTTCAAGTTTCAGTGAATTTAATCAAAGTAACTTTACGAGTATCTGTTTCAAATAAACTGCTCTAAGTTTGCGTTCTATAAACATTTGTTATGGAAACGGTCTCATTATAAGGCGATTCACAAACGACAATAGTGGATTTACACGAAAAAAGACAGGTTTATTTTATTCATCACTTGCTGTGCCCGTGGTTTTACTCGCGTTTATGGTTAATGTTATATATATATATAGCCTTTAGTCTATCTCGATACATGGGCTAAGATTGAAATAATTTTTAAACTCGGACCAGTAGTTCCTGAGCTAAGCGCGTTCAAACAAACTCTTCACCTTTTAATATTAGTATGAATTTTATAGTTAAAAAAAGGCTGCTGAGATATAACCCTTGATGAATCCTTACAAGTATAATAAATTAAAAACATATTTTAGGCGCATTAAATTTTCACCAAAACATTACATTATTTCAATCTATTTGCTTTTCCTATGATAGTTGCGTACTCACGGTTAAACAAACATGAATTCAATTTCAAACTTAATCCTTTCCGGGAAACTTGTTAATAATATTTGCAGAAAACTAGTATATACCCGTTCTTGGAATTGTGCATCAATTATATAGCAACATTTTGTTTATATTTCTGAACATCATAGTCAATTACACAATAAAATATAACTACGTCACAATACACTAGGGAGGTTAGGCCAATATTATTTTTTGGAGCTCAAAACAAAAATGAAGAGTAGTTAACTCAATCAAGCTTTCACGAACTTTTTAACTCACTGTATAAACGCAGTGCTTTCAGTGCTAACAGCAGTGGTAGCTTAATGGTAAGGACACGCGCCTCTTAACCGAGGAGTGCGGGGTCAAACCCGAGCACCTCTGGAATTTTCAAGTCTATGTACGTATTTATACCACTAGCTCGACGGTGAAGAAAAACATCGTGATGAAACCTGCAAATTCAAACAACTTTGAATTTGTAACCATGATCCAAAAATTGTCTGGTTCCCCTATTTTAGGGTTACGAAGGTCAGATCCTAAATCCTGGATCATGGTATAAGCGGACCCCGTCTAAGCACGGGACATAACGCTAGGAAAATGATGATAAACGCAGTGCTTTCATATATTTCACATAAAATTAACATAGTGACGTCAAGGTGTTATACCATACATAGCTACCATCACGACCATAACCCCCGAAAGAGTAGGAGTCAACGGGGCAGCTGGCTAAATAAAACTGGGCTTGGTTAGATGGAAAATCGTGAAAAAGCAGTGACAAGTGGCTAACTTGTCGCCTCCAAATCACATACCCAAAACCCGATATACCATTAGTCGGCTTGTACGGCATGCTAGGCAAGAACCACAGTTGGCACATTCTTTTTAAGGCCCAGACCAACATGGGACATGGGCTGGGTTAGATGGAAACTTGTGAAAAATTTGTGACAATTGGCTAGCTCGTCGTCTACACAATCACATACCCAAAAGATGCTGCTTTATCAAATAAATAAAATGATGTCTCATATCTGTTTGTGCATGGTTCCCATCTTAATTGTAAATTAAGGAATTCGGCAACAACACGCGTCGTGTGTGGGAGACCTAAGCGGAACGATAACGGAGTTTCGCAAACTAAACCCGTGTCACTGTGAAGTTTAGTTTTATACAACTCATTAAATAAGCCTCGTAATTTACGCGATAGAACCTCATGCTTCGATGATTTCGCTAAAAACCTACGCCCATCTATATTTTGGTTACACCGCTAATTGGACTGAAATAAAAACAACTGAGGCCATTTTAGACAAAACAAGATTCAACTATATCTCCTAAAATAGAATATGTTATATGATACCATAATTTGAAGTGTCAACGAAATATATTTTGGGCCAATTCTAGATAATAAAGGGAACATTTTATGTCTTCTTTCGCAGAAATCAATCAACGTAGTAAAAAAGATTTCTGACCCTTTTTTATTTTCCAAATTAGATGTTTCTTTACCTTATAACAGAAGGTATTTGCAATAACATTTTACTTTTGACACTTACATAAGCAAATCATCGAGTACACTCCTGTACTGGAAAAAAAAACTTAATTTGGACGTAAATTTTGTAAGAATTTTTAAGTGAAGTATTTTATTTCTTTAGGTAATAATATAGCTAGAAAAGAGGAGAATCATTGTCAAAGCTTGTATTATATAAGCCTATTAACAGTTTGACGCCTCACAAACAAATTAAGCTGTTTACAAAACATCTAAGGCAGACGTAACAGTTAGTGTACGGCTCTGTCAAAGGGCGTCTTGTCTAGACATTACGAATGTTCTTAATTAGGGTCAAAGGAAAATAGTCATAAGTTATTTAAATTAAATACATAGTCTATCATAGCACAAAGTCAAAGTCAAAGTCAAAAATATCTTTATTTACGTAGGCCTCAAAAAAGCACTAGTGAACAACACACACACACAGACAAGTCTAATTTCCCATGTGCTAAAGATAGTGGACTATTACGTCATATAAAATAAGGGTATGCGGCTAATTATATTGGCTAATTTCAAAAGATTTTTTTTAAATCTTTTAAAAAACCTCAATATTTTACGAAATCTAAAATATCTACTTGAAAGGTACAGGCTTTTCTCTGTTACGTTAAACCCTTTTACATATACGCCATCTTTATCACTGTCCCATTCCCATATTTTTTTATTAAATATAAAGTTTATAATTATTATTTATCCTACCTGCGCCGCGTTAAACGGGTTACCATACAAATTTAGCAACACAGTCCTAAGATTATTCAACTTTATGATTCACAAAAAGACATTTCACTAACAATTCTTGAAGTAGTCGCCCGTCCATTTGGCGAAGACAATATAAAGAAAAAAACAAAAGCGCCAGTGTTACCATCGATCAAAGGCAAGTCCCTTGAAGGGCCGTTGGAAATTAAACCATAATAACGGCGTTATCGCGCGATGTTCGCGGCGCTCCATCACCCGGGACGTTTGTTTAGGCGCCTTTATGAGGCCCGATAAGTCCCGCCGTGAAATATGACTCGGATTTGGGCCTGGACCGGCCTGCCTTGGTTTGGCATGCAGAGGTTCTGTTGGGCTCTTGAATTTGACCGTGGCAGTTTCTGGAGCGCTAGTAGCTCAGTGGAAGACGATGCGAGGATGCTCGTTGCATTACAAATGCATGCGGTAACAAAGAATATTGGATATATTTTCCTTCTAAATTCAGAAATAAAAGAACTTGGCTACTTTTTAAATACCTGATAATCTTTGCATCTTATACGTCAAATATGAAATATTAGAAATGATTTAACTAATACACTATACATTGTTTCAAATAAACATAAAGCTTATATTACAGATACTTTGTAAAGTACTTAATTTATATCCACAAGACTCGTGTACAAACAAATGACTGTGATACTCGCTTGACCGCTTTTTTTTAGCCACTGTCTCGAGACTAAACGGGCTGTTTAGTCTCGAGACTGTCTATCAAATATTGTCAACTTTTAAGAGTTTGAGAAGCAAACAATATACACTTTCATGTTGGAAATACTAAACAGTTAGAATGTCTCAAAGCAAAATTAGTGTATCTACATGATCTGGTACCTCTGTACATTGTTTAAGATAAATAGCCTTGGTCACTTAACGAGTAATGGCACCCACTTGATGAGCCAGCCATAAGTCTCGCAATCGCCCCCTGTCGCCCCCATCGCCCCAACTCTCAACAGCGCCCTCGCATAAAACGTCCTCAAATTACACTAGTTGAGAAGTTTGAAACAGTAATATCTCGAGGTAAAGGGTCTGGCCCTCCGCGGATTGTGAGTTGTGACACTATTCATATATCAGACGTTCGCTCGCCGCCTCCACGCTGGATTACGTAATCTTTCAGGTCACACCATTCTGAAACTGTTCTTACTGGATAATGTAATGCAAACTTCATTACAGACGGATTCCGTGCTTCTATGAACATTTATAGTAACTTTAATTTTAGATACACCTTACATAGCTGATTATTCATTTGTTTCAATAGAAAATCTTTGAGGATCATTAAATGGGTCAATGTCTGATAGCTCATTTATACTCTAGTTTTATTACTCATCTTGTAACTAATTTCACTTTCTCCGCAAGAGCATTAAAAAAAAAATCACTCTCGCGTCTTTTGCAAGGTCTTTTGACTCATACTCAAAAAACCCAGCGAAGCGCGTGGGAACTCGCGAATATAAAACTAACTCAGTCTGCGCTTCGATAGCCTTATGTCTCATTTCGCTACTTGTGTACAAAGCCTTATAGTAAAATATATATATTAGCAACATGTTTAATAGGCAGAACAAAACATTTGTATCAGTGACAATTTCTCACGACCGGAATAACTGAAAATTTTAAGTCTGTACTCACTCTAATCGGAGAACAGAAAGATGAGGTAATCTATGTATGTGACATTTATATTTTTGGATAACTTATTAAAAGACTATCAAAGACATTACATAAGCTTTTTATTACGATTGTACAAGTATGAGCGTCCAGACCGGATTAAATGCTTAAGTATTGTCCCAACAGCTTTCATCATCCATTGTGCGGCTAAGCCCAGTTGGTTTCAATGCCCACTCATATCAAGACAAAATTCGGGTCACATTTAAACCCTTACTCTGAATAATGACACTTTTAACCTTTCAGCTCATTTGACATTGCGGCGAGCCGGTCCGGACAACGTCACATTTCCAAGAATATTATTCAAATAATACACGGTCAGTTATTTTATATCTGGGAGCTCAGGCGTCGTAATCCGAGGCACTTATCGTTCCGGTGCAGCTTGGCAGCCAATCGCCCCCCCCCGGGACAGACTGTGGCTCACTGTTCTACGTTGTGTTTTAAATTTAGTCATTTCGCTGGGCCATATGGAGCTGAGATTATTTCTATCTATATTTATATTTTGTATTTTGTGCTTTATCTAAGTTTCTTGGTTAAACTGTTGCCTAGATATCTAATGCCTATATAATATTATTATCTTAGATATATCATTGAATAATTAAATAACAAAATAAATTCTTTAGAATGACACACAACTTCCTTAACTAAGCATATAAGCTTACCTAGGTAACAGATAGACATACTTAAACATATCCGTTTATAAACATCTATAAGTCGAGTACAAATGTCTGTGTTCAGCACACGAAATATTTGCCACTAGCGGGATTCGAACCCGCAACCCTTGATTTTGTGGCCAGTATCTCTGACCACTCGACCAACAGGCCTATCAAATATAATTAACACTTAAAAGTATAAGGTGAGTAAGCAGTAATTCAAAATGTTTACGAATTTTATTGCATCTAATCAATGATATTTGATTTAATAAATAGATACTTCTATAAATCTGGAAAGAGATTTATCTCAAGTTACCTAAATTGGCATCGTTATGTTAAATCATTTTTTTATTTTGAATATTCTTATAAAAAAAATGGAATACGAGATTTCCGTATTAAAAGCCAATCCAAGCGGCGTCCTTCAAATATGTGGAATATTTCAAGGACGCCGCTCATTTTTCGAAATCCTATTACAAGTCGTGAGACAACAATCGCCCGCGGCGCCTCGCGTGCTCCCGACTTCACAGACTTGTCTTTTAAATTTAATTTATTTAACTTCGGCAACTTGGCAGTCAGAAAATGAGCCAAGTTTGGTTTGTTAGACGCTCCATCGAGGCGGGCGCGAGTTTACAGTTTTCATATGCTCAAGTTTCAACGAATTAATTCTGTCGGTAATTAGAAGATTTTGATTAATAATGCTGGGAGTTAGGAGTTTACCAGTATGACAATGATTAGCTTTTGCTTTTACCGCGAGGGCGTTACTAGTTTTAGAATTCGGATTATTTTGAGGCTAAATTGAACTCGGGACTAATTTAAATTCGCGCCGAGTGGAGCGGTTTGTGTGGCGTTGCTATGTTCAACCTCTTGAGTAAAGCAGGATTAGAACTTCGGTATAAATAGAATTCATAATGTCTAAGCTGTACTAAAATCATTGTTATATATAATAATTAAATTATCAGACAAAATCACAGACTTTGCTCGGATTCCAACGTAAGCAGCCTACGCACTTAAATCAACTAAGGAGTAGGTAATTCGGCAACTCGGACCACTGGAATGAGTTGCAGAAAATCAAAACTAATAAAATTTTCAATCCTCCACACCATTTCCTTTTTGCATGGAACTTTAAACCTCAAACGCTGACCTGTTTTGCTTAAAAATGTCTAAACCCGTATCCCTTGCATTTGACGCAATTGGTAGAGGGTAGTGATTAAAATTTAGTTTACAAGCACTGCTGATATGTTTTTACTTAAGTTTCATTCAAATATACACACAAAGAAAATCTTAACAAGGTATCAAGAAAAAATAAGAAAACATAAAATTGCTTGAAAGTTATAATTTAGTCATAACGTTTCAATTCACAAGAAAAACTATTTCAAGTACCTAGAATGTTTATCAGAAGTATTTTTTGTTAAAAATAAATGATGGTAATTTGCCGTAAACCAAATGAGACGTAGCTAAGTGTAGTATACTGAAGTACAGTGGTGGGGGCATTCGACTGTCGACAGCCGTAGCGTGCGGACGTAAACCGAGTACTGAGATCCTACCGATAACAAAGTGTACCTGTTGGTGGTGTTTCTGAGCATTTTACAAGTGGCGACGTCGGAAAATGTGAGTTTTGAACAAATTATTCACTAAAAAGACATAAGGAAAGATGGTATAATGAAATAATCGCGTGTGACAGTGAAATGTAAGGTTATATTTATATTATGTCTGGACTGTGGCTGTCCTATCGGAATAACAACAGATTACCAAGAAACGAAAAGGTTTTGTAAAATATGTACCGGCTAACTTGCCCAACGGAATAATGCGCGTTAATGACAATGAGTCACCATGTTGTTTACACCTGTGCGCTGCGCTTGGTGATACCTAAGACCATTTATGCTTGCTACACAATTTGATAATTGCTTTTGTTATATTATAATAATGGAACAAACAAGTGTGAATGCGTCCCCTTACAGTTATGATAGTTCTTTTGTTGTAACTATTGAATTACCGCAATTTTAGAGGTAAAATTAATAATTGATCTTGATTTACCTACTGATTTCCATTAACAAATGATAATCTCATAATTGTATGTTACTAATATGTACCAATTATTTATGATTAATTGAATTATTAATAATATGTAATAATATGTACCAATTATTTAGGTGCGTGATTTTGTATTTGTTTTACATGTTTATAATCACGGCCAATATGAAAGGTCTTGACGATTAGTAGCAATGGTCAGGTCAATATGAAAGATCGTTATTTTGTGAGGTCAATTTGAGAGACCCATATTTTGCTATCGTGGCCAATAAGAAGGGTCTTTCCGATTAGTAGCCATGATCAATAGAAAAACCGTATGGTTTTGTGAAGTCAATATGAAAGAAACATGTTTTCATTATCACGGCAAATATGAAATGTCTCGATAATGGTATTGAGGTCAATATGAGAGGCCATAACGTTGTTTTCAAGTCAATAAGATAGACTAATGCTGAGTACCTGCATGTTTAAAGTCAATTTGATAGACTACTGTTATTAGTAAGGTCAATTTGAGAGACCGTATTTGGAATAAGTGATAATAATTCATTGATATTGAGATCAGATTATTATAAAAAGTATGCGTTATGGATATTTCGAAAATAAGGAAGGTATATTAATATCGGTATAAACCTGTCTGTCGGCTTATTGGTTTTACTGGTTGTACTGCCGAACATATTGTTACAGTCAGGTTGCGATTGTTACAGATCGCCCCGATATGGCTCAGGTAACATCAGCACTTCCAGGACTCGATCATTTCGAGTGCGAAGGCGATCCAGTCTCAGTAGGAGTCCGTTGGGAGAAATGGAGAAGAGCACTAGACATATATTTTTTGGCTGCTAATATTGATTCGAGCCAAAAAAAGCGAGCTACTTTATTACACGTTGGTGGGCTTGCATTGCAAGAAGTGTATTACAACTTGCCTGGAGCTCATGTGGATGAGAGCAATGACGTGGACGTTTATGAAATTGCTGTAGAAAAATTAAATGAATATTTTTCACCAAAACAAAGCAGATACTACGAACGATACATATTTAGGCTAATGAAACAAGAGGAGGGGGAGAGGTTTGAAACTTTTCTTTTAAGATTGCGAAACCAAGCTGATAAATGCCAGTTTACAGCTAAAGATGAACACCTAATAGACCAAATCGTAGAAAAAGGCCGAAGTTCAGAATTAAGAAAGAAAATCCTGGCGGGAGGCGATTCTATAACTCTTCAACAAGTAATAACAATTGCTATTACACTTGAGACGGTTAATAGGCAGCTTGATTCGTTTGATAAGCAGGGATCAAGTAAAACTTTTGATACAAAAAATTTAGAAATTAACCGAGTAGATGCAAGAAAATTACCTATGTTGCGGAAGTCAGAAAAAACCTGTTTTCGTTGCGGCAACAGCAAACATTTATCATTTGATAGTAATTGCCCGGCCAGAGATAAAAAATGTTTAAAATGTGGAATCATTGGTCATTTTAGGGATTATTGTAAGACTAAGGTACATAAACGAAAAATAAATACACGAAATGACGAACACAGTAGAACAAAAAAGCAGAAACTAAATAGAGGGACAAACCAAGATACCGAAGAAGTGGATTATGTATTTCATCTAGATGATGACACAACTATCAATTGTACAGTGGGTGGAGTCACAATAGAGATGTTGATAGATTCTGGTAGCAAATGCAACATTATTACAGACAAAACATGGCAACATTTAAAACACCAAAATGTTAAAGTGACTAACCAAGTTAAAAAACCTGATAAGATATTATTACCCTACGGTAGTCAAAAGCCTCTCGTGATACTTGGTGCATTTGATGCTGAAATTACGATTGGTGACAACAATACCAAGAGAGCTACGTTCTTTGTTATTCAGAATGGGACGCGTAATCTTCTTGGAAAAACCAGCGCTATCGAACTTAATGCTCTTAGAATTGGTGTTCCCATCAATAATATTAGCACATTTCCCAAGTTTAAAGATGTAACAATTCAGATCCCCATCAATAAAGAGGTGAAGCCGGTAATTCAACCATATAGAAGAATACCCATTCCTTTAGAAGAGAAAGTAAACAGGAAAATAACAGAACTGAAAGAAGCTGACATCATTGAAGAAGTTAATGGGCCATCTCCGTGGGTATCTCCAATGGTACCTGTATTGAAAGAAAATGGTGACATCCGCATTTGTATTGACATGAGGAGGGCAAATGAGGCTATAGTAAGAGAGAATCACCCACTCCCAACCATGGACGAACTCTTGCCTCATTTTGGACAAGCGAAGTTCTTCTCACGACTAGACATTAAGAACGCTTTTCACCAATTAGAGATAGATGAAGGCAGTAGATACATCACAACTTTTAGTACAAGCAAAGGCTTGTTTCGTTATAAGAGGTTAATGTTTGGGGTGTCTTGTGCACCTGAAATGTTTCAAAAAGTAATGGAGAAATTGTTACTTGGTTGTGAAGGGACAGCAAATTTTATTGACGATATTATCGTACATGGATCTGATGAGTCACAACACGACAAACGGCTTGAAAAGGTGTTACAG
This sequence comes from Glyphodes perspectalis, assembly GCA_951394215.1. Taxonomy (NCBI): domain Eukaryota; kingdom Metazoa; phylum Arthropoda; class Insecta; order Lepidoptera; family Crambidae; genus Glyphodes; species Glyphodes perspectalis. The sequence continues at coordinate 18,544,010 of OX596202.1, read as the reverse complement.
GTACTGAAAGATAATAATGTTCTTCTTAACCACGACAAATGCATCCTTAAGACAAATACAATTGAATTTCTGGGACATCAACTAACTGAAAAAGGAATAAAGCCATTGGACAAATACATTCAAGTTATCCAGGCTTCTAAAAAGCCTTCCAATATTGAGGAAATACAGAGTTTTCTAGGGCTCGTCAACTACGTTGGGAAATGGATACCCCATTTGGCAACACTAACAGAACCTCTTCGACAAATAATAAGACTTAAATTAAGTAAATCTACTAACATTAAAAAATACTGGACAGACGTTCAAGACGCGTCATTTGAGACCCTCAAGACACGACTGTCAAACATAAAATCACTTGGCTATTACAACCCGGCGGATAGAACGCAAGTAATAGCAGATGCATCTCCAGTTGGTCTCGGAGCGGTGCTCGTACAAATTGACCGTCATGGACCCCGGATAATTGCGTTTGGCAATAAAAGTCTTACTGATTGCGAGAAGAGATACTGTCAAACAGAGAAAGAAGCCCTGGCACTGGTATGGGCAGTAGAACATTTTAAGATTTATCTACTGGGCAAAGAGTTTGAGCTCATTAGTGACCACAAGCCTTTGGAAACTATCTTTGGTAACAGATCCAAGCCTTGTGCACGCATTGAACGATGGGTTCTGCGGCTGCAGGCTTACAAGTATAAAGTAGTCTACCGATCAGGCAAGGAGAACATCGCAGACCCTATTTCACGCCTTTGTCAATCAGCCCGCCCAGTCCCATTCGACAATGAAAACTACATAAATGCAATTGTAGAATACAGCAGACCGATAGCTGTTCCACTTGTTGAGATTGAAACAGCCAGTGCAACAGACAAGGAAATAATAGCACTAAGAACAGGTGTTTTTGAAGATAAGTGGGATGAGTGTGTAAGCGGTTACAGGGTTTTTCGTTCGGAGATCTGTTTTCAAGGTAATATAGCCCTCAGAGGGAATAAACTTATTATTCCTAAACAACTTCGTGATCGAGTCCTTGAGGCCGCTCATCAAGGACATCCGGGCATTGTTGCCATGAAAGGTCGTCTTAGAACAAAGGTTTGGTGGCCTAAGATTGATAAGGACGCTGAAAGTCGGGTTAAAGCCTGTAAAGGTTGCACGCTCGTTTCAGCACCTAACCCTCCTCATCCAACTAAAAGACGAGACCTCCCAAGTGAGCCTTGGATAGATGTGGCGGTTGACTTTCTGGGACCATTACCATCAAACGATTACCTACTTATTCTTGTAGACTACTACAGTCGATATAAGGAAATTAAAATTATGAGGAACATTACCGCCACAGAAACTATTAAAAATCTTAAGGAAATATTTTCTCGATTGGGATATCCTGCAACTCTAACTTCCGATAATGGCAATCAATTTACAAGTGACAATTTCAAAGCTTTTTGTAAAGAGTGCGGCATCGTAGTTTACAATACAATACCCTATTGGCCGCAGATGAATGGGGAAGTAGAGCGACAGAATAGAGATGTACTTAAGCGACTAAAAATTAGTCAGTTAGGTAAAAAGGATTGGAAAGATGATCTTTTAGAATATCTCACTATGTACAATAGTACCCCTCATACAACAACAGGAAAAACTCCTGCTGAAATCTTCTTTCGGAGACAGTTTCGAGACAAAATTCCCATTGCTACAGACATTGAACATAAAATGATAGATTCAGATGTAAGAGACAGAGATAGGGAGAAGAAAGAAAAAGGAAAGGAATATGCTGACAGGAAGAGAAAAGCAGCGGATAGTCATCTAGAAATCGGGGAAAAAGTATACTTAAAAAATATGATAAAAGAAAATAAATTGACTCCTAATTTCGGCCCAGAGTCTCACACGGTAACAGATGTAAATGGTGGAGATGTTAGGGTAAGAAATGATTCAACGGGAAAAGAATACCGCAGAAACGTTGTCCACCTTAAGAGGATTGAAAATGGTGAGTGGCAAATCATCGACCACCACGCAGACTTTGAGGTGAATGATAATCACAATGAAGATTAATTGTTTACACTATACTCAATGATTTATTATGCTAAAATGTAAAAGAAAGAAAATTAAAATTATTTAATTAATATTTATTTATTTTAATAAGGAAGGGATGTAGTATACTGAAGTACAGTGGTGGGGGCATTCGACTGTCGACAGCCGTAGCGTGCGGACGTAAACCGAGTACTGAGATCCTACCGATAACAAAGTGTACCTGTTGGTGGTGTTTCTGAGCATTTTACACTAAGAAAATTCCGACCGCGTCCTTGTAATATAAACCACAAAGATAATAGCTGTATACGCACAAATAATAATTAAAATCGGAATCCGCGTTCACCACCCCTAGCTGTCGGAATATGTAAATATTTAAACATTTTTTGCAGTGGCCATAAATAATATTCGCACATTCTTCGGGAGCATCTCGGCTTTCTGCGATTATTTTAAATCGCTCCTAAAACTGCGCTCTTGCGGTTTAATAACGAGGGCTGTTATGGGCGACCATTATTCATTTTCGCATTGGGCCTTTGTTGAGGCGCGCCGTGGTGGCTTGGCGGCCGAACGTTGCCGTACGCGCCCAGAGGGATATCGTAGGCGAAACAATTACTTCACATTGGGTTCTAACTGTTAAAAATACATTGATCTATGATTATTCATTGTAGTTCTTTGCTTGTTTGCGCTCCCTTCTATTCCTGTGTAGGATACAGTGTTTTAAAAAAAACAATCATGCGTCGTGGGGTACCCATAACATTTTTTAAGGATGAAAAGTAACTGTATTATTTTTACTGCCTCGTTGGTCTAGTGGTAGCATGCGCCGCCTAAGAACTAAGAGGTCCCGGGTTCAATTCCCAGGTCGGGCCAAAATGTGTGGCTGGGTATTTCAATATTTAAATTACTCAGTAACAGTCCGGAGTCCGGAGTCGGTTTAATCACCACCGGAAAGCACGTTAAGCCATTGGTTCTGCGTCTGATCTCTCTCCGGTCATGTCGAAGTGCCATCTCACCGGAGTATGAAAGAGAAGGAACAGAGAGTCCATCTGTGTTTGCGCACAAACTTTAGCACTATAATATCTCCTGCGCAGATGGCTAATCCTCGTTGAGATTGGCCGCCGTGACCCATATCGGTTAGGAGGACATTATTTATATTATTAGATATTATTTTTACATGGACATATAATGTGTCGAATCTTTTTCCCATGGGGGTAGGCAAAGAGAGCTAGAATCTTGCTTTTGACTTGTTCTTCATTCATAAGTGCCTTCATGCATGCTCATTGGCTTTCATTCCTCAACCTGACCTTTTACTTTCAAGTTTCTGATAAGTTTAACTTAAAAAAGTGTTAATGTTCATAAGTTTATTAACTTTGCAATAGGTAATTTATATAGTTTATAAATATAGTTCCAAATAAAAAACATTATTTACGCTGGAAAAAAACCTAAGTGGAAACTAATCAGTCGACTTTCATCTTTCATTTTCTCCTTATTTTTCACTCTCCAAGCCATAGTAAATATGATAGAACTTGGCTATTCGAGTACAAAAGTGTACCTTTATCCACCCGACTAGCAGCAGGAGTGGATCCCTGCTCCCTGAGGAGCCGGAGCGCGGCGTAATCTTGCCGTCTGCGGCGATGCACTCTTTAGCGATCAGCTGGGACGGTGCATAGCCAGGTATGAGTATTAAATAATAAACAGACAAGCTCACATACATCAATCTGACTATGAGCTTGTCTTATGAATATCAGAATCAACAGTGGTATTACAAATATATATTAATTTTTTTTTTTTTTTTTAATATTAACACCCAGACTCATAACAAACAAGTATTCATCATATGAATATATGCCCTAGGTGGAGATCGAACTCATAACTCTTGGTTCATAAGGCAGGCTCACTACCGAACGCGCCATCGAGCCAGTCAAATCAACATATAATGTTAGAAGCAGAACCACTTTTTGAAATTACTGGTTACGCCTTCACCAGTATGCAAGGTCACCAAGATAACACTGCTTTGGCTTTAATGGTGGATTTATTATATAATGTAATTTAGAAATTTTAGAGCGTGATGATTATTTAAAAAAATTATGTTGGAATTAAATACTAAATAACTTATTAGGTGTTGTTTTATTAGATAAAATTTTCTCTTACATACAATTCATGCCTAGCACAACATGTACCAGTTAATTTATTCTAAGTTATTTCAGAGATACACTGCTAAACAGATGTACCCATGTTTTATGATCAAACATATTACTCACGTGAAATTCTCATGTAGAAGTAATTTCGCACGATTATATTGCTTACCTGAAAATAAAAAGAAACATGAATAAAATTGTTTTACGAGGTCTAAAAATAGCACGCGTAATTGTGTGCTAAACTAAAATGTTCGTATTCTTTCATATACTTCGTTGTATTTTAATTTCAATCGATTTATTACATTGTTTTGTGATGGAGAACATTTAACCACCTCTGACGCCGCCGACTCGCCCGGCGAGTTAACGTAATGTCACGCAAATTTTATTCGAGAGCCGGCAACTTGCGCAGCGCGCTCAGAATGACAAAGTTATATTTTAAACCGCATCCGTATTGTTTACACAAAATCTTAGTACAATGTTACACTGTATACTACACTACCACAGATTACTGAATAGTTACTGATTGGCCCGTTGGTCGAGTGGTCAGAGACCCTGGCCACAAAACCAAGGGTCGCGGGTTCAAATCCCGCTAAGGGCAAATGTTTCGTGTGATAAACATGGACATTTGTATTCGAGTCATGGATGTTTATAAACGTAAGTATGTCTATCAGTTCGCCTAGTATCCATAGCACAAGCATAAGCTTAGTTTAGAACTAGGGAATTGGTGTGTCAGTTTGGAAAATTTATTTATTTATTATTTATTTACTACACTACAGTGTAGACACAGTGTATCAAGATTGGGAGATTAACAGTTGATTTCGACATTCAAGGCTGCCTGCAAATAAATGCAAATAAATTTTCCGTCCCACAACCATCCCCGATTGCTTTCAACAACAACAAACCACACTTGATACGACTTACACCAAGAAAATAAAAACGGACCTCGCCACTAACCGCCATTAAGTTTTAAAACCTCCTCTCTTTACGTAGGCCGATAATTATTGCATTGTGCTCCGTATCGAAAAGGCAATGTCGCTGCGACACTGCAGCAATGCGGATTTTGCTTCTCCGCGTTTAATTATTCTCCCAACCGACCTTATTCAAGCCGTCTAAAGTTGATTTTCGGTTGGCCGGCGGCGGGGCGGTTAGGGCGGAAAGCTCAAAAGAACCATAACTGTATCGTGACCGCGCATACATTAAGCTACAAATACGTTTAACCGCGCAGCTGTTGTCCGTTACACTTACCGATTTATTAATACTACGTGATCGTTGGAACGTACGCGGTTTTGCGAGGACGCGGCATGGGGAAAAATTAAGGCCACTGTATGGGACGGGCGCATTTCGCACTGATCATTGAGAAGGATGTGATAGTCGTACCGTTGGGTCATTTCTGACATATGAATAAGAAAAAAAATTAGCTGGGCATAATTTGTGAGGTGTAAACAATTTCAACTGGCATCTGTGACTTTAATAGTCTAAATGAGATTTACAGCCTGCACGATTAAAATAATAAACAAATAATCATTGAAACTATTTCGTACTTAAATTTTTTACACAAAGTAAGTTTTTTAGTAATCGGTTAACAACAATAAAAAAACACCTATTTGAGAACATCCTCCGCTATATTGGGTACATTAATAAAAAAAAGAACTCTAAAAATCGTCTTACAAATTCTCGAATATATCAATATTTAAAGAATCATAAACTAATTCCTCATCGTTAAGGATTTGTGCCTTCCATCATCAGCTCACCAACATAAGATGATTGATTATGACATTGTATTTTAAAATAAATACCATTGTTTTTTAATTCATCGTACTGTTATTTCTGGCCTGACTCTTCAAGAATCAGGTATTTTAAGTAAATGTTATTAACGTCGTCACGATGACGTGTCCAATCTAGAAATGCCGACGCCATGATTGACGTGACACAGGCTTAGCCCGCACTCTCGACGTCGCGTGTTATGCGTTGAACTGCAATTTGTAAGAAATTAACATTTGGTAACCGTAGGTTGGGACTTTGCAAGAAGTGTGGGTTCGTTTCGTTCGTTTTTTTTTTAAAGAGTATCGAGTTTCTTGCTGGTTTTTTCTCGGTAGAATCTACTTTTTGAACCGGTAGATATTAATCTCATTCTGACGATTTAAAAAAGTACTTTTTATAAGCCTACGTAAATAAAGACAATTTCACTTCATTTCACTTTCTGATTTCTTTTAGCTCAAAACAGTAATTAGTCATTAATCTCCTCCAAGGAAACGTGAACGTCAGGATGGCACATGATAATGAAACACAAAGGGTCTAGGTACAGTTTATCTCTGTGTAGGTACATTTACAGTTTGGGTACAATTGTGCAGAATATATTTCAATAAACGAGCGTTATAAAGATTTCATATAATTCCATCCTGACGTTCACCAGAAAACTCTCGGCATACAGCTAAAACAATACGACAGAGACCGCAAGTGTACGCTCGTTAAGTATATCTTACGATATTGTCCTTCCTTTGTATGTACGCAATGGTAACGAGACGGCCCATGTTATAAAAATAATAGCATCAAAACCGTTTAGTAAATAGCAAAAGAATATTCGCGGCCATATTTCTTTCCTATCTGTTCCACCCTATTTAACGTTCCGATACAAGGCACAGACTCCCCCATTACATGGGCAAACCCACTACAATACGTGTCGGGGACTTTATTAATATCACTCTCGACTTTGATTTGCCTTTCATATCAAATAAAAGTCAACGAAAACACTTCATATAAAACACTACAAAGAAAATCTTTATAAAACTTATTTCATATCGAAATATCAGAACAATGAACATTCTCATATCGTGCCGAGTAAGTGAGAAAATGACATAGAAACGGGTACACTGTACATTCTTGCGTCGAGGGTGGCTCTTATGTCGACGTGTCAAGGTTGATATTTGGGGGGTTATTGCGTTTCGAGTTATTGTGATATGTACGTTGGGAAATTGGACGTGAAACAACTGTATGACTTCTCTTAATTTATTACTCATCTACGTATATGCGCTGCAGTTGGATGGTGCTATTTGTCAGAATGTGGGATGGCTGCTCGTTGTACCGGGAGGTGAGAAGCGGTTCAGCTTGCACCACACCTCGGGCAATTTCGCTTGACGGCTAAATAATGAATACGTGTTGAAAACTAAACTTTTCATAATTACGTGTTAGTTAGCTATGTTAAGTTCCTGATAGCGATGTAAAATACCAGTAGGACCGGTAGTTAATTTAATTATCAGTTGACAAAAAATACCACATAGTTTTAATGTGATCTTTGGGCGAAAAAATATATGTCCGTCATTAAAAATAAGAATATTACAATAAATTAATTCAAAGTCAAAGTCAAAATATTCTTTATTTATATAGGTTTCCAGGAAACACTTATAAATCGTCAAATACAGGTAAAGCCACAGCTATATGATTCTACTACCAGTTCGGAATGTTGTATCTACCGAGAAGAATCCGGACAGAAACTCGGTTGTAACTCTTTTCAACACAATTTATACAAAGGTGTATGAATCATCACTAACATTGAACAATGTATTAATGTGGGCCTCTAGTAGAGTATCAAATTAAAAATACTTATATAATTACAAACCAAAAACTTGACCCGACCAGAGCAGGCCAGTCCCCAAAGGCAGCACCAACCGGTGCAAGACGTAAGTGCCCAAGCAAGACGTAAGTGTCAGCCATCGCTTCACTCAAACATATTTTAGGGAATGTAACGACCCGCCACATAGCGCCACCACCCCAGCGACATTTGAGTGAGCATAACTACTCAGGTTAGTCAGAGAATAATAAAAAATACATATTTAACAAACACATTATGAGTGGCGAAATTTCTAAGCGGTATCCTATCATCCTGTCAAGAAGACGGCAACCCCGATGAGCACGCTTCAACGCAAGTAAAGCCATCAATACATGACATAACGACGACAGTAAGTCAGCGAGGCCTATCACTGGCCAGCGCTGGACGCCCGCCAAATTGCACCACAGGCCGTATCAGCCTTTACATTCAGTGTACCTCGCCACAGACAGCCAGAAAATCATTCAAGTCAAATAGGATCAATCTTTTTGTAATAGTCTTTTAACTTTGCTTTCTCATTTGTTGTTGCAATGTTCTTATATCGCATCAAAGTGCTGAAATGTTTTTATTTGTACTAATAAATATGAAAAGCAAGCACATGTCCTGTACGGCAGTTGACGTAGCCTTTGACCAAAGTATCACAACTGCCTAACTTGCAGGGTGGTTAGACATGCCAGGCCTCATTTATTGAGGCATAGAAGTAAGGTAAAATATTGCCACTTTATGTCAATCACGTGTAGAAGGGTACTTTATCGGCTCAAGCCGGCCCATTAACGAAGTTAACAGTACCAACATATAAAAAATAATTCGGAACCCCAGAATTGTGTTTGTACATAATCATTATACTAGGACACTAGTGGGCACCAGTGAGTTAGAATGCTATTTATATAGATACACATAGCATCACGTTCATAATCCCCGAAGGGGTAGGTAAAGTCAAAGGGGCAGCAGGCCCCTTTTTTACCACATTCAGCCAAAAATAAAACTGACAAGACAAGCTAGCTCGTCACCCACACAATCATCATACCCAAAACCCGATATACCATTAGTAGCCTTTTACAACATGCTAGATAAGAACCACAGTTGGAAAATTCTTTCTGAGTCCCAGACCAGCACACAGAAACAAGATAGGGATGACGCTAGGAAAGTGACGAAGAAGTTTATTTACTTCACTGCTTGTTGATGATTTGCTGCCAAGTTAACATTTTAATAGCCAACGGGTGACAAAAAAATGTACAATCTTCCAACACTGCAGCTCACTGCACTAATAACGCGAGCGCATGGTCTCATAAAGACAACTCGGGACCACCATTAGCACCGTGGCTGTGCATCTCAAGGCGCCCGGTCCGCCACAAAGGGCCGGGCGGGGTCATTTTGTCGATACCCGTTTAATTATCCCACAGGAGCGCTGTGGCGTTAAGGCGTTGCCTACACGTATGGAGTTGTGGTCCAAGACGTGTGGAGACAGCGTTTTGTAGTAAACATTTAATAAACTAGCAGTTTATGTAGTCATAGACTTAAATAACTTAACCTATACCACTTACCGTCTCTTTCTTAAGTATTTAATTAATTAAAATCTGTATGCAACATCAGAAATTGATATGAGTGAAATGAGAGTGGATAGCTTAATGACGGCTGATCGGGACGTATGGAAGAGGAAGAGATGCTGCGCTGACCCCAGATGACCTGGTAGAAGAGCAAAAGGATGATGATGCAATTTCAGAACTTATAATATCTCTCATATTTTTGCCTTCCCTCAGTGTACCACACTGAGGGACGGCAAAAATATGTGAGATTTTACCTTTAAAATTATTTACATGACATCTATTAAACATATCCAACCGTTAGTACTCTTTGATTTTACAATTGAGTTCATAAAATATAGCGAGTAAGTAATGCAATCAGTCGTCAATGCAGTTTATTTAAAATCTACGTACCTTCGTCACGCTAAAAGAGAAATATTCGTTGGTCTAGTGGTAGCATGCGCCGCCTAAGTACCAAGAGGGCCCGGGATCAAATCTGGTTATTTCAATATTGAAATAACTCAGTAACAGTCCGGATTCAGGAAGTTGGCAGTATAATCACCCCCGTGTCTCGGAAAGCATGTTAAGCCGTTAGTCCTGCGCCTGACCTCTCTCCGGTCATGTTGAATCGCCGTCTCACCGGACTGCAAGAATAAAGGTTTAGTGCATCTGTGTTTGCGCACACACTTGTGGACTATAATATCTCCTGCGCAGATGGCTAATCATTGAGATTGACCGATATCGGTTAGGAGGACATTATTATATGCTTCCGTACTCCCGTGCCCAAAGTATTTCCACGACATAGCAATACACACTGCAACATCTTAAATTTATAATTAAATTTGTTCACCCTCATTAAAAACAATCTCAAGGTACGAAGTAAGCGATTTAAAATTACAAATAATTAAGCCGATCGCAATTTTGTTGCAGAAGTTAAATTTTGTTAATTCCCAAGCAATCCAAACTCGCACAATCTCTGGTCTCGAATACCTTTCGTCCCAAATTCGCGAGCACACCAACTTCTTTTATTGGGAATTCTTTTTTCAATTAGAACGTCATGTTTTTCGTTTCCTTATGAATTTTCTTTGTTGTTTATTATTTTTACATTCTTCCTTATATAAAGGGGATTGTTTATTATTACAATATTGTTGGGATCACTCTTTCATGTTAACTCTAGTGGGTTAAAATAAGTATCTATTGTAAGAATAATTTTCCACTAAATCTTTTCATAATTATCTATAACCGAATAGCGCAATTTACAATGCTGTAAGGAAATTAAAGACTTATGAAGACTTTCTGTGTACAAAAGAGCCAGTTAAGTTTTTTTTCAGACAAAGCGAGGCAAAGACAAAGAGATTGGTAGATTTTATCTTTACAACCGTCCCACCAACCTCTGGTATATAAAACTTTAACATACTCTAATCAAGATGTCTACTGAGAGTAATATCTTCAATCAAAAAGTCAAATCTACTTCGTTACAAAACAGGCATGGTTAATAATCATTTGACCCATGTCCGCAGACAAAATTGGAAATAGTTTGTCAGACACATCTATTTTCAAAAACTTCCATTTATTGGTCCAATAGACATAATATATATTTAAGATACCAAAAGACGATTGAGACATTGTGACATTAACCCAGGACAGACTGTCCTGGCGCCGCAGAACGAGGAGAGCCGACCCCAAATAATGGGAAATGGCTAGGACAAAGAAGAAGAAGAAGCACATCGCCGCACCCCGTGACTTGTCGCAAACCCCAAATATAAACCACTAGCAGTTTAGGTTCAAATCCGTTTGCGGACCGTGTCGTGTGACCCGGCCCCTTTGTTAACCGGATTGGACTAGCATTCGGTGAATTCGATTCCGATAACCGCATATCCAGTCAGATTGGTCTCATGGACCGTAATAGAAAATACTCCGCCAAGAATAATACTGCCAAGTTAACCCTTGAAAGATTGAACGGTAATCGTTTTAAGAGTTGCGATGGGGGAAATAAAATTTTACCGCTGCGAAAAGAGGGAGGTTTTCATACTATTTAAGGGAAGGGTTTGTTTGTGTAGGTAATTTGTTTGTTAAGCAATCACGGTAACATCTTTTACAGTGTTTCAGAGTATTTTTTATTCATTTGCAAAATACATTTTTAACAAAAGACTTTGTCCAAGACATTCCACGTACATTTAAACGGCTTAATTTTTGTGTAAAAAAGTGTATGTAAGGGCGTATTTATTTTTCAGAGTAGAAAATGCGATCTTATGATTCAATAATTAAAGTCTAGAATGGTTTGCATTTAACTTAAAGTTTCAATTAATTTGTATGGCATTATTCCATTAATTAAAAAAGTCCAGCAATAACGGTAGGTATCTTTGAATATCGACGCATTCGGTGGAAAAGTCTAGGATATTCATTAATTTGTTTAAAATCAACGCTTATTACATAAAATTGATATAATACTTTCACTGGCTTGATGGCGCATTCGGTAGTGACCATACCCCATGCGCCTAGAGTTGTGGATTCGATCCCCACAGAGGACAAACATTCGTATGAAGAATACTTGTTTGTGTTTTATCTGTGTCTGGGTGTTAATATCCAATATTTAAGTATAGATTTGTAATTCCACGGTTGATTCTGATATTCATAACACAAGTACTTAAGCTACTTACCTCGGAGTCAGATCAATGTATGTGATGTCGTTGGATATTTATATTTATAAAAAAAAAACAGTACTTATTCAGCTTCCCTTTAAACACTTATTTTCTTAGCTAAAAACTATTCTAACACGATCCTCTTAGTCATTCAGGACACTCGCTCGTCCTCTATCGCAGTGTACGTGTCTCCAGCCATCTTGGTCTACTATACATATGTGGGCCAAGTCTCACTTGGTGCCGGCCCCTCAGTTGATTACCGACGTGGCCGCAAATGTGACGGATACTGGTTCAAACCGGAGTAATTTTTTAATCTAATTACAGATTGATATGAGTTGCTCGCCAATAAGAATAAACACCGTTGTTCAAGTGACACATACAAATTACTATGAATGTATTATCTTATCTGTCTGTATCTCTCAGTGTCAAATAAAGGATTTTATTTCTTTATAGCTGTGCCAGCGGTGTCACCCGCGTTTATGGTTAATATTATAAAGACTATTTCCGTCATACATGATTTCTATGTAACTTAAAAAATGGGGTAACTTCTCCCATTTTCCCAACATTCCCTTCACTACTCTGCTCCTATTGATTGTAGCGTGATGAAAAGTATACTATAACCTGCCCAGGAGTATGAAGAATAATTGTACCAAGTTTCATTAAAATCCGTCGAGTAGTTTTTGTTTCTATAAGGAACATACACACAGACAGACAAAAATTTTACTGATTGCATTTTTGGCATCAGTATCGATCACTAATCACCTACTGATAGTTATTATGAAAATATATTTCATGTACAGAATTGACCTCTCTACAGATTTATTATAAGTATAGATTTATTGCCAATTTATGTGTTTCCCTTAACCAAGGGCATGAAGGTCAGATTTACTGCCGCTTTAGTATAATCAGACTTGCAAAATTCAGGAATATGGTCTAAGATCATCATCCTAGCGTTATGTCCCATGCTTAGACGGGGTCCGCTTAGACCATGATCCAGGATTTAGCGAGTCTGGTAATTACATTGAAGCGACTGCCGATCTGACCTTCGTAACCCTAAGATAGGGGAACCAGACAATTGTTGGATCATGGTTACAATTTCAAAGTAGTTTGAATTTGCAGGTTTTCATCACGATGATTTTCCCTCACCGTCGAGCTAGTGGTATAAATACGTACATAGATTTAAAAAATCTAGAGGTACGTGCTCGGGTTTGAACTCGCACTCCTCGGTTAAGAGGTGCGTGTCTTTACCATTGAGCTACCACCGCTCTCCCTATGGTCTAAGTAAAGTTGTTTAAAGACCCAAGAGGTAAAAGCTGTAACAATAAGAAACAATATAGGCGCCATTATTATTTCGCCCCGCACAAGAAAGCAACAAGCTCGACATTCCCGATGGGGTTCAACTGCAGTGGAAGTATTTTAGGCGCCTCATTCGTCTCTGTCGCAAGAGTTACTTTAACTTAGAAGATACGAGTTGAGTATGTACTCTTTGTTTGTTTTTATATGCATCAGATTGCTAACATTAACAAAGTAAAATAAATAAATATCAGACTACATCATAAACATTGATCTGACCCCGAGGTAAGTAACTTAAGCACCTGTGTTACGGATATCAGAAACGACAGTGGTATTACAAATATATACTTACAATATTAGATATTATCACCCAGACACAGAACAAACACAAGAATTCATCATACGAATATTTGTCCTGGGTGGGGATCGAACTCACAACTCTTGGCGCATGGGGCAGGGTCACTACCTAATGCGCCATCGAGCTTGTCAAAAGTAGAGGACGTAATTATTGTATAAGTTCAGAAATTTGAGATGTACGGATAGAAAATTACAATAAAGAGTCACTTCTCAAAAATCAGACAAATTAGCATAAATGGGTGTTACAATCTTTTATTACTTTTTTAAACGAGCAAAGTCGCCACTTCATAAATTGGTATTAAATATTCCCGACTTCGGTACCTCGAAGGGATGGAGACTAAAACTAAAATTAGAATAAATCGAAGACCTAAATTTATGTTAGTCTAGAACCCCAGAATATCTAAAGACTGTGGCACTGAAATAGCCCGCGAGCTCACATCACACGTTTATTATAGTATATGAGCTTTTAATAAGTAAGGGCTACTGTGGCTACTGTTATATTGACGACTTTTTAAATGTCAAGCATATATGTTCAACTTTATAATGAAGTGTTCACCTGCAGTGTTGTTACCTAGTAATTGTAGATTATTAATAACAAAATATTATATTTTGGCATTTAAAAGAGTAACTATCAAGTTTCTTGCCGGTTTCTTCTCGATAGAGTCTACCTTCCGAACCGGTCGTAATGCTTCCTTTTCTGATTATATTGACTATTTATAAGTGCTTTTTGAAGCCTATATAAATAAAGATAATTTGAATTTGATAGTTAAATAGAAATAAATCTGCTTCATCAGCAACGTCTAATATGTATCTTACTAATATTATAAACGCAACAGTTTGTATGGACGGATGAATGTGTGTTAGTTTGTTACTCTATTACGCAAAAAGCACTGAATGGATTTTAATGAAACTCTACAATAGTATAGCTTTTAAATTAGAGTAACACGTGAGCTATGTTTCATCGATGTACCACGCGAGCAAAGCCGCGGGCAGAAGCTAGTGTGTAATATTTTTTTATAATCAGAGTTAAGCAAATAACGTATCTGAGTTGTAATACTATATACCAAATATTTTTAGAATCATATCAAGCAACTATAACGACAGATGATTGAGATTTAACACGACTCTCCACTTTTAAGGTTCCAGACCCCAGGATGCTGGGTGAGTGATTGATGTCTTTCTCGGTGTCGATGTCAACTGAGTTGCTGACCATTACACTTCTAATAGACAAATAGGAGAAATAAGGATCTTCAACAAAGTATATCCAGTAAATAAAAACGCATTGTAAAACTACACAAATTACGTGAAGACATTCGAGGCGTACTACTTACCAAAGATTTTTGAATATTGATGTATTAATTTCGTGGAAGTCGTTGGGCGGATTAATTCATTTTTTTTAAATATTATTTTCCAATATGAGCCCATTGTTAAAATAAGAAACAACGGAATTTATATTTCAAAGCCCAATTTAAACTGCCACCTAATGATCTCCTTCCCCAGCAAGACGTCCGCCCCCACATCCACGAAGGCTCCCTCCCGATTGTTTTACCTTCATCACGTAAATAGAAACCGAATGCCACTAATCTCATACACACGGGTCCTGTGTCGGCCGTGTCCCTTTGTCCGCCAGTGTAAACGTTGTTATAAATAATAAATCCCATTTACCATACAAAAGATCGGGACTATGAATAAGAATAAACAGATGGCATAACGATATTGCCGGGTTAATACGCGCGTGACAATACGCAGGCCGGGCCGCTTTTGTGCGGCCCCGGCGCAATTGGGCGCGACAGCCCTGGCTCGGGCTCGGTCCTAGCGGTAAGTTGATTTTCGGAACCCAAGAGGATCTTAACGAAACCTACAGGTATCTATAGTATATACTTGTTATGTTTGCATATAGATTTTTTTTTATTGTTACAGGAAACCGTGGCACGCCCCCGACCCGATTGGAGCATGTCCTCCCACTTCCTTGAGTGTGGAGTTAACTGCTATAATAAGAGTCCTGCAAATCCAATACAGCCGGAAAGCGGAAGGATTACCTTGGCTCAAAATATTGTATCACAATTTTCAATCTATCTTTCAATCGAGGACAGGAGCTACTTTAAAAAATAAAATTTCAACTAGCTTCCTATCATTTGAAAGCACGTAAAAAAGGTACAGAAAACTTGGTTTTATTTTATTTACAATTATTTTTCTACACGGATTTGTGTTTACATAACATACATACATAACATCACGCCCATAATCCCCGAAGGGGTGGGCAGAGTCAAAGGGGCAGCAGGCCCCCTTAACCACATTCATCCAAAGATAAAACTGGGCTAGGTTAGATGGAAAATTGTGAAAAAGTAGTGACAGTGGCTAGCTTGTCGCCTACACAATCACAAATTTTATTTGTGTTTAACCAGTATTAAACTGAATTCGAAAAAATGCTACTCTCAATTCCGGAAAATCCCGAAACCGAATAGTTCATGATACGTAGTAATCATCTGCTGTTTCACGCAGCTAGAACGCAAACAGCGCAAAAAGCGCTCACCCATATAAAAACATAACGCCCATCAAATTTCCCGCTGAACACAATTAATTAATAAATTAACCTATACCGACAGCTGTATTTAATGCAGAGTGATTTTATAATCCTCGCAAACGCCCCGAGGAAGCCTGTTCAACATTATAATGAGGATTAGAGACGTTTCAATGAAGCCAATTAGTCTCATACAACATCCACCGGTTATTACGTCAGTCGTGACGTCATAATTCCATCAGCACTTCCGGAATCAATTACAACAGCGTAGCGGTGGAAGTATGCTGAAAGTTTTTAACTTAAAGTTGTTAATTAGGGTTAAGATACTTATTATTGCAGAAGTCGAGCGCTGCGTAGGGTTGAAAAAGACTCGAGTCCCGAGAGTTACAAGACCGAAAATCTTCCATATTAAGACTCTTAGTATACAAGACTCGAGTTTACAGGTTGTTAGAAACAAATTGTTTAAATACAATTCAGCTGTAATAATTTTTAACTGGAGTCTTAGTCAATTTAATTGCAATAGGGTTCAAATATCTCTAAACGAATTTCATACTTTATAACTAGGCTAGGTAAAGTTATATTATTCTTGTTTAAGTTTTACTAACTAATAAATTAAATACTAATTTATTTTTCTAGGTACAATAAAATTATGTTTTAATGATCGACTGAAAGCTATATGTCATAATAATAGGAATATAGGAAATGTAAAAAATTATCTAAGTTAGGACTCGAAAAAACAAAAAAGATACTACATCACTAGTTATGAGGGGTTTCGTTAAATTAAAATGGAGTTTTCAGCCCAGAACAAGTATCGCGAAGAAAGGAGTAGCTACAAAGAACAATCTTGTCTAATTTAAAGTAACTTTTTGACAATGAAACGCTGTATCAAGAATAAGGTTTTTACGCCGTACGCTATTAATATAACGAAGAGCAGTTTAGTTTTAGCTGTTCGTTCTTTGTTCGTGCTTTAATTTCGAGTCTGCCTTCTTTTTAATGATATCTACATTATCTGCATGTCAGCAGGTATCATTAAAAGGCAAACTCATACTTCGTTTTGTCTTTCAAAAAATCTTTATTGTGTACATATTCAAAAGAAAACCACCGGAATGTAACCGATACTAACTTCTGCCTACGACTCTGTTTACTTGAGATTCAGTCTATATTGTAGATGGTAGAAAATCAGAAGAGTGAAGGTTAATGCATATCACTCGCGATGCAAATTAGAAACCTCGTATAAATCAGCACTTTTGCATTGTTAAAATGTTGATAACAGATCTGTTCCTAGACTGTTCACCTGGAAGCAAAAGATCGTGCACAGAATATTTTCAGGGAACCTTTTCTAGAATGTTTCCCTTCATTAATTTTCTAGCTTAATTATGCTTTTTAAAGAATTCAGTAATCTGAGATAATTTATCTGGTATTATTATCCTTGGAAAAATGAGTAGTGTTTTATAAATAGGGCCAATAAAAATCTCATATTTTTCTTGGCGCGCTTATAAATTATTTTTAGAATACCAAGCCAACACTTAGTAAGCCTTAAGTGAAGATTCTTAGCGGATTTATATCAAGAATAGGTAATTTAGACGTTTAAAATCTTATATGGACAAATTTGTCTTCATATTAAAAAATTTGCTCGATGATACCATAACAATGCATTGTCCCTGAATTTACAGTAACCAGCTGATACATAGGTTTTAAATAAAGGTAACAACTTACATGTAAAAATTTCAGTTTAGAACATCTTGCAAAAATCCCCTATAATATTTCATTTAGCCATTTTAAGGCAGGCACTCAAATCTGAATATAAGGTAAATGCAGTCAACTTTAACAAAAAATGGATTTACCCTTGAGCATTACTCCAGCGGGTCTAAGTATTCCGCTGTAGACTAATTTACCCTTAAAAGTAGCTAATTAACCCAACAAAAAACAGCGACACAAACGGCCTTTCCATTGTGTACCCGCGCTAAAATCGCCCCGAACTGGAGAAAAATACGAAACGATGTTATTTCGGGAGCAATTACTGGCAAAATATTATTTGTCGTTGCCAATTTAACGTTCGGAGGGTCGCGAGGGTCGCGACACGTGAACCTTGCCGATCGGAATTTGAATAAGTTTAAAAGGATTTAGCCCTAATGAGCGGGCGGCGATTTGATGGGCAAACTAAATTGTTATAAATGTTTGGTGGTGTTGGCTCTCTAATGAAAATGGGGGATGGAACTTGTCAGGTAACATTTGTTGCTATTACTCCGAATGAAAGCTTGGTTGGCGCTTTAAGTGTTTGATTTAGCGCATTAGCGATTCATGGTTGGATTTTCTTTGACCTAATATAGATAGAAAAAAATATTGGTTATCTTCTAATCTGAGCATTCCAAGATTAGGTACCGAGTAATGACAATGCTGTTGTTTTAGTCCAGAGAGATTGTTTATTTTCTGGGTTAGGACGACAAGGTTGTTTAGGTAGAAACGACATCGTAAAAAATAGAATTAGGTCCATTAAGGTAGATAGTCTTGTAAAACTATTAGTAAGGACCGATAAAATAAAAGAAAGTAACTACAAATGAGTTCTCCACGACAGGCTGTTGTAAGAGGCCTAAGGGAACTAATATATTAATGGCCATCATATATTTTTCCATCTAACCCAGCCCTGGTTTTAATTGGCTGAATGTGAATGGGGTAATTGCCCCTTGACTTTGCCTACCCCTTTGCGGAAATGCGGGCGTGACGAAGATGTGCATATTAATGAAATGATGCATTTAATGAAAACAAATCTAAGTAAAAAAATAGGAAATATTAATCCTTTTATCAAATAAAACTGCAACAAAATGTTTATCAACAACCTAATTGATTAGCACAAATTAGTGTTGCCGCTCAACAGACCAATAGCGATTGCCTATCGATAGCCTATCGATAGTTAAAGAAAATCGATGGTATTGATAGTTTTGATCGCTGCTAACCAATGAACTAATTATATAGTATTGCTTTTCAATACCGAATATACTATCGATAGTACAAAAATATCGATAGTATCCATACTATTGATAATTCATTGGTTGGCAGCGTTCAAAACTATCGATACTATCCATAGTATTGCTGTTTACCGATAGTGTTGCACTAACATAGACATCAATACTATTGATTGACCTATCGATCGTGATTATTTGGCCGTTAAACTATTGTTTTCTCGGCAACACTAGCAAAAATTTAAAACATTTCTTATGGCTTTTGGCTCTCCTATCTCCCTGAAGCTTAAAATGAAATTTGCCGAGAAAGTAACCTAACAAAATTTAGTTTTAGGTTTCACAAATTTAGTTTTGGGTTTAAAAGTTGCAAATGCAACCATGTAACTCATTTGCAACTTTCAACTCATACAGAGTTACATGGTTACATATTACCACTGAGTTATAACTAATGGCCCGCGCCAACTTCGCACGGGTAGATTTGTTTTTTATGTCTATGTTTTTCTAGTAATAAATATAGCTTGAGTTACTCAGGAATAATACAAAAATTTTAAAGAAGAAATAATTTTTAAAATCATTACTGCAGTTTTTGAGTTTATTCGTTACAAACTTATACATCTTTCCTCTTAATATAAGTAATGATGGAGATTACTATCGACAGTTTCACTATCGATAATTCAGCATCTCTTTGTGCAAATTACTAAAGGACTACAAATATTAAGCCCGGTTTAGAGTTAGCATTTATTGGTTTTGTGGATTTCACCTTAATGTGCTTTTCGGAATAGTTTTGTTAAAAACCGTAATAATAAAAGTAGAGATGAAAGTCTTATTAAGGATAAATTTTATTTATGCACTTGGCTGTATACAAGTTTGCCTGTGCCTCTTAAATTATTTCTTTTGACAATTGAGGTCGCTAGTATTGTCTATGCTCTTCTAAACTCTATGTTTTCTTCTTTCCCGCGCTGTCTGTACATGTGCAAGTGAATAAAGTCTTGTCATACGAAATCTTTATTTAATTAATACAAAACCTTAATAAGTATATAGGAGTAAATATTATTGAAATATCAGATTTAGGATTGTTTTTTTAATCTACATTCTTTGGAAACGTTTTAATATAATAAATTGAGACGACCAATTTCTGCCTGTTAAAATAACGTAAAGCTATAAATAGTAAAATAAATACAAATCAAAATGTTGCTCAACATAGAATCATTACATTCTTATTTTGAAATACTTATTTGGATTTTCTTATACGAATTTTCTTAAATGAAAAAAAAAAAAACATAAAGCGTTCATTCCTTGAAAAAACGTCTCCATTTCAACTTGCCGACTCCAGCCGTGCGGAGTCTCGTTACGTCCCATAATTGAACGTGAACAATGGCGGCGATCGCAATAAATGTAATAATATCAAATAATTGTGTCCGTCCACCTGTGCGGCTCGCTCGGATCAAAATGCAATTTCACCAGCTA
Source organism: Glyphodes perspectalis (assembly GCA_951394215.1). Lineage (NCBI taxonomy): Eukaryota > Metazoa > Arthropoda > Insecta > Lepidoptera > Crambidae > Glyphodes > Glyphodes perspectalis. The sequence continues at coordinate 18,523,507 of OX596202.1, read as the reverse complement.
GGAGTCGCGGCTGGAGACACCACGATGCGGTTAACCGTGGGACATCCTAGTCAAGGAAGGGCGGAAGGAGACGAAAAATCTGATACAGGGATTCCGTTAAGGATACCATATTTGTTGGACATGGTCTGCAATATTTAGAAATAGCGGATGTGGTCCTAACCTGATACATCTAAGTCCCTCTCATGTTTACAGCAAACCCTAAGTTTTAATTCTTACAGTATACCTACAGTATATACCTTATTCTATTTTAGGTACATAGGTACAAATAGACAATCATCATTCAGTAGAATTGTAAAAATTTTAAAATCGCCTTGTATACAAAATGGCGATTCAAAAGAGTAACTGCCGAGTTTCTTGCCGGTTCGTCTCGGTAGAATCAACGTTCCGTTCTGGCGGTAGAATACTTTGTGTATTATCATGACTGACTATTCATAAGTGTTTTCTTGTAGCCTACATCAATAAAGATATTTTTATTTCAATGTGCTAGTCTGAACATTATTTTTTATTTTACATAAACATATATCAAACGCCCGCAATTCCGGAAGCGGAAATCTAATGAACACAAAGCTCTTATAACCTTTCTATTTTTAGACAGAAATAGGATTGAGCTATGTACATATTATGACGCCCGTAATCTCCTAAGCCCTAAGGGATAAGCAGAATCAAAGGGGCAGCCACTAAACCGTATTAAACCAAAAAAAATATTAAATTGGGCAGAGCTATATGAATAATTGTGAAAAAGTAGTCGTGTTTTTTATACTGCGTACCTATTAGTTTAATATTAAAGTTGACTGGTTAAATTAAGATTAAACGGTGAAGTTGATATTTTTTTTTGCCAAAACATAACAGTATAAAGCATAAATTCCTTGCATTCAAAAAGAAATGTGATATTTTTTTTACAATAACCCGATATTCTGATTTTCCAATAAAAAAAAAATTACATCATTCACTCTTTTAAATTGTTTTTGTTTTATTTTCACAAATAAAAGAGTTGACATTTTTTTCACAGTTAAAAGTACCTTACATACGACATATTTCAAACTTTCAACGAAAAATAGTACTATATTATCTTAGCTAGCTTGCTTAGCTAAAAATCCTGGGACTTTATTCCCGGATCTGGTAATTTTTTTGTGATTAACTAACTAACTAAACTTTACGCCACTTCCCAGGCGGGGTAGGCAGAGAGAACCGAACGCCATATGGAAGATTAGTGATTAATTGATTCAAATTCTCATATAATACAAATGTTCGAACTACTTGAAATCATATCGATGTATGTCACATTTCATAATATTTACAGTCTAATATGTTATTCTATCCCGGTAAATTCAAAAAGCATTTTCACCCAAGCAGCGGAGCGAAGCGAGCGAGCAAATTCCAGCCCGGAGCGGCCGCGCTCGCTCGAGCGCGACGTCTCTACAATATGCATTGTCCGGGACAATTTCTGCGATTTCGTTGTTTTTCAATCTTCGTAATCTGACTTGATTTTGAATAAAAGCTGCCCCGCTTTCGATTTAATGGAACACGCCCGCGCCGTCTGCTTTTTGAATTATACTACCTTTTAGAGCGCCTACGCTCTTGTGTGCTACGATTTCTATATAAGGGTGGACGAATTTATCTTACTTAATATCTCTCTATGCATTCTGCTTGTTTGCTGCAAAATGTAGAACTTTTGTGTTTTTATATAAATTTCAACGTTTTAATTAGACATGGCAAATACAAATTGTGACCAATTTGTGCTGTTTCAAAAATGTTTATACGCATTAATTGGTACTACTATCTTGGAAGAAAAGAATATTGCTATCAGGGAACCTAGCTATAAAATAAAATGGAATCAATTTTGGTGACTACATTCAAATTACAAGAATATCTACTAAATATAAACTTTAATAGAAAAACAGATGATTTGATTCAACTAAAACAACAGAGACGTACGTTTTTAAGAGTTTGTTACTATTGAAGTCTACGTTTCTACTATTTTTCTTTTAGATATTAAGATTGAATAACTTTACAGTCAAAACGTATCCTAAATCAATACGGAATTGTATTTTTTATTTAGAATAACAATGATTAAGGTACCTAACCAAAATTTGCTATCTCTGTCTGTCAAAATGGCGGCTACTTCCCATGAATTTCTAGTCATGACGCACATGGTTTACAGTTACCTTAATCGGTAAAAAAAAAACACAATAATAACTATTATAATATCAACATTTCCTAGAACAATTCAAAGAATACGTACCATCGCAATCACAGAACTCAATCTGCGTCTGTAATTCGCAAATTAGCTGCTTAAAAAACATAACAATGTTTGTTTAATGGAACCGCCCCTAGCGTGCTTTGTTTTAATTACTTTTATGGTATATTTATTTAAACAACTCCTCCACTACTATTTGAAATGCAGAATGGTAATTTTTATGGCTGTTGCGAAATAAAAAGTGCATAAAATTGGAGAACTCAACGTTTTTTCGCGACAGTGGGGAATAAATTTGATTATTTAAATATTTCTGTTAGATTTTTATCGGAACATAATAAAATATCGCATTTCAAGTCGAAAACAGGTTAACAATATTTTCATTTGTCAGGTTAAAAATAAACGGGGATGTAAAACGGTTTGGTAGAAAACAATTTTCGTTTTATGTTTTTTTTATTAAGTTAAGTATGTAGTTATTGAAAATCCATTTTAACTATTGTAGCTGTTCAAATTAAGCTTTTATTATGTACTGTTTCAGAAAAACTTTTCAAGACTTCCGGGTTTGATTATGCTATAGACATAAAAATTCAAAAGAACTCCACATTACAACCTATGCCTCAAGAATAAATACTTGGTGTTTATTTCTGGTTACCGCTTAATTACAGTTCACGACTCTAGGCGCAATACTCATATAAATAAAATAATATAAATATCAGACTACATCACATACATTGATCTGAGACCGTGTTAAGTAGCTTAAGCACTTGTGTAACGGATATCAGAAACAACAGTGGTATTACAAATGTATAAATATTGGACATAAACACCCTGATACAGAACAAACACAAGTATTCGTCACGAATGTTTGTCCTAAGTGGGGATCGAACGCATAACTCTTGGCGCACGGGGCAGGGTCCCTACCTACCTAATTATGCGCCATCGAGATAGCCTAATGAAATACGATGAACATGATCTTTTGTTTGCGTCAATTGATTATTATAAAAATTATAGGATCTTCGAATTCTCATGTGTTTGACATAACAAGTCACTCGGCTATTAGAAAATATATCACAACTATAACAGTAACTAATTACTAATTTACAAATAAATATTTTTAAAGTAATATTTAAACACCATACCTACATAATTCAAATCACGGAATGGCGTGTTGGTAGTAAACTACGTCTGAAGGAAACAGTGCGCCGATGCAAAGCTCTGAGTGGTCGTAGCTGGATCTAAAGTCGATTAGTTGACACTTCAAGTCATGGCAAAAGTCTACCACATCGGCATTATATTGCTCTTCTTTTTCCTAGCATTATTTAAGCATATATTGAACTTGCGACACTAAATTCCTAAAATGATCAATGTGAGTACATTTGTCGTGCGAACCTAGTACTTATAAATAAAAAAGCCTATTTAAAAATGCACCTTATTGCACGCCGTAAATTAATTCTTCTAATTGTATTTCAAATAATAATTAATATTTCAAGAATTCGATAATTTCAAAAGCACAGTCAGTCACAACAGAAAAATAATTTTAATCGAACCTTAATTACATATTGAGAAGCTATTTTTATTGAAAGCTTTGTCAATATTATCCATATACTTTCTAAATTGCCCCCAAGCTATAATGGAAAAAGGGTTAAATTACTATCATCCAACTATTAAATACAGAAAAAGTTTAATAACTACGCCATGGAATCTATTAAATGTGGGGGGGGGGGGGGGCTTAAAAACAAGTCATTTACGTTAATGGGATAGGTATATATGATATATATTTATGTAGTCTATCTTTGTATACTTACTTACTTGTACACCTGGTGCTTAGCCGAATGCGCGCCAGCGATTCCACAACGAACTTCGCTATCGCTAGTATCGGACCACAAACCTGTTTACTAAGAACTCATAGTGCGGAACTCGGAGTTAATCCTGATTTGTCCACCCGAACAAGTCTGTGGCGCGATACAAGCGATAGCGAAGTTCGTTATGCAATAACTGGCGCGCATTTCGCTAGGCATCCTTTAACTTTAATTATTGATCGTAATCGCGTAAACATGTCAGAAGATTTGTGAGATTAACAACGAATGATGAGTTGGAAGATATTAATGTAATAAATGTTCGTTATACACGAATATATAATTTAACTACTAATAATAAAAAAAGGGCACTCAGAGCCATATACGGCATCAGACCACGTGACTCTCTTAGAGAAAAGTTTAAAGTAATAAAAATTCTAACCATAGCATCACAATTCATTTTGGATTGTATTATGTATATATTAAAAAATATTGAATCATTTCCTAAAAAGTCAAATACTCATAGTTTTAATACGAGAAATAAACACAAACTTGTTGTTCCAAATCATAGACTCCAAAAAAGTGGTAATTCATTTATTGGTCTAAGTATTAAAATGTTCAATAAACTACCACAAAGTATTTTAACATTACCCTTACATAGATTTAAATTATGCATTAAATCATTTTTAATGAGTAAGGGCTATTACAAGATCGAAGAATTCCTCAATGACAAAGATTTATGGTAAACTTCATAATGAATTGGTTATCTGCAGTGATATCTAGTCATAAGTGTAGATTAATTAACTTTACAAAATTGTATAATTGGCATTTAAAAGAGTAACTATCGAGTTTCTTGCCGGTTTCTTTTCGATTAATTCTACCTTCCGAACCGGTGGTAGTATTATTTGTTCTTTTTTGTATATTGACTATTTACAAGTGCCTTCTTGAAGCCTATATAAATAAAGATATTTTGAATTTGAATTGGAATTTAATCTACTACTTTCTAAATAGGTATATGATCCTTACTTATACAAAGATAAGCAGCGAAAACACAACAACGATAAAAACTACTTCTCATATAATATTACTCGTAGTCAACTTAACGTAAAACGCGATAAAACTATTTGCATCCGATTAAATTAGGTAGGTACTGCTGAAAATAAAAGATGCTAGAATCCGCATGTTTTAAAGTTCCCGGAGTTCCGGAGAAGGTGAGATGCCGGAGTTCCGGTTGGCTTTTTGCGCAAATAAAATAATAAAAAGACTTGGGAACTAGTGAAAGAAGTGCCAGGAGAATATTTTCACATCTTTTTTTTGGTGTAAGGATTTTCTTTCTTTGATAGGAAAGTTGGTTTTACGGGCGAGAACTTCTTTTAATACTTTACCTTATATTTAAAGGGACTTATATGAGTTAAATGTGTATTGCAAATATTTTTTTCAGAGATTTCAGTGAAATAACAATAACAATAGCAAGGAACACAGTTGGCACTTTTGACAGGCCCGTTGGTCTAGTGATCAGAGACTAGCTACGAAACCAAGGGTCACGGGTTCGAATCCTAAAATGTTTTGTGTGATGAACATGAACATTGAAACTCGAGTCATGGATGTTTATAAACGTATTTAAGTATGTCTATCCGTTCGCCTAGTATCTATAGCACAAGCTTATAAGCTTAGTATGGAACTACGGAATTAGTGTGTCAATCTTGAGAATAAATTTATTTATTTTATTTTATTTTTTTATTATTTTAGAGTCCCGACATGTAACAAAAAAAGTAATTAAAGCGGCTTACAAAAAATGCTTGCGTCACCACATAACGTGAAAGTTACAAGGGTGATTAATGAATCAAAAATGTTACTTATGGCATATGGAATACATTGCCTTGGTCTCAAATCGCAAAAAAATAAAACATTGCCTCAATTCTATGATTATGTAGTGAATAACTATAACATTCAAAGGCGTTTAAATACGCTCAAGTGTAATTGTAAATATTTTTTGAAGCTTAGAGTAACATATAATAATCTCAACAAAGTTACAATTCTGTGAAATCTCGTTCCCTCTGGCAAACTAAGTAATGATCAAAATATGTCTTTTTCAATTACTGAACACTAAGATTTAATTAAAAAACCGTTTCGTGGCCGGGCGGGCCTGGTACCGCACCAGTGCAAATCTTTTAAACCCACAAAGTCGTTGCATTGCCAGCAGAATTTCCAATATTAATTTTCAATACTACATAAATCTTGGAAAATAACGTCTCTTTTATGTTGCAACTAGATTTTGCTGGCAACTTCGTTACGAAATTTATATATTTAATTTTCAACATTTGTACTGATATATTTGATAAACACAGTTTCTTCTCTTTGTTTCTTTGTCCTTCTCTTACATATTTCAGAGATCCATCTTTTATATAAAAAAAATATAAAACGTGACAGGCTGACGCGTTATATAATGCTTATTATTACAATATATACACAAACACAAATTATAAGTTATTAAAAAAAACCGCCCAAGTGCGAGTCGGACTCGCGCACGAAGGGTTTATCTATAAAAAAGACAAAAAAAACATGTCTGTTTTGTGGGAGCTCCCTTAAATATTTATTTTATTGTGTTTTTTTAGTATTTGTTGTTATAGCGGCAACAGAAATACATCATCTGTGAAAATTTCAACTGTCTAACTATCACGGTTCACGAAATACAGCCTGGTGACAGACGGACGGACACCGGATTCTTAGTAATAGGATCCCGTTTTTTCCAGTTGGGTATGGAACCCTAAATTAAACTTTAGTAAATAATATAAGATTTCTAAACGACCTATTACATCAGTGCTTACGAAAGCTTTTTAGAAATAACCACTTTTAAAACACACATGTCGCACATTTGCCTGAACATTCCGGAGCCAAAATAACTATTTCCTCGTAAAACATAAACATAATATGTCAAATGGAACCTTCAGTACATTATTCGAGCGATTGATTCTTAATCAAATTCCGATTATAAGGTTTTATGGGTCAATTTGATAGTGATCATGGAGTATTCATATCGCGTACATTAGTTACCGCGGAGGTGTAGCGTGGCCCGTGGAGCGAGTCCTTTTTATACAGAATCAATAAACGTGATACGGTATCTTTTGGTAGTCGGTTAGTTATAATGTGGTGAATGTTCAGCACGCGATACCAACATTACTCCATTACTCCACCGTGCACAGTGCATGTCTGCGCTTTTTAGGGAACTTGCAGTACCCAGAATGCATCTGACGACGTTTTTAACTGTAGATATAATTTACTGGAACTGCTATCATTTTAATAGTCTCGTTAAACTCTTCCTTTCGTTTTGAGTTTGAAGGTTATTGCTACTTCGCATTACTTAAGTTTCCTCTTTGAAATTTTAGTGTTTATTTTCATGACTGATCCCTATTTTAGTTGGTGTTTGCGATAGTATTAAAGTTTCGCCTGCGCAACAGCTTTAGAAATATGTCTTAAATTTTTACTATTTTTAATAAGATAAAGGAAGGAATTATTGAAATTAAATATTAATTGAATAAGGATCTGGATCCCGTTGAATTCCAACTCTTATTTGCTTCTTGGTCCAATGGATCAAAACTGGCATGTACCTTTACAATTCTATGGACAATGTAGCTTGTCCAACAATGTATTCAAGTGTCGATAGTGAGCTCAGTTAGGCTAATTTTATAGTCTTGATCTTCAGTAGTTATCTTTTCCAGAAAACCAAAATCACCTTATTTAGACTAATAAATTGGTATGCATCGGCTGGCGCAACCCCAATCCAGTTTTGAAAGAAAAATCCATGATCATTTCTTCGTCGGAAATTTACGACTAAATGGAACACATGTCATTCTAATATCACAGATTCCACTCCACGCAGAGTATTTAAGCGCCATACCTCACGGGCGACTTGTAAAAAAAGCGATAAATCTCCACTTTATAGCCATATAAAGAACAGAAAAAATTGGGCGAAAAAAAAAATACGCGCGACGGTAAATTTTAAAACATTACAGCACTCGTAAAACGATCAAGTTATTGCCGCAAACGCATTTAGGTGCAATAAAAACAGACATTGCCAATCGTAATTCAAGTTTTAAAATTTTTCCGACTCGGCCCGCCGGCTATAAAACAGTCGGATGCCATCTGGTTTACATTCGCAGTTTAGAGCTCCACTAGGACTCGTTATTTATATTCGAACTTTGCTTATTTAGTTCAAACTTCACTTGGTGTGCTGATGCTGAAGATATATTTCTGAAGCTGTAAATACTTGAACAGTTATGTTTTACCGGCGCGCTTTTTTACAGGACTTATGACGTCTATTACTGCAATCACCGAATATAAACTCAATTATACTAATTAATGGACAGACAGAAAATGCTGGCAAAGGTTCATCAACAAGTAAGACCAAAATATTACACCAAAAAGCGCCAAGCTTTGAAAATCAAGTTGAATATAAATTTATTTCCGTAGAAACGGAACTGCAACTTCATTTAGATTCCATGTAAAAGAGATTCCATTCACATACCTACCTATCTACTCGTATCTATTTGGCAAAATACTTCCGCTCAAAACAAAATACGCGAAAGCGTTCTCTCATCATTATCACGTTAAGAAATTCCAAGCGCATCGCAATCCATGCAGCGAAAAGTATTCATCCCCGTTTTCCAAACAAGAAACGCGCTCTCAAAACACAAAATGTCGAATGCAGACAATTTCGCGTCAGCGATCAAAGCCGCTAGCGCTACATAACCAAGCGCTTGAAGCGCTGTCGTGACGCAGACCAACTTTTGCCCTTAAACTTGTCATAATGCGAGTGTCGGGTCGCCCGCTCTTTAATGTCGGCCGAACGCATTACAATGACGTCGAGATACAAAAACGGGTAAACAAAACTGAGGAGTGGTTGTTTTGCTTTATGTCAATATTGTCGGGGAAAGGACTCGAGTGTAATGGTACAAATACATCGTTTATTTTAGCACAATACGGCGACATTGTAGGCATAGGAACAAAATTGGATGACCAATTCTTTTCAGAAACATACAGTCTGAATGTTTTCTTTTTCAAACCATTAAAGAAGGCAAACAAGCACATGGTCAACCTGCTGCGGTTTGGTAGTCACCGAACTACTACTTACCATTGGCTTTTGTAACATAATTGTTTTTATTAGTTTAAGGCTTAAAGTAATCTATATATAATTGAAACACAAATGGTACGCTATTTTGCGGAAGGATTAGGAATCCATAACACTCACTTACTAAGCGAAAGGCTTCGTGAAATAAAAGAAAATGGCAGCACGTCAAGCGCCAAGCGCGCCCAATCACGACGTAATTCTTTATGCAACGTCCAAGTAGACCTGAGTAAGAGTCTACAAGGGTGTGTCGGGCTCGGAACTCAGCTGGCAACACCAGTTTACCCTACCGACTAAACTTCACGGCTGACATTCTTCGGGCGCTGAACGCAAAACTATCCCCACTGTCGGGATTCGCACGAAAAGTCACCGCGCGCTGCCTCGCCTTGCGGCCCACCTCGAGAGAGTGGAATTCTCCCCCAGACACCTAGTGCGGTGCGTACGAAGGCAGTACGAACGCAGGCAGCTGTAAGACCCGTATCCTAACGGACTACTTTGTCCGTTAGGAGTATGACACAAGTTGTCGTCCTCCCTGGGGACGATTGAGTGCTAGAAGGCGGGGAGCCAATTTCCACGACCCCAAAAGCCCTTTTAGTCGCCTCCTACGACAGGCAGGGATACCTCAGAAGTATTCGGAGCCCCCTCCCCTGTAGGGCGCAACATGATCTAACCACAAGTACACTAACTTTCCTCACTATTTCCTATTCTTTATCAAAGACCTAGCCGGTTTTAAACGTTCTTCCACAGTTAAAGTATCTTATTTGTTTGTTATTTCCAATTAAGAAGGCATCCACTAGACTTTCCAGGTCTAATCACGGTTTGTTTGTGTTGCCGAGTTAAAACAAATCCTCAGTAGAAACTCATGACCATAGAAAGAAAATTATTATTATTTTAGGAAGCTCTTTATACCAGTTTTATATTACCCTTCCAAACTAAACACAGACCGCACTCACTATGACAAATCATACATTATATCGCCTAGTAAACTAGTTTTGTTTGAGTAAAAACTGAATTGTTCGATAATTCCACCGATGATTACTAGATTACAGCTAATTGTCGCGAGCATAAATTAATCGAATGGGTCCAAACACTATTATCCGCCCAAATCCACTTCGATCAGGAATGTTTGTTTGTGAGGGCAGTGTGGAGAAGTGGTGCGAGAGGTTCGTCGTATCGACACTACAACCCGATAAAGCAGACAGGACAGGTGAAAATGTTTTTCATTGTCGTATAATAAATGAAAAAAAAAATTAAGAGCTACCGGCCTGTTAATAATTAAAAAAAAAGGTTCCACTAACTAACTAAACTTCACGCCACTTCCTTAGCGGGGTAGGCAGAGAGTTCCTCTAACTTTTGTCATAAACACTTTTATCATTGCTAAATTTAATATAAATAAGTATAACTATCGTGTTGTATCGAGGTGTAACAAAAATAAAGCACTCAAAGTATTCAACAGGTAAAACTATTGAACTTGCAAAATGAATAACGATTTACCAAATCACTCTAAAAACTTTTGTCAGGATCGGATCTAAAATACTGATAAAGTTATATACCTACTGCAAAACATCATGATTAGTTACACAGTTCTAAAGTTACCCTTTTTAATCCATTTAGCCAACTGGCAGAACAGTGCAAAATTGTTAATGCTTCGAATGAAATATATCGATAACGAGACTATCGAAAGCTCAACATCACTATGACAAGTGCCGGCGAATTGTTTGTATTGCCGGGTTTGGATTATCAAACGGCATATCGAATTATGGCGATGCTCAAATTGAACGCGAGTTAACAGTTCCATTGTAAATGCTTGTACAAAGTTATAATTTAGCTTAACGGTATGTTTGATCATTTCGCCAAATGGTAATATAAAGTAATTGAATAATATTTTCTGCTTAATTCTCACATATATGCAAAAAAGGATAAAACGTATACATATGTTTATACATAAATACCATTACTCGCAATCCAAGAGGGAGTAGTAGTAGGCAAGAAGTTTATTCCTTTAACCACTTTAGCCAAAAATAAAATTCAGTTTGGTTAGATAGAATAGATAGATTTGTTTTGAATATGTAACATATAATGGCTCGATGGCACATTCGGTAGCGACCCTGCCCCATGCGCCAAGAGTTGTAGGTTCGATCCCTACCCAGGACAAACATTCGTGAGATGGGTGTTAATATCCAATATTTAACTACGATCAGACGCAGCAAACCATCTTTCAGCTCTGGAGATAGAGTAGATAGACGACTTTTTTTGGAGACAGGATCACCACGAGAACAACAAAGCAGCTCCTCTCCGAAGGTGCGCATTTGACTCCAGCCCAGTATATATTTGGAATACCACCGTTGATTCTGATATCTGTAACATAAGTGCTTAAGCTACTTACCTCAGAGTCAGATCAATGTATGTGATGTAGTCTGATATTAATTATATTATTATTATTATAAATAAATTACTTTAAACATCATTTCATTGCTTCGGAGAAAAGTATGTAAAATTCGTGATCGTCAAAGATAATGGATATCTTTCAGAGATAAAAAAATCTTTAGTAACGTAGATGAAAGAAAAATTCCGAAACGCCCAAATGTAAACATTAGTATTTATGATAAAATAATTAGTATGCTAAATATAGTAATATTAGCTAGTAATAGATAAACGATTAGCATAGTATCATCCAAATAGCTATACGAAGGTGAAACAAATCCGTCGTTATCTACTTTTTTATTCCTCACAAAAAGGTCGAGCGTGAAAACCCATTTAAGTCACTTCAAAAGTTAGTCCTCCACCTAAACGTGATCTAAAAGTGGAAATCTTAAAAAACAAACTCGCCGCCCGAGTTTAAAGTACTAAGTGCTGCTATTTTTAACGAGTAAACTTTCGCGTCACTTTGTTTCCTCGCAAACGGGCTGCGATGGGACGAAACATCCCATTAAGCCAGCGGACCGGGATAAATTCGGCTGCTCTGAACGTAATGAGCTTCAGAACGCTCTGGGATGTGCCATCGCCTGACGTCACTCGACGCTTGCCTTGTCTATCTGGACCAGTTTATTTAGTCGTTTTATCCCAACGTGGCTGTAGCGTTTAGAATAGTTGTTTCAGTCGTACAAATTGAGGAGGATTCTGGGATACAGGATTTCCGAGAATTACAGTTTGGATTGACTAGCTCGATGGCGCATTCGGTAGTGATCTGCCCCATGCGCCAAGAGTTGTGCCAGGACAAACATTCGTGTGATGAATACTTGTGTTTGTTCTGTGTCTGGGTGTTATGTCCAATATTTAAGTAGGTATATATTTGTAATAAATACCACTGTTGATACTGATATTTGTTACACAAGTGCTTAAGCTACTTACCTCGGAGTCAGATCAATGTATGTGATGTCGTCGGACATTTATTTATTTTATTTATAGTTTGAGCGTGAACTAATGGAATTCGGTGCTGGTTAGTGTATAGAAGCGAAGATAGTTCTAAGTCGACTGGGCAATAAAACTATATCCATGCAACACGGCCGTATCACAAAACATGTATTGGTACGAGAGCTGGTAGTCGACCTTCACCCGTCTGGTGACCGATTAGGAACCAACCATTATTACCTATTAACCAGATGAGACATATTTTTTTCGAAATATGTTTGATCACTTAATACACATGGTTCCATGTTGTTCCATAATCACATTTAGTCAATATTTAAATGAATTTCTGAGAGTTTTGTGATTTTAACATTGATTTCGGTTTCAAGTAGGTATACCTAGATATCTGAGATATACCTTTGACCATAACTAATTTATCCAATTTACGACCCGTTCGTTATATATCGCGCCAAGCCGCACACCACTTTAACACATTACTTAAAAGCTGCACCAAAACTCTCACTCATCACAAGTCACCGTAAACAAATAGCTGGCTGAACCATCAAACGCGAGTATAAAAGATGATATTCCGACATGCAACTCGCAGTCGAATGTAAATCCGTCCGTCAAGCGGCCGGTAGCCGCGCGGAACGAGCCAAGTTCGGAGCATTGCATACGTTAGACGTCACGAATGGAGGCTGGCGCTGTCTTTGGGACATTGGGAGGCTATTGAGAGAGGATAAACCGAGGAATGAATATGCTAGAGTGTCCGGTTTTGGGATCTTAGCACGTGAGATTATTGGTATTACAGAAATAAAGCCCTCAGTAGACAAAATTCAAAATGTCTTTATTTATGTAGGCTTCAAAAAAGCATATATAAGTCGTCAAATTTTCATAGGCGATCCTCAAAGCTTTATGAATCTACCACCGGTTTGAAATGTTTATTCGACCGAGAAGAAACCAGCAAAAAACTCGTCAGTTAGGTACTCTTTTCAGCGTCAAAGTATTAATTTTACAACTTCCTTTGAGGTCTAGACCAACTCACACCATTAATGTCCGGTGGAGGTACGGATAATCACTATTAAATATACATAATCAGATTGATATTGGTATTGTACCGAGCAATGAACAGCAAATAAGTGGTCACTGTCTGTTAATACTGAGAAAAGCTCTTCAGGTCCTATATGACCCCAAGGATACCGGATCAGAAACGATTGGTAGACACGAGAGTCACGAGTGGCAGCTACTGTTAGAGAGTTCATCGTTCAAGTTCAATAAACTACTTTTTATCCACTCCAGGAGGTTGTGGTTGGTGATTTATTTGGGTTACACTAGAGAAACATGTGTTTGTGCGATATTTTCGTCGTTTTTGACAGAATAGGTCACACAATAACCTGATTCCAGTCAATAGAATAGGGGAATAAAGCTGGAATTTAAGATGTCTTAATGGCCTAGGAATAATGGAAGATTGAAGATGGAAGTGGATAAGGTATGTCGCCTAAATTTTTAGCTATTAAGGAAGACGCTATTTGACGGTTGCAATCATCATTGACGACTGTTCTCTCCAAAAGTTCGTCAGCCAGTTATTACTCAATAATCTAGTACTGCACTTTTCTTGTACTTTACGGTTTAATAATTTTTATTTCTCAAAAGAATTGGATTCACTTACATGAGAAATGTAATATAAACTAAAATTAAACTAAGATACTTTACCGGTACCTACTCCGTACTTTGTAGTATTCTGATATTCTTTCTATACTACCGGTACTCACCAAGTTTGTCTTGCAGCACGGTCTTGGTGTCGCAGTGGACGAGGCCCAGCACCAGCAGGATGGCGACGCGCGCCATGTCGGCTGCGCAGGCGCGTCACGTGGAGGCGCGGCCGGCCGCGCTACCATGCTCCACCAGTCGACGCATGCCTGCACACAAACACAAATAATATATTATTATTACATACACACACACATAACATCACGCCCGTAATCCCCGAAGGGGTAGGCAGAATCCAAGGGCCAGCAAGTCCCTTTAACCACATTCAGCCGAAAATAAAACTGGGCTGGGTTAGATAAATGAAAAAGTAGTGTCAAGTGACCATCTTTTCGCCTACGCAGTTAATATCAATATTTTTAAATATTATTATTTTAATAAATCAAATTTTGCCAACTAGCAGTGCGGTAAAAGCCCAATGGCAAGAACAAGCGTCTCATATCTGAGTGGTGCGGGTTCTAAATGCATCGTACCTCTGGATTTTTCGAATCTACGTACGCATTTATACCCCTAATTTAACGATGAGGAATCGTGCTTAATTTATCTTAGCGTTACGAGGGTCAGATCGATTGTGAGGACCAACTCAATGAATGAAGAAATGTTTAAGAAAGTTTTGGCTTAAATACTACCACTGTGCAACTTGGCCTGATTACTAGTAATCACCTTGTTTTAAACCTAAGGTAATCATCAAAGATATTAATATTTTATTTTATTTATTTTATTTTGTTCGGAAAACATACAGTGAAACAATTACAGACTAATAACCACTGCTTAAGAAACTATACACCATTAACATGTTTTCGCATATGTGTAACAATATAATTAAACAACGAAAGCCAATTCACTTACATGAGAGAGTTAATATCTACACCTACATTAAACAGCTGATGAACCGTCGAACCAAGATTTAGCCAATGTGTCCCTAAAGAGATTTGGTTTCGAGTTAAACATATCGAGTTCAGGAACGGCAACCAGCTTGTTCACTTCCTATGCTGATCGCAAAAAGAATGAATTCTGTCTGTAGTTGGTACTGCAGCTGGGGATATTTAAATAAACAGGCAGCCTAACAGTTCTGCTTGGAACTTTGAGACAAATTTTCGAGAGCAGTTCTATAGAATCAATATAATTCTGTGCAATTTTTACTAAAAATATGATATCCGCAATTGCTCTTCTATCTTTAAGAGGTAAAATATGGAATCTACGACATCTGGTCTCATAGTCAGAATCACGAATCCCACACTTATACTGCAAGAATCTCACAAACCTACGCTGAACGGATTCCAGTCTGTCAGAATGGACCTTATAACGAGGGTTCCAGACCTGAGAACAATACTCGAGGGTACTTCGCACCAAGGAACAGAATAGAATTTTGGGTACCTTAATATCTTTGAATTGGGAACACGTTCTCATAATAAAACCCATTGTTCTTGCTTTTTTAGCAATATTGTCCACGTGTTTCTCATACGTCAATTTAGTATCATGTATGATACCTAGGTCCCGTATTTCCTCCACTTCCTTCAGTTCCTGTCTCTTAAGATAGTATGTATTGCATAGTGGCTTCCTTTTACGTGTGAAACATATATAATTACATTTTGCAACGCTAAATCCAACCTGTTCAAGGAGCAATACTGCTCAAACCTATCCAGATCCTCCTGCAGAAAACGAGAGTCATCATAAGAGCAAACATTCTTAAATATCTTCATATCATCTGCGTAAAGAAGAAATTTTGAATGTTATTACTCCTATATTAAAAAAGAAAACTAACTAACTTCACGCCACTTCCCTAGCGGGGCAGGCAGAGAGAACCGAACGCCATATGACAAGATCCTTACACACTTTACTCGCCTCTTCAACTTTCATGATCATTTTCATACAAGCTCTACGGTTTTATTTAACACTAGCTGTGCCAGCGGTGTCACCCGCGTTTATGGTTAATATTATAAAGACTATTTCCGTCATACATGATTTCTATGTAACTTTAACCATTAAGGCTGCACACGCGACGGAAGATTAAAAAATGGAGTAACTTCTCCCGTTTTCCCAACATTTCCTTTCACTACTCTGCTCCTATTGATTGTAGCGTAATGAAAAGTATACTATAACCTGCCCAGGAGTATGAAGAATAATTGTACCAAGTTTCGTTAAAATCCGTCGAGTAGTTTTTGTTTCTATAAGGAACATACAGACAGACAGACAGACAGAACAGACAGACAGACAGACAGACAGACAGACAGACAAAAATTTTACTGATTGCATTTTTGGCATCAGTATCGATCACTAATCACCCCCTGATAGTTATTTTGAAAATATATTTCATGTACAGAATTGACCTCTCTACAGATTTATTAAGTATAGATTAGTAAAAATATATTAAACGTAATAAAAACATTTTATTTTAAACAATACCTAATGAGAATCACCTCTCCCTATCTGAACCATCATTAACCTACTTCGTAAAACAGTTTCTGTACGCGAGGCGTACTTATAGTCGAGCCTGTTTTTACCAGGACCCTTGTCAAGCGAAAATAGGCCCAATTCACGTGAAACTAAAAACGTAAACAACAGATTACAAGTAAGCCCCTTTCAATCAATTCGAAGTGGCCAATTACATGGCGGAAGGGGCTTGCCATTATAAATTCATAGACATGACCACAATTTACGGGAAACATAATAACCTTCTTAACGTTGCATTTAAAAGCTGTTTTCCTTGGGGCTTTTAATATTTTATTTAAGCTATAAATAACGTGACAGTGGATTTTAGGCTGGGAGTTGCGAGTGATGGAAAGTGCGGGACGGTTCTGCGCACAGCTTAATTCGGTAAAACGTCGCTACGTTACATTTTCTTAGGCATAATTTTCTTTTTCGAAAAGATTATCAGTAGCACATACATTTTGTATAGATATCATCATATCAGCAATCCTCAGATTAGACAGAGTTATACGAGCTATAAGCTCCTTAAACCACATTTAGCCAAAATATTTAAAAAGTACTAAAAAACCACGAACTAGGAAAAAATTTGAACTCCACGCCACAAACTAGACTTTGTGCTATTTCGATACTCCAAATGACATTTCAATTCATCACAGATAGACGATGACGACGACATTAGTGATCCAAATGACAGCTCCTGTCAGTTTTATTTTGTCTAAGTCACATCGTATTAAAATTTTACCTAATTATCAAAATGCCGACGTGTGTGGTGAAGTGTTGCAAAGATCATGACTTAAGAGTATAATAGTGCAACGGAATCACATTTCACAGGTAAGTTAGTAATAAAACTGATTATTTGGTATCCTTAAGAATCTCATGTACACGTTCATAAATGCGGCTCTGTAGTATGACAGCGCGGAGTCTATCTTTTTTTCCTAGTCCGTGTATAAAACCTATATTTTTACAAAAAAATAAATGTATAACAGTGAAAAAAGAAAAGGCGCTCCATTACTACAAGAAACTTCAACAATGTCCAATACCGATACTTATGTAAATGACATTACCACTGAGAGACACATTCAGATAAACCTCTAACATTTCATAGTGTGCATAAAAACTCGGAATTGATAATAAAAAGTAACTGCCAGTATTTATGATATTTTACGGCAATCGTAATATTTATCAAAATCGGCAGGACAGTCGTAAAGATTTTAAAGTCTATAAAGCAGTGGCATTGTAGCGGAAAAACATAATTTCCATATTAATGACAATGATAATGATAATCGAGACGTTAATAAATTGTGAGATAAACGCTCCCGCGCGGGCGCTTTTGCCTTTGTCACGTTTTTTGTCGAAATACCTTTAAAAGTGCCAATTGCCAATTTGTAGTACACATTAATTGAGACTATTACAATAAGGAAGGAAGAAAGGATAAAGATTCAGGATATGAGATGGACGGATTGTGTGAAAGACCGGAAAGTATGAAAGAGGAAGACATGCTGCGCCGACCCCAGGTGACCTAGGTAGGAGAAGAGCTAGAGGATGATGATGGTTAATTGAGACAAAAAAAGGAGGAGGTTCTCGACTGAATTCGACTGATTCTTTTTTTTTTTTTTTTTTTTTATTTGGGAACTTGAGACTTTCTTTTGCTAATATTATATAATCGCATTACGAAAGTAACTATGTCTGTCCGGTTATATTTGTCTTTGTTTTTTTTTTCTTTCTTTGTAATTATGCATAGGTACATACATTTTTATTATCTTTTGCAACAGGCCCACTTTGAAACATGGCTCAAAGTAAAATATGTTCCGTACACCTTTGTTAACAGTGTTGTTGAAAAGAGTAACTACAGAGTTTCTTGCCGGATTCTTCTCGGTAGATGCAACATTCCGACCCAGATAGAAGCATATTTCTATATCTGTATTTGAAGATTTATAAGTGTTCCTTTGGAACATATATCAATAAAGAATATTTTAACTTTGACTTTGTCACATAATTGATGATGAAGATATTGGATACTGGAAATATTTATCTTAACTCAGTACAGGAAAGGACTGATAAATGACGATATTTATGAAAGATTTTTGGAACTCTTGCACATGTGTATTATAAAGTATCATGTGTGGGCGTGAAATATCAAGAAACCGTTTAATGTGCTTTCTAAAGTTGTAACATATTACTTAATTTTATTCAATGAAAACTTACCTTTGTAAATAAAAAGTAATCTTAAAATACTTTAAGCTGAAGAGTTTGTTTGTTTGCTTAAACGCGCTAAGCTCAGGAACTGGTGCTAATTGAAAAAATATTTTTGTATTGTATAGTTAATTTATCGACGAAGGCTATAGGCTATATAACATTAACCATAAACGCAGCTGAAACCGCGGGCAAAGCTAGTATACTTTATGCTATGACCCTCTTATAACTAACTAAACTTCACGCCACTTCCCTAGCGGGGTAAGCAGAGAGAACCGTACGATATATGCTACGATCCTTATACACCTCACTTGCTTCTTTAACATCCTCATCCTCTTATAATTTCTATATTATACGTGAAAAATATATACCTAGTCGTAAAAAATAAATATCAGTGTTACCACTGTTTCTTATATATACAAGGGTAGCTGGTTAAAGCCCGGGCACATATTCTGGATTCTTCAAAGGAGTACGTTCAAATCTATAACCTTGTTTTAATTCATCAAAATTGGATGGTATTTAAATACAAGCCGTTCCCCAGCTTAATGAACCTGGTTTTAAATAACAATCACTTAATTGCTTAGGCGTAGAAACGCATTAGACGACCAGGTAGACGTTTGCATTTATATTAAGGAGGAAAGAAAAAGAATACTGCAAAACGAGCTAGGCACTATCAGTTCAGTCGGACTGTTGTCATCTCTGTACAAATTTATGAAGTCCCAGCTCTTCGTCTGAAGCATGACTTGAGTACTAAGCATTTTATTTGGGTGTAACAGGGATATGAAGATGTACGTTTACAAGGAAATACGAAGTGACGTTTTTGGATTCTGCACTAGATTTTACAAATCGGGGTAGTTAAATTTCCTGTGTAACATCATCTATCTATACTAATATTATAAACCTGAAGAGTTTATATAACCTATGTTACTCGCTGATACTATAAATTGGTGCTTTCCACTGGTGATTTTTTCTATAGATTGTCGTTTGAGTGGTTTCAGCAGGAAAGAGTAACAAAGAAACTCATATTCGCATTTATAATATTAATATAAATATATAATAAATATCCGACTACATCACATACATTGATCTGACTCCGAGGTAAGTAGCTTAAGCACTTGTGTTACGGATATCAGAATCAACAGTGGTATTATAGATATATACTTAAATATTGGATATTAATACCCAGACACAGAATAAATACAAGTATTCATCACACGAATCTTTGCCCTGGGTGGTGATCGAACCCACAACTCTTGGCGCATGGGGCAGGGTCACTACCGAATGCGCCATCGAGCTTGTCATATTAGTTAGGATTTAATGTATTTTCAACGAACAATTCAGAAACTAACTGTGTGTACATTAAGGTATTAGTGCGTTCGAGTTTCCCACAGTTTCTCATTCTCGGAATCTCAGGATGTAGCTTCTTGGCTAATCTTCGTATGTAAATGCTTAACCAAGGCAAGTCCATGAATAAACTATTGCTTTTACATAAAACGGTGCGCGCGCTGCCAACTGAGCCGCGTCTTGCGTGACAGCGATTGGATTAGCGGGTATGCATACATGCTACCACGCTCGCAATCCCCGAAGGGGTAGGCAGAGCTTATGAGCAAACCAAACGCTCTTAGCCGTTAGCGGAGATAAATATCTCAAAATATGTACCTTTAAAAAAAATGTATTTATAAATTTAGTAGTATGAGCTTATCCTTCATCAATTAAACCTGAAAAAAAGCAAACTTGAAAAAAATCTCTTCAAATTAAAATAATAATGAAATACTTTTGTAAGAGAATTGATTATGTAATGTACAAGTATATAATTTATGAATGAATTACGTAAAGTTTGCTAACTTTACATAAGAAAATACAGTCATACGCCATAGCAGTAAAAAAAAAAAATTTCCTAGAAATAATATTCGCCAAAAATACTCTTTATTCAGCTGAAATACGTTCACCGCTCAATATAGACCCCGAAGTCCCTGACAATTTAATCTCCCCGCCGCCACCGGGGCCGCGGCCTCTCCAGAGACGTTTGAGCGGGAACTAACCGCGTTGTGGACATCACCCACACTTTATTACATCATGAATAAATCCCCCGAAGACGCGACACGTCGTAAATTATAACGGTGCACGTACATTTACTTGTAGACGCGGCGATGAAACAAACATGCACCCGCTCGGCCCGCAATGTAACTAACATTGCTGGGATATGGCGCCGTAACAGTCAGTCATGGAGCGATTTAGTAGATTAGAATCGAGATAGAATTTGTTCTATAATTGGAGATTGTTACAGTAAGCAACAGCTAGTCATAGTTTGGGAGAAAGTTATAGATATTTATGAATATTATGAATTGTATTTAATATTGTTGGAAAATTGCGTTAGTCGCATCGCATTGTATTAGGTATTTAATCAAAAAGTTTTTTAGTTAATAATAATAAAATAATGCATCGTTATTTCATGTAGTTGTCAAATTAAAAATTATGATAAAATTAACTTTATAAAATACTGTGAAATAAAATAATGTGCCAAGTAGGTATATATATATACACGACACACAGGACAGCGGTTTTGGGTGTGTGATTGTGTAGGCGACGAGGTAGCCACTTGTCACTACTTTTTCAGAGATTTCCATCTAACCCAGCCCAGTTTTATCTTTTGGCTAAATGTGGTTAAGGGGACTAGCTGCCGCTTTGACTCTGCCTACCTTCAGGGAATGCGTATATGTAACATCTGACCAAACTTCTATACTTTTGTATCAACACATTTCTGGTTACAAAGTAAGTTCATTATTAAATTTCAACAGTATATCGTTTAATAGCCCCCTAAACTTCATCGGGCTCTCAAAATAGCCCCCTTACATGAATGATGTACGAAACACAGTAAGGGAACCGTGCCAGCTCCCCGCACGAGACGTTTCGCTGGACATCACGCGACAGATTTTATTACCGACATGAATAAATTCCCCGGGGCGGGCCACGTCGTAAATTATAAAGCTTGTACCTCCATTTACTCCTAGACTTGGCGACTGAACAAACGCGCCTGTATCGCGCGCGCAATGGACACCGACCTAAAAGGTGTTAACGGTTTATGAAGGATGATGCATTATGGGACAGTTTTGGCCAGTTTAATGTTGTCCGTCGTATAATGTTTTACGAGGCTCCTATAGTTTGTTCCCGTCTTAACCCTTCCTTTGTAACCGGAATGTGAATGGCCCAACCCTTTGGTTGCAAAATTAATTATAAACGCCACATTCTGGTGTCGCGGTTTCGAGATGTATTTGATCAGGGAATAATTGGAATTTCCTATTTCCCGACACTGCGTGAGTACATCGCTAACATGTGAATGGGTAATTAAACCCCCAGCGGATTCTAAAAACCGACTCAAATATTTAACACTAAGCGTACTGAGTAAAGTAATTATTTCTCAGAAGACATTCTTTGTATCTAACTTATATTCAAGCCTAAAGCAAACCACCGAGACCTTAAGACCAGGTTACGGACGTAGTCACGTCCATGTGGATCGTACCACGCAAGAAAACACCAAAACTATGAATTGAGACATTGAACTATTATTACTAGCGTATGGAACCGACGCAGCGAACAAGTTTTTAGCGCCATGCGTTGTTGCCGATCGGCAACAACTCGTTTAGTTACTCGCCTACGTTCACGCGTAAGCGCCATGGAATTCACGGCGTTTACGACGTTTTGGTCGCGAGAAAAATGTACTCTATGAGCGATCTAGCGCTGCGTGTTTTAACTTAATTAGACGACAATTGTTAGTTTTAGCGCTGCAAATGCTGAAACACGCTCAGTCCATGCTTCGTTATAATATTTTAGTTTAACATAGCTTCTCTTTAAGTAGTAATAAAAGCCCAATGACTTGAGATAGTAAAAAATATATTAGAAAGCAGTTAAGCGATTTCCAATCAAATCGATTTGAAAACTGCGTCAAGTGAATTGTATTTTATCCATCGAGATATATGTACTACGTACTACATAAATCTCGATGATTTTATCGTAATAAATTCTATATAATTTACTTGTTCAATAAAGTACTGAGCTGTCAATACTTTATTGGGTAGTATGCACAAGAATACTTATTTATCTTACCTGAAAGTGATGAAAAAAAATTGCAATGATTGCAGATAAATATTGTCAATAGGCATCTCCAAATGATCTCATTCACTAGCATTTTCACTAAATCACGGATATATCTATAATGTGAAAGTAAATAACAATATTTTTTTATTTTGACATAAAGCCTGACATTCTATTCCAATCACATTTGATAACTTTTTTTTTCATCTAGTCCCAAGGAGGTTTACAGCAAAGGTTTTATTAAATTTTTCATTCGTCAGGTTTTATTTCGAATATTTATGAAAATTACGATTTAACTTAATTCTTTAAGCACAAGATTTTAAAATAAAATATAAAGTAATTTAATCGTTTCCTTAATTGTTTTGCTCCTATTAAACTAAATCCGGTAAGATTAATAGCGAATCGCTTGAATCTCAAACAATCGTCGCATGTTGAGAACCTCTAACGTTTTTCAAACACAATAATTCGCCCCACACTCCTCAACTCACACAATTACCCGTAAGTCAACCCACAGAAAGTCGCTCGCAAACGAACTAAACCAACATTTAATTACGACGCGAGACGTATTATTTCGTTGAAAGGCAAATGCACTCCGCAATTATCGCGCCAAGTGAGCCCACCACTTTACATATAACTTTCTCGTAAACGTGTAATTAGCTTCATTTTATTTATTTGAACTGTAGTTTAGTTGACATGTTATTTTTAAAAGCTGTTTAACCGTTACAGTAGCAATAGAGACTGAATTTGCTTAACATTGAACTGTATATAATGACAATAAACATACCTTATCAAGATTTTTTTTTCTTGAATATTTAAAGAGTGTGACTTATGGCCGATAAAGGTTCTAATAAAGCATTATGATCCAATAGTTTAGTACACTATATAAAGTGGGTAATAATATAGTTTGATTTCAATTTGAATATAAGACTTTGTATTTCTAACATAACATTTTTTCCAGTTCATCTGGTGTCGGCGCAGCAAGTCTTCCTCTACCATACGTCCCGGTCAGCCGTCATCAAGCTACCCACTCCCATTTCACTCATATCATCTTTCACACAATCCATCCATCTCTTATTTGACCTTCCTCTTCCTCTTCTTTCTTCATTCATACTCATCACTCTCTTTGTCACATGTCCTTCCTCTCTTATCATCACATGCCCATACCAAGATAAACGGTTTCCTCTCATATTATCCATCACTGGTACAACTTTCATACTTCCTCTTATATATTTATTTCTTATCTTGTCCATAAGACTTTGTCCCGGTAAAATGTGCAAAATCTAATAGTTTTTGATGTAATTGATGGAAACGGAGTCTTTTTATGTTTATGTACTAAGCCAGTAAAAAAATTAAAAATAATATTATGAGAATGAGAAACCGAAGATTTGCAAAATAAATCTGCACATTATCTTTCAGAATCTTGAACTGAAACAGATAGGATTAAACGATAAAAGGTTGTTATTAGATACTTACAGACTTTACAGAAAATTTGTGGACAGCACACCGACGGTGACGTCGGATCTACGTCATGCAATATTAGCGGTCACAGGCTGCACGGCAAGGCTGTTGCCAGCGGCCCAATGAGCTCCCATAAACTGCAGTTCAGCCGCTATCTGCATGATGCATTATGCGCTCGCTCCACAGTTCACTTTGGCCGAAAGCCCGTTTTTTATTTACCTACTATTTTCTAGTTTATGCGTGGTACTAGTTGGCACATGACTGAGGTTGGAATGCAAAACTCCAACTATGGATACAACGGCGGAGCTTGATGGGTCACCAAAATTTTGGTAACTGCGTGTCGTAGAAAGCACTTTTCTATTACTAAAGCGAGATCAAAATATGCTGAAGGATGTAGAAGCCGCGAAAGGCCCAGGCTCACCTCTCACAACCAGATTGGAGCTTGCATGAAAAGAAACATGAATGTTGAAGAGGCGAGTGAGGTGTGTAGGGATCGTACCATATGGCGTTCGGTTCTCTCTGCCTACCCCGCTAAGTAAGTGGCATGAAGTTTAATTGGTTAGTTATCTCGTTATAACATGTCAAATAAACATTTTTATTTACCTATATATGCTACTTTCACTTATCTTGTTAACCAAATACATAATATTCAAATAAGCAATAAAAGAAATGGTCAGAACAGCCTTTCTATTTCAAAAGTGTTAAAAAAGGTTACCTAATTTTTCATTTGACAACTTACTTTGATCGCCATTCAGAAATTTCACTCCGGCTAAAATTAAATTGTCTATTCTTCAAGCTTAAACAAGCCAAGAACTTTCAGACTTTAAGATATTACAATGACGAATACTATCTAGTTTGGCAGGCTAACCGCCTAAATTTGTGTTTAAAAAATAAAACAATTTAGCTAAATCCTAGGGAGAATCAGCATCAATCTTCTGGGTAAAAGAATTAAGAAAATTTTCTCAATTAATCTCGAAGCGTTAGGAAATAACAATATAATGTCCGCAGTGTAAGGCTGGGTGCCCACTGCGAAGTGAAATAATATTGAAACATATAAAGCTAACTAACTAAACTTCACGCCACTTTCCTAGCAGGGTAGGCAGAGAGAACCGAACGCTATATGGCACGATCCTTACACACCTCACTCCTTGAAACATAAAAGACTTAATAAAAACAGGAGATGCACTTCTCTTCAAAAGTTGCGCGGAAATATGGTCCCATTACTTTGAAATCTCCTTTGTTTAAACAATTTCAATATAGGTTTGTAAAAATAATATTATATTATATGCTCACAACGCACAAAACAATTGTTCAGCTATGTCAAACAAAAATATTATCACGAAGCATGGACTGAACGTGTTTCAGCATTTGCAGCGCTAAAACTAACAATTGTCGTCTAATTAAGCTATTAAAACACGCAGCGTCAAGCGCTGCGTGTTTTAATAGCTTTCTCGCGACCAAAACGTCGTAAACGCCGTGAATTTCATGGCGCTTACGCGTGAACGTAGGCGAGTGACTAAACGAGTTGTTGCCGATCGGCAACAACCCACGGCGCAAAAAACTTGTTTGTTGCGTCGGTTCCATACGCTAGTAATAATAGTTCAATGCATGTAGATGAATATTTTGCGTCCTCTCTGTTAATATTTTCTGTCTGATACTCCTGAAAAAGCGTTTCTTGTCTTGTGATTCCTGTTATGGGTACTTATACGCCACCTTTCAAAGCATAAAATAGGTACCTCAGGTTTACGTGTTTAATAAATTTTTAAATCGCGATAGCCTCAAAACTTTTGAAATACTGGAATCTGCGTCACGCTTAACAGTAGGTAGCCGGACTAACAAGAGTTTTGAAGCGGCCAAGGGCATACCGTTACAAATTAATTGATTGCCTTACTCTTAAAGCGATCTCATAAATTGTTTAAAAGAATCTAATGGCCCCTTAACCCGCCGGAAATCCCGAAGTCAAGGAGGCGCCGGTAAATTCTTAATTGTTTCAGAGAACCCGTGATTTTTCTTTTGGAGGTGAGCAGGGTTGCTGGCCAACTCGACGGTGGGTTTTTAAATTGTTAATGCACTTAGGATTGACGGAATTGACCAGCCTATTTTTTTTTGTTTTATGACTTTTTCATAATCCAATTTGTAGTAGAGTCCCGTAGGGAAAAAAATTCAAAATTTTCTTTTAGGTATTTTAAAATCGTCATATGATTATTTATCATATGTTGCATCTTTTGATGTCTACCTTTAGACTTTATAATATAATAATAAGACAGTTCAAATTAAACTATGCGGTTTGGAACTTCAATCTTACAAAATACATTAGAAGTTAAGAAATTCACCACTTTACTTCCTCCATCATTGAACGAAATACTTTTTATGATTAACGATATTAATATCTTATCCAAAATATATTGCTTTAACTAAATAAATAAAAATAGAATACTATGAAAACATCGAGCAATGTATTTTTAAAAAATAAGCGACTCAACGTCTCTTCCTACTATTTACGGCCCACTTTGTAGAACCAGAATGCAATTTATTTCCACTTCCCTGTTTTTTCGCTTCTGGCAACCCTGTATAAATGTAAAAAACTAATTAAAGCATTCACCTGCTCCTGTTTAATTTAATGAGTTTGTTAGTGAATTTTTGGCGCCCGTTTGTTCACTTATAAATTGTTCCGCCGTCATTGATGGGCTGAATTTTCGCCACTTAGGAAGCGATTTGTAAAAGACATTTGATGTAAACTGTTAAATAAAAATGCTTGGTTAAGTTACCTTGCGCTATAACGACGTGACCATTATAATTTGTGGTCAAAGAAAAAGGTAAAATAGGTGCAAATGCAATACTGAATATCAAAGATAATATAGTTTAATATTAATAATGTTATCCGTCACAACGGTATTCCCTTACGGCAGGCACAAAATTACGAATTATTTATAGAGAGGAAACATAACTTAGTTTTAACAAGATAATTTATGTAACAATACTCTACACTTACTTATTCCACACGCAAAGAAAGCAATTTTCCATTCGAGTGTTACTTAAACAAAACCCAAACTCGGTCAGGATGTTCTATTATTGGAGCCGCCCTACAAATATTGTGCTAAAACTTCCAGAATTACGTACATTAAAAGTCAGTTTAGAATAAGCGTTCGCCTCTCCCTCTTCTTCTGAAACTTTGATGGTGCGATCCTGATTTTTCATCTCGGTCCCATTTGAAATTATAATACGCTGCGAAGAAATCGAATCAAAATTCCATTTAAAGTTACCATTTCAATATTTGTTTGTTACACAGCTGCTCGTTATGCAGATTCGCGATCGACTGGTCCGGCTGTTAGCCGGGCTTGTCGGTCCAGAGGTGGGACGAGGAGGCCACATTTGGCCATTGGTTTCGATAATCCTATCCGAGACAAAAAATTTATAGACAGAAGAAAATCGAGATCGGGATACGCTGTATTAAAAACAATATACAAACATAATGTTAAGCCTTTTTCCCATGGGGGTTGGCAGAGATCACAACCTTCTATTTGCTACGATCCTGACGTATACCTTTCGCTTAGTAATATAATAAACATTAAGAAAATTGTAATAGTGAATATGATTTTTATTCAGCATATTCACTATTACAATTTTCTTAATATCTATCACGCCTAGAGGTTACTCTTCTGCATTTATGCAAAAACGTTTAGGAGTCATCATTGGATATTATCACGTACCTGTGCATACTGTACCGTAACCTACGTGCTCAATTAAGTTTTAAGTCTCCAACAGTGTCTAACTTATGTGGTGTTAATAACAATTTGTTAAGTAATAAGTTGTCCATGGACAGTGGTGACTAGGGTGACCCGCTAGCCCATTTTCTCGCTCTTAATATTAATTTAGGTTGGAAAATCTAATAAAACTATTAGTACTTTTGACAAGCTCGTTGACGCATTCGGTAGTGACCCTGCCCCATACGCCAAAAGTTGTGGGTTCGATCCCAAACCAGAACAAATATTCGTTTGATGAACACTTGTGTTTATTCTGTGTTTGGGTGTTAATATCCAATATTTAAGTATATATTTGTAATACCACTGTTGTTTCTGATATCCGTAACACAAGTGCTTAAGCTACTTACCACGGAGTCAGACCAATATTTATATTTATATATTTGAATCACTGACAATATTCGGTTACCTGTTTAGCACACTAATGGTGTATGGTGCATTTGGCCCCGCTAATTTAAGTCTGAATAAAGATTTATACGCCAACGGTGCAACACCACTTAGGTGTCAGAAACTAAGCGAAATTATAACGCATAATAGTGAGAAAGTAGGTTTTAGCAAATTCAGTGCAACGAGGTTCTGACCAGGGGCCTGTTAACCTACTTTAAGTTTTCAATAAACATAAACTACAGTTCGCTGTACATTGAAGTTTGTGTGTGTGTTCTGCGCGTGACGTAAATACGTGTGCTTAGCGACGGTGACGTGGACGCGGTATCATAAATCGGGTTCGACGGGTATTGAAAACTTTTGATTGAATAAGTTCGAGTTATTTTCTTATTGAAATCAAATTTAAACTCTTCCTTTGGTGTTTCGCAGGTGTGACGTCATTAAATTTGGAGGCATATTAAGTATAAATAATTGGTAGGTAATATTATGATACCTTTCAGCTGATCTGATGGTGAAGGTGGATGGAGACCATCAGACCTCCTTTTGATTTCAATAACAAATTAAAATCAAAAGAAGGTATATTATTCAAAGCGTGTTCTTTTTTTTTTAATATTGTATATATATTTTTTTAACCTATATATTTGTTACTTTATACAAACACAGTAAGTGGTGATGTATACACTCTATATGGTAAACATATTTCAGATGTAGGGTGAACATCCCCGCTCACACCAAAACAGCATAATCAAAGCGCGTCCCCCGCCTAGAGAGTGAAGCTTGTGTTTTTTACATAACAGAAATTTCATTTCTTGGAAAAACATTGTTCGGGATCGGATCGTAGGTATAAGACGAAAATCCTGTTTTGCTCCGAGATCAAATAACTCAGGTTACTGTTTATAGCTCCTTTGATGTTTGCGACTTCTTATTTGTTTCAGTGATTGTGAGTCTGGTTTCTAATCTTAGTGATTTTCAATAATACATACATACAAACATAATACTTTATATTAAAACAACAATGAAAAGCCGTGACGCCTTTTTCCCATGGAGGTAGGCAGAGATCACATCCTTTAATTTGTTACGATTCTAGCAATTCGCAATAATCTATACTTATAATAAATCTGTAGAGAGGTCAATTCTGTACATGAAATATATTTTCAAAATAACTATCAGGGGGTGATTAGTAATCGATACTGATGCCAAAAATGCAATCAGTAAAATTTTTGTCTGTCTGTCTGTCTGTCTGTATGTTCCTTATAGAATCAAAAACTACTCGACGGATTTTAACGAAATTTGGTACAATTATTCTTCATACTCCTGGGCAGGTTATAGTATACTTTTCATCACGCTACAATCAATAGAAGCAGAGTAGTGAAGGGAAATGTTGGGAAATCGGGAGAAGTTACTCCATTTTTTAAGCTTCCGTCGCGTGTGCAGCCTTAATGGTTAAAGTTACATAGAAACCATGTATGACGGAAAAGTCTTTAGCATATTAACCATAAACGCGGGTGACACCGCTGGCACAGCTAGTGTACCCTAAAGATTTACTTAGGTCTTATAATCTTCTTTGTAATTTACATGTAAGTTACATTGTGAACTCTTTATGAACCCAACACTGTTTGCGTGCTGCATACTCCTTCGTTTAATTAAGTAAATATCATAATGATCAGAATGGATTGCTAAAATAAGCAGTTAATATATTTTACCTCTTTCCTAATAAGTAACCAGAATACGCTTAAAAGCAAACATGACCTTTAGTATTGAGAAATGTGACCGAAAAAAATAATATTATAAATGCGTCAAGAGTCCATTTGTAAAGGTTTTGACTACTCAATCAGGAAATTGCGCGAATCATTAATAACAATATTTTGGGTAGAGAGAAAGACGAAGGGTATCTTTTATCCATATCAATACTGTTCACTAGGGATAGAAAAATAACTTCAAGGTTCGACTGAAGGTATAGCAAATCGTATCAACAAAACCTACCATCATGCGCGGTCGCGAGCAAAATCTAATGCTGTTTTCACTGTTTTAAAGTTCCAATGTAACATCTAATAGAAACAACACATATAACCGTGCGCTGACGATCTCCATAAAGATCGCTCACATCCACTTTAAAGTGCGACTTATCACGTGCAACTGGACGCATCTAGCTGAAATATGATCTGGTATCTCGACGCAGCATCAGCGCGCACAAAGCCGAGCGCTCGCCTCGTCAGCTCCCACGCATCCACGGACGGACGGACATCCAGATATATAGTGGACTCGTTCCGTGGCACGTTTTACGCAGGTGAGTAATGGTGCTGTTGCAGCCACGGTGGCTATTTTGAAACCGTTAGAAATGAGATATTGTTGGCGTGATATAAACGCGATGCTTCGAGTTAACAAACGCGTGCAATCATGACGAGTGTTTGACAATCTCGCTCGATGTTTATCGGCTGAAAAGTGTTTGACATTGCTGAGTACACTCAAAATGGTCGGTTTGCAATAGGTTTAGTCATCAAAGGAACTAATACAAGGTTATCAGTATAACTTCATCAGTAATTCTACATAAGGCATGCTTATCTATTTATACTGTGTAAGTAACCTTGTCAAAACAATCCTTTTCCTGGAAAAAATGGCAGTTAAGCTAGTGCTAACATGATTAACTAAAAGAAAAGTTTTAAACGAGAGACATTTAATACAGTAAGTAAACTTACTTGGAAAGATACCAGCAGAAATGTATGTAGAGACGGTTACTTTTAAATGGAATTAACTTTCGGTACTTTTTGAAACCTATATAATGAAAGTCATAGTTCATTTTGAGTGTTCTAATTGGATACATAGATTAAGCTTTCAAAGTTTACTATCCAGTATTTAAACCCTCTGAATATCGAACGATACCGAAATACAGGCTCGTGTAAGTTCCGCGTCATTTGTTCGCTGAGATACTCGCGCGGTTCTAATGCGCACGCGACAGTCGGCCACAGTGTAGCGAAGGTGCAGCGGTCCGCACTACTGCCTTTTGCTATATGTAACTAATTGGTTTTGTAATACACAGTTTTAAAATAGAAGGGCAAATCGAAACTTTCAAGAGATTATTTTGATTACTTATGCATTTTAAGCATTTTGCAGTTATGGTCATGATAATATACTCGTTATTATCGACCTCTCACCGTCCAGCTTGAAGTAAATATTAAAAGTCAGGACTTGTCCCGATATATCTTCGATTTGGTTAATTAAAACATTCCGCAACCAACCGGCTTCAACGCTAAGTATCAGCTTAAAGGATCATGATTAGATTACTCTCTCCATTTCCACAACTTATGTTATAATTATGTAATATTTAAACACAATTATCGCATATTCATCTTCGTGCGTGATGTGGCAATATACATGTGTAAAGGATTCACAGACACTTGTTATCTGTGAATAGAAAGAAATGGAATCGGCGATATCAGTTCTGGAATAAAATACCATTTATAACATTACTCTCTCTATTTCCACTACTTCTATAATGATTATGTAATATTTAAAACAATTATCGCATATTCATATTCGTGCGTGTTGTTACAATATACACCTTTTGGTTTAATTTAAGGGTCAGTTCAAAGAAGTGTATTATCCTAGCCCAGGTAGGAAGTTTGGGCTGTATCTAGTTACATTATAAAATACTAAAATAAAAAAACTGCGAGTTTAATAACCTATTCGGGCGACCGCTCCGCTCAGCCGCCCGAGCCAGCCGCGGTTGCTCCACCATCTGTAATTTTCCTAATTATACACTCGGCCGGGTTCGAGCCCAAGTTTCCATTCATAATGTTATTTAATTTTTTCCGGGAGTTGCTTGGGAGGCGACAGCGAGGTGCGAATTGCGTCGTTAAAGATGCACGAGCGAGATGGAGGTTGGTGGTCTCTTTTGCTTTTGGAATTGTCTGGTCGGTGTAATGGGCGGTGATAAGAGAGGTTTGTTTTGGCTGTTCCGGATGTGCACTGAAGTGGTGCAAAGGAGTCTTGTGGCGACAATTCTGGCTATACGTTTGGCTCGTTTGCTAGCATTTGTGTGCTAGAGTTTGTATTTTCGTCAGGTTTTGTATTTCTGCATAATATTAAGTCGATATCTTTGAATAAATTAAATAAAATAACAAATAATCTTCTACATATAAGGTAGAGGAATTCTGATAAGGATACAATCAACGTAGTTTATAATGGGGAAATTAGATGGAAGGTTTAACGTTTGCACAACTGAAAAGGTTCTTAAAATAACCAGATTCCGAGCGAGCTTAAATGTGCTGAAAAAATTTCAACTTAGTATTCTTAAGAAAAAATAAATTATACCATCCGTTTAGACTTAATTTTGAGAGACAAAATAATTCGAAGGTTATGAAACCCAATAAATATCACCTTTATTACAGATCCCTAAAGAGGAAAATATTGTGATGAATCAAACAATAATATAAGTCCAGGTCAGTAAGTTGAATTGGGAGAGGAAAACAGCAAATCACTCCGTTAATTCGGCAAAGAGAGTCATTGTGTGAGTTCTGCTTCACACGCCAGGCACGACCTACGGGGAGAAGCGTGTGAGCCTCTTAAATATGTTTATTTTCGCACTTAAGTACATGCGAGAAGGTTCATTATCGCTTGTTTAATTTGGAGTGGGGCATATGTGGGTGAGCTTGGTAGGACGTATTGATGAAATATGTTTATTTTGGCACTTGAGGGGATGTGAGAAGGTTCATAATTGATTGTATAATTCGGGCGCGTGCGGGTATCCTTGGATAGCCGAATGTTCTCGCACAAACTCCGTCATCCGTTGTGACGTGGAAAACATAAAAGTTCCGGCGTGTTTCCGCCGCACTTCAGGGCTGCCGGATTATGCTTAGATTTCTAAAATCAAATGCTGACGTACATCTTATACATAATATACATATAAAACTTTCAATTAGGGTTTTTTGATAAAAAAACATCAGATAGATTGCGTAACTGTGACGTATGGTCTTGTCACCCTCCTCATTGGTAAGTTTTCAGAACAAACTGACAAGCTGTCAACAAAGAGCCAATAGTGACAGTGATAAGACTACGAGACTCCCTCGTGCCATCTGGTGGTTTTTGTATTTTCTGACAACCCTCATTAGTTTTTACATTTATAAATATGGTTCAATGACCTTGATGCTCCTAGGACTACCTACACTTTCGGAGTTTTTTTTCAAATCAAATCAAATA
Organism: Glyphodes perspectalis; assembly: GCA_951394215.1. NCBI lineage: Eukaryota > Metazoa > Arthropoda > Insecta > Lepidoptera > Crambidae > Glyphodes > Glyphodes perspectalis. Next base: position 18,489,763 of record OX596202.1, on the reverse strand, counting down.
ATTTTATTGCAACTGTAGGTAAACATACATAGATGTGTCTTAAGTTTAGATAATACTGCTACAATTATCCAGATAGGTGGAATAGTTAATACAGATACCTACGTAATAAAGTAATCCATCAATAAAATGTCAAAAACTCACAAAAACTAATTATCTATCTTATCAGTTTAATTAAGATTGAATAGACTATAATATGTAGTATCCATCCATCATATAAGTGTCCAGTAGGAATTCGTCATTGGAGTAATAATGCCTATTTAGACAAAAAATTGATAATGAATGCTTAATGGAAATGACGTCGTCTTTATCTCTTAAGCTGTTTGGCAGTTTATTAAAGATCCAATCCATTCGATCCATTGCATGCGCTATGGTGTATTATATATATCAATACTTTTCTGTGATAATATGTATCCTCACAGAAGAGTGTCAACTAAACCTTACTACCTATATAATAAGGACTTGTGAGTTACTTAAATGGTGGATAATAAATTACGTTAACATCCACTCTAAGAAAAAAAACATGATTGTGTTGACTGCGCCAGCCCTGTGCAGGGCGCTGGGGCGAGGTGTCGACTCGTGCGTGAGCGGTGTTCGTGACCGTCACGGAAATGACTGTTGGTAGTCCCCCCACCACCCCCCGGCTTTTAGTCATTAATTGAATAGCGCGGATTGTTGTCATTAGGCTGCATGTTTTGATTTCCTCGTCCAACTTGTGTTGTTAGCGTTAAGTCGGGTAGACGTGAGGTCGGGACGTGAATGGACCGTATTTGTATTGGTTTAATGAGTGTGTTTATTCATCAATACGTTTGCTTATTGAGTGGTAGGGTGTAAGGATCAAGGTTATTTATTTGTTTGGACACTGAATATATTTATACTTGTATAAATATAGCGTTATATATGTATATGTTAATATCACAACATGCAGGCGTGATTGTGTAGGCGACAGGTTAGCCGTTTGTCACTGCTTTTTCACAATTTTCCATCTAACCCAGCCCGGCTTTATTTTTGGCTGAATGTGGCTGAAGGGGCCTGCTGTCCCTTTGACTCTGCCTACCCCTTCGGGGATTATGGGCGTGATGTTATGTATTTATGTATGTATGTACAACATGCATTGAATGGTTCAAGTCATTTAAGAAGAACAAAAATATAGATATTCGTTTTTAGCTGCCCAATAAACTATATCACATTTAATCAAACACATTCCTCGATGAATAATGTAGTAAACTACATCAACTTCCCTAGTCTTCAATGGAAAAATCAATTTCCTATTTCACTTTAGGTGATTCGATTCCCAGTTGGGGGTGAACTTCTCAAATAGCCCCGGGTCTGGATACTCAGAGGTCTCTAGTTCGACACTCACTGAGGCCGCTTTAGAACCCTCAATTTGGGGGACAGCCCCCAGGGACTTGCGACCGTAACCACAGAAGCGCGGTAAGTGGAGTTGCCTGAAGGCATATGTGGTAACATAAGGACAACCAAAGCTTTAAAGTTACGAAGGCTAACGAAGGCAACGTACTTGTGATATAGTTTTACATAGCATCACGCCCATAATCCCCGAAGGGGTAGGAAGAGTCAAAAAGGCAGCAGGCCCCTTTAACCACATTCAGCCAAAAACAAAACTGGGCTGGGTTAAATGGAAAATTGTAAAAAAGTAGTGACTAATGGCTAGCTTGTCGCCTACACAATTACACTGTTAACTATGTACCCAAATTTATACACAATAAAGTTCATTTCATTTCATTTCATACCCACAACCCCATATACCATTAGTCGCCTTTTACGACATGCTAAGCAAGAAACACAGTTGACACATTATTTTTTAGTCCCAGACCAACATGGGACAGTGGACTGGGTTAGATGGAAAATTGAGGACAGTTTTTTTTTTTAAACATAAGCGGTGACAACGTACCACCATCAGTGAAGCCTTCCTTACTGTTTTCTTGCTGCTCTGTCACCTTAGTGGTATACAAACAAAAATGTAGGGATCTCACCGAATACTTGTGGTTACACAAAAATTATTAAATCCTACAAAATTTTTTTTTTACTTAGCTTAGCATAACAGAAACAAATCATTCCATTTTCGCATTTCGTTCCAACCAAAACATAAAATGATATTTTTCGTTTAGCCTGCACCTCAATGTTCATCAACATTCACGTGCAAACTAATGGCATCAACCATGAAGCTCGCTGCCAAAATTGTCGAGCGAGTCTCCCGCAGCCAGCTGATCCCGCCATCTACATGATACATACCTTCCACAGTTCACACGGACATTCTTACTTTTTACTCGCTTTGTATGTAAGCCACTCTTCATTCTACGTCACATCAGAGCAAATACCGAGGCTATAGTCACCGAGCCCCCACAAACTGCAGTTCAGCCGCTATCTGCATGATGCATTATGCGCCCGCTCCACAGTTCACTTCGGCCGAGAGCCGCGTTTTTATTTATGAACAGTTTTCTAGTTTAGCCTAAAAAGTTGGACGGATCGAAACATTTACTGAATCACTCCGGTATATTGGCGGGGATTTGGAATGAAAAGCGGGAGCCGGATTTTAGCTGGCGGTCGATGGAGCAGAAAAAGTTCTTCGGCGGCGACTGTTTTGGCGTGTGTGTCTAATCTATTCTAGTGCTGGTTTAACTTTCCGTTTCCAATTCCAATGTACATAGATCGAGATCTCGTCTTTTATAGAAACGTTTAAGAACATTTCGGTATCTATCTTGGAAATCGTCCATTGATTTTGTTTTCTATTCAAAACAGCGATTTGCATCTAATAATGTCTGTTACATATGCATGTTATCGAAGACACCTCATCCAATATTATTGAAGATTTTTGTTTTTCGATAATAACGACCAAACTCACTAGCAAAAACTGATAAAAGAAAAATCAACCAAGTATGTTAGCCACAGGAAACCCATCATCTAACCTTAGCAGGTCATAGTCCCAAGCTTCCGCAGTTCCGCCGTAACTCAATCGGAACTGCTCGGAACAGATACGGTATCGATACGAGGCGCAGCCCGTCCGTATCGAATGACGCGTCACGTGCGCTCGCGTGCCGCGCGCAACGGTTACGTACACGTAACGTTTATTAAAAATAGTGATGTGCCTGATAGTATTCGGATCCGTGTGCGCGGATATCTGAGGGAGAGAGATGTCTATCCTTACTTTAGTAAATATTTATTTTTAATCTTATTATTTCCGTAGTATTTTGCAAGATATCAAGGATTTAAAAACAGATGTGCAATGTTTTCTAAGTAAGAACACCGCGCAATCAATATTTAATAGTAAATATAAACTATTTGCTCTTGAAAGATTGCAAGCGATTAAACAAGCAAGGCACTGGGTGATGTTATCGTGGACTCTTAAAATGTATCGTGTAAAAGAAAAAGAGGAAGTTTCATGATCAGAATACGTTTCTGTTATTAACAATATTTAAGTGCAGTAAATCTCAAATGTGGCTAGCTCTTCGAGGATTGTGAGCGGGGGTTGCATTTATATATCAGATATAAAAAAAAAATATAATAATTATAAGCCATATCAATTTTGTTTCTTGATAGAAGTCAGATAGGGCTGTTTAATGTCAGAGCCGCACTCAAAAAGATATTTAAATTAGCGGCATTCATAATTAAAAGCCGATAACCTCGCGCCACGGGGCCCTAAATCACTTGTTTCATTACCGCGAATGCCTCCCGCCATCGCCTATAAAACCGAACACAACGTTTTATTGAACTTGTTTAGCCAAGATCTAATCTGAGATTAACCGACAATCTCCAAAGCGACACAAATTGTTCACGCGATTCCGCAGACACGGTCGCGAGTATATCAAAACGGGGGAGCGAAAAATACATTTTTTTTTCTATATATATAAACTCGCAAATCAGATAATCCAAATTGGTTTTTAGACGTAAACTCAATTTTGACGTGTATTTTACTTTATCGGGGAAGCAGATAAATTGAGTGCGATACGGCAGCGGGATGTGGCGAAGTGTGAATCCAGTCCCAATGTTGCCAGGTATCCGACTACGGATTTTCCTTATCAAGATTTCGGCTTTAAATTTAATAGTATCGTGTACGGGCTCTCGGTTTATTAACTTTTTCGGATCCGGCTTGTTTTATTTGGGCTCCTTTGATGCGGGTGCGCGGTTTTAGCCAAATGAAAACTTGGTCCGCGGTGTTGTGTCGGGTATTGCTGTGCTGTGCTACATGTTGCGATTGACATGTTTTAACCAGTTTTTAATAGTTAATACTAGCTAGTTCGGCATTTATATTATGGGTGTTTGATTGATTTCCATATTTAATGTAGTTGCTTTGCTTTCATATAAATTTAATATTTGACTAGTTACATTTAAGTGTTATGTTCAATCTGCTTTATTTGCTCTCAGTCTTGTCAATATGGCGGTTTTTGTAGTAAATTTTATGGACGATTTATAAAGAAAAAATACATAATAAAATCCAGTTATTATTTTTATTATCTAAATTAATATATCTTCCAAAATAAAGTACAATAAAATTACCGTTTACCGTTGAAAGCAGACATAAATAGTAAACTGATAGAACCAATCAGTTTACCTGATTGGTTCTGCGAGAACCGATAGAAGAATAAAAAAGATATTATCATCTTTTAAGGGATTTAAGAAGTTTTGATAACATAACTTACTTGTAAAAAGATAGTTTAAAGACTCAAGCAAGCATAAGTCTTATGCATGGCCGGGCGCGGCCCCACCCCGATAAATTCTAGTGGATCGTGCAAAAAGTAAAGAATTTGTTCAGAAGCTTCGCCCTTGATAAGTTGAACGCGAGATAGCGCTGTGGACAATCTATTCGGGCCCGGCGGAATCGCTTCGATTGCTGGCTCCGCAAAGCTTACGCGGTGGTGCAAACTTTGAGAAACGCTAATGAATTATACAAATAGACTTTGTGAAATATTAAAAGCAAGTAACTCTATTTACGTTTAACGTTGATCGATGAAATCGATAAAATGTAAACCGAGGTAACCCGATTAGTATGAAAATTCATACGGCAGAAGTTGGAACATCAAAAAGGACGACATTTTTATCTTAAAAAGTTGACAATTCCTCAAACAAGACAGACTTATATTTAGGATAAAAAAAAAGATCTTTTAATTGTAATATTTAAATGATGAACGGTATTTATTTTTTGGGAAAAATACAATAGTTGTTATGTAATTTCACACATCGCTACATTTCATTTGGGTTTTTATTTGTTACAATTTTTTTCTAAGGGCATGAACCCTATATTATTACAGAAAATCCAATTAAGGGTGAATCACAGCGGTTAAGCGAAGGGAAACCTGATATGTTCTATTGCTGTAAAAAATTAACTTACAAGTTTTTGCCCAGGGCTACACCCGCAAGAAATTCGGTCTGTTAGTTAATGTGTTGTCCTGTCGGACCTTCAAATGTTTGCTTGATAAGAAGTAGCTTAGGACATTAATTAGGGTACAATCTACAGACTTGCTAAATTTGGCCACAATCGGTTGAGGTATATAGATGTAACAGACAGACAAACTGTTACTTTAGCATTTATAATTTTAGGAATGAGAGGAAGAGAAAGGCCAAATAAGAGATGGATGGATTGTGTAAAAGCTGATATGAGTGAAATGGAAGTGGATAGCTTGATGACAGCTGACCGGGACGTATGAAAGAAGAAGACATGCTGCGCCGACCCCAGATGAACTGGGAGGAGGGCAAGAGGATGATGATATATTTTGTTCGCTTAAGCACGTGTCTTGGGCCACAAAGGTAAGGTGGACCTTTTTAGCAGGTCAACGGTTAGATACAGGGGTCACGCGAGCGAGGCCGACGCCTTCTGACGGCCAAATCAAGGAGGCATCGGTAAACTGCCGAATCACTAATAACTGGGACTGGTGAGGAAATTTACAGGAAATCGTAATGTGATATTGGATTGGCAAAGTCAAGGAACACTAATCGCGGTCAAGATGTGGATGGGTAACCAAAAATTCTGTAGACTAGTCTTCTATTCTTTGGAAAGAACGATCTATGATTAAACATACATAAATTGCATACTAGTATGCAACGAATACTGAACGAGTCCCCGTATTTCTCTTTCCGTATCTTTTTTTCTTAGGACCCATTAAGCCATCAAAGTTACCGAGCCAAAGTGAACATGGTCTTGGAAAATCCCTACAATAGAGCGATTAACATTTAATGATATGAAAAACTGAAGTACTACAGTATTTTATCTTAAGAATAAAAGAGATGCGTATTCATTACATCGGTCTACATTGAATGATATATTGACTGCCTCGTTGGTCTAGTAGTAGCGCCGCCTAAGGACCAAGAGGTACCGGGTTAAATTCCCGAGTCGGGCCAAAATTTGTAGCTGGATATTTGAATATTTAAATTACTCAGTAACAGTTCGGAGTCAAGAAGTTGACGGTTTAATCACCCCTGTGCCTCGGAAGGCACGTTAAGCCGTTGGTCCTGCGCCTGACCTCTCTCCGGTCATGTCGAATTGCCGTCTCACCGGACTATTAAAGTGAAGGAATAGAGAGTGCACCTGTGTTTGCGCACACACTTGTGCACTATAATATCTCCTGCGCAGATGGCTAATCCTCGTTGAGATCGGCCACCATGACCGATATCGGTTAGGATGACATTATTATGACATAGAAAGCATTTCGTCATAATAGTTGAAGATAATATGCAATTGGTATTTTACATTGGTTTGCAGCTCTTTTTGAACTAAAAGAACGATATAAATATCTGATTTTCAAATCACGGATTAGTCTAGTAGTAGTCAGTGTCGATGCTAAATGACTAATACATTTTATGCGTCCAGCTTGTTCACCGTGTTTGGCCGCATTTATATTCCGGTGCAGCTTCGCTTCAATAACATGCTCGATTCGCTTGTAAATATTGTACCGTAAAAGGCTGCATTGTAACATTGCCCTTTTTCCATTGTTTTTACATTTAGATTGAGTTGTTTCAATTAACTTTGATTATAAATAATTACAAATGATCGAAGAGTTATTAAATTAGGTAATTTTCGTTACTAATGTATGTTTTGACTGGCCCGTTGGTGGATTGGTCAGAGAACCTGACTATGAAACTGAGGGTCGCGGGTTCAGCGCTTGGTGCAAATGTTTCGTGTGATGAACATGGACATTTGTACTCGAGTCACAGATATTTATAAACGTATTTAAGTATGGCTATCCGTTCACTTAGTATCCATAGCACAAGCATAAGTTTAGTTTGGGACTAGGGAATTGATGTGTTAGTCTGGAGAATTTATTTAGGTCCTTCAACTCTAAGAAAACTTAGGATGGTAATAAAAGGCTGAGAATACCGGCACATACTTTATATAACTATGCGTATATGTATAAGCATTATCAGGTTTATGTGATTACATAACTAAGCGTTACTTGCAAAATCGGATTTAATAGGACACAATCCTAGAAAATCATGATACGTTTTAAGAGTCTATAAGGCTATGTATTATTTTATATTCACACTCTTTACCTACATAAATGTCACTTGGTAAAGGATTAGTTTTTACATAATAGAAAGTAATCCTCTAATGTCCGTCTACATCTACCGAATTTCCTGCCGGTTCTTCTCGGTAGATGCGACATTCCGAACTGGTGGTGGATTCGAATTGTTCTACTTTGTACCTATTATTTGACGATTTACAAGTGCTTTTTTGAGGCCGACGTAAATAAGGATATTTTGAGTTTGAGTTTGAGTTTACATCACATACTTTGATCTGACTCCGAGGTAAGCAGCATAAGCACTTGTGTTACAGTTATCACAATCAACAGTGGTAGTACAAATATATACTTAAATATTGTATATTACCAACCAGATACAGAATAACACATATTCATCACACGAATGTTCGTCCTAGGTGGGGATCGTACCCACAACTCTTGGCGCATGGGGCAGTGTCACTACCGAATGAGCCATCGAGCCAGCAAGTAGTCTAACATACAAAATAAATGAACATACAACTAATACTACAGTGTTGCGTACTTAACCCTTCACACGACAACGGGATCCTCACATTACGTATACAACTCGAACATTAAACGTCAAACAAACCAGTTGGCAACTGAAGTCCATCATAAACACGTAGCGTCGAAACAAGCATGTATCAAATCACAATGAAGGACGGCTATTAGCCCCCACCCCATTCATAACTTGTTTAATTCCGCACCCCCACCCGGTTACGTGTGCTCGGTGAATATTTTATTCGGGTGCAGGTAGAGAAAAACCTGACAGCGAGTTAGGGTTATAATAAGTTAGGGTTAGTACAAATGTACTTATTTTATAGAAGAAACTTGATATTTTAGCATGAGAATGTGAGTTGGTTCTTTCTGCCTACCCCGCTAGGAAAATCGCGTGAAGTTAGTTAGTAGTGATACCGATCGCTAGTCTATCGATAGTTGACGTCATATCAATAGTATCGATAGCCTATCGATACTATCGATAGCTTAGATCCAGGTCACGAAGAATAAACTATCGATAGTATCGATACTATCGATAGTATTGTTCCTCGTAAATAAAAAACTATCGATACTATCGATAGTGAAACTATAGATAGTTCGGATCCCTATTAGTTAGTTTAGTTACTTATCTGAATATAATGTAAAATTTAAGCAACTTCATCCACTATGTCAAAATATGGATGGGTATTCAAATGTATAAGACTTGGCCATTTTATTAATTCATATTTTAGTTCCCAGCTTTTATATTTCGGCATTTGAAATATAACCTTGAGTTATTTTTAATATTCAACGTTAAGTAAAATCAGTCGAATTGAGAACCTCCTCCTTTTTTTTGAAGTCGGTTAAATATGACTTTCTAATTGCGACTTCATTTGCGTAGGATAATATTTGATTAGAAGTCTACGTCTAATCTTATACCTATTACCTATACAATATTTCTTAGGTATGAAATTACAAGGCCGCTTGCCTTGTAATTTCATACCTAAGAAATATTGTACGCTATTCCACGAAGATAAATGCCATATCATGTGTTCAATAGGTATTGTACTCAAACATGTAATTTCACTTAGCACATTAAGGTAAAAACATATTTCTTCTTCCTAGGGCTTTGGCCTGTTTGTGATTGCGGTTTTGGTCTAGAATTGGCGAGGCAGTTATTACATTCAGGCAATTGCCTCTGACCTTCGTAACCGTTTCACGAGGGATTCCGGAAAATTGGATGATTGTTACTCATACAAAATTATTCGAAAGTGCAGAACGAAGGGAAAATTGTCCCATGTTGGTCTGGGACTTAAAAATAATGTGCAAACTGGTTTCTTGCGGTTTTGGGTATGTGATTGTGTAGGCGACGAGCTAGCCTCTTGTAACTTCTTTTTCACAATTTTCCATATAACCCAGTCCAGTTAAATTTTTGGCTGGATGTGGTTAATGGAGCCTGTTACCCATTTAACTCTGCCTACCCCTTCGGGGATAATATGGGCGTGATGTTATGTTATGTTATAGGGAAAACGTGCAAAATATGCATCATACAAAATTTATTAGAAACTCATGTAAGAGCCTGATTGGAGAAGAGAAATAAGTAAGTTTGATTTACGATTCACAGTTTAGGATACTAAGTAATGTTCATACATAAATAATGTTAAAGTAATTTATGAACATTACTTTGCCTCCTTATATATTTTTTTAGCTTAATCTAATTTATGTCACACTAATTTTGTTAGTGTTTTAAGTGTGTGAAATGTGCTAGAGTTCCCTCTAGCACATTTCACAACTTAAACACACACTTACTTACTAACTAACTAACTAACTTAAACTTACTTACTAACTGTGTGTAATGTGCACTCAAAACTACGATTGTAACTGAAATCTTCCGCCTTCAATACGGAGAAGGCTTTTTTTAGTTCATCACAATCTTTCCAATTTTAACGCGTAGTTCGTCAACTAGTTCATTTTCGTTCAAATTTCTTTTTTGTACTAAACTCTTCCCAATATTCAAAGCACTCCCTGGTAGCGCAGCGAACGAGACTCAAACTTAGATTGCAGTTGCAACAGATTTGAGCTCAACATTACGCAGTCGGGCGGCGCGCGGCCGGCACGTCCGTGGCGCGCAAAAACCGCCCCGGGCACGGCCTGCCATTAACCGGTCGTTAGACACCACTCAAACTTCATGTCGTGGTTAATTGGTGAATAATGCGTTGGGTGACCAGGCGGGTAGAGGAGAGGTGTGTTAGTTGATTTTCATAGTTACGTTTTGTTATGGGGAAAATGTTTTGGCATCATTAATTAGTCATGAAAAATTGCAGGAATTTATTTAGTAAATTATTTTTTTAGTTTTAAATTAATTTAATAAAAAAATCTTTTCACCAAGAATGAGCACTTTAAGTCTATAATTGCACCTGAATCCATTATCAGAAACACAAAATATTATTTACGGAGCAAAACCATCACAATATTGTATGAGATTAATTATTATTTATGAAGTAGAATTCTGTTCACCGAGTAAACATTAACAAGATTAACGCCTGTTAATATCACGACGAATTGAATGCTGTATTTTTAATTTATAAAATTCGTGTTATTTAATATTTATTTTAACATGAACAACTAAGGTTTAAGAACTTATCATATTATTAATATATCAATATATTACACAGCATATAAGTGAGTGCAATTGAGTTTTTATAGAATCCCACTAGAACTTATTCTAGTTGTAATTGATGATGGCTACCCGGTATCAAGTAGCTGATCGCTGACAATGACAATATCAAGACGCTCTCGAAGCAGATAATAATTACTCGTAATACAAACAAAGAACCCTCCGGACACACGGACAGATGTGATTGCAGCGACACCTGGAGGCCCTCGAGCGCAAATCGAATCAACCCTTGAGGCCCCACTCGGTGCGTAATTCGCTATTTGCTCGGCCGAGGAGGTGGACGAACGAAAATGTTCTTTTATCTCATTTTGAGGATATTGACTTTGTTGTTCGCGTATTCAAGTTGGATGGTGATTGATTTTTCGGCGAAATAGAGGTAGTTCGGTCTGAGGTTTGGGGACATTTTAAGTCGTAAGAGAATGGTATTAATATCTAGTTTGTGTGCCTTTTAGTTCTTATGATTAGGTTGTGAGGATGTTCAAACAAATTATCGCAATGGAAATAATACTGACGGGACTAAACGCGATATGCATTATGTAGTACATGAGTACTTACAGCTTGTGACCACGGTCGTTGCAACACGGTTGAAACGTCAAGCTGTAAGTACTCATGTACTACATAATGCATATCGCGTTTAGTCCCGTCAGTATTGTTTCCAGTGATAATGCAACGCGAAAGTTTAAAATCGTAAATTATCGCAATAATAAAGATCAATTAAATTGATCTGAATGGAATAATTTTCTTTTTCTTTTATCAGTTTTTAAGATAAAAGTACAATAAGGCAACAATTATTATGTACAGACAACAGCACATCAGACTATCCACTTCGGACTTTGTACCTTATGTCGGGAGCATAAGCGCTAATATTGAACTGCACGTGGGTATCTTAACCTGCTGTTGACTGTACGTGTGTTTTAATTTAAAAGTTTTATGAGCTTGTATCTGAACGTATCAAAAATAATAGTACTATATATATAAAAATGGTGCTTATTAAAAAACTAAATCATGATTGTAAACTAGAATTAGAAATTTAATAAAAAATTACAAAAACTATTTGCCGTCAAAGATTTCTTATAACTGTAAGTGTATATTTTCTTAAGTCGAATAGTATAAAATAAATCGTCTGCACCACTCCGCGTTTACTCTCATCTTGCGAACGGTTCTTCATTTGAGTTTAAAGCTTAGTCTGGAAACGCGTTGTCTGGAATGATATGCACTATTTACTTTAACAGTGATAGATGATTCGTACCGCTTCATACAAATCTTCTGATCACGTTGTCCATTATTTATATAATGTGCTGTGCCAGCGGTGTCACCCGCGTTTATGGTTAATATTATAAAGACTATTTCCGTCATACATGATTTCTATGCAACTTTAACCATTAAGGCTGCACACGCGACGGAAGCTTAAAAAATGGAGTAACTTCTCCCGTTTTCCCAACTTTTCCCTTCACTCCTCTGCTCCTATTGATTGTAGCGTGATGAAAAGTATACTATAACCCGCCCAGGAGTACGAAGAATAATTGTACCAAGTTTCATTAAAATCCGTCGAGTAGTTTTTGTTTCTATAAGGAACATACAGACAGACAGACAGACAGACAGACAAAAATTTTACTGATTGCATTTTTGGCATCAGTATCGATAACTAATCACCCCCTGATAGTTATTTTGAAAAAATATTTCATGTACAGAATTGAGCTCTCTACAGATTTATTATAAGTATAGATAATATTTGGACAGCAACCAGCTTGGAGTCGTCCAGTAATAAATATTTGCGTAGGCCAATGAAACAATAGCACATTGAGTTTACACACGTCCCAAAATATTTTGATCCCGAATCCTTTAATAAGATGTCTAGTTTTAAATTAATAAAATGAGTACTTTGGGTATGTAGTGCTTTAAATAAATTAGTACAATATTCGATGTTCTATTTTCTAATGTCTCCTGAGTGCTTACTATGGATCGTGGTAGTAAAATTGCGCGAACTAAACATTTTTTGTTAAGCGATCTTCTCATCAATACATATGTCATCACGTCCATAATCCCTAAAGACCCCTTTAGGGTCAAAGGGGAAACTAGCCCCCTTAGCCACACTCAGCCAAAAAATTAAACTGAGTTGGGTTAGATGAAAAACTGTGAATTGGCTAAGTCGTGTACGCAATAACACATCCAAAACCCGATTTACCATTAGTCGCCTTTTACGATACGGCAAGGGACATTTGATTTAAGTCCCAGACCTAAATAGGACTCATCTGTTTCTATTTTGTGTTGCTTCTCCTTTAATATCAGAAGGACTTGAAGCTAAATTACCACATTTCTGTCGCGAACGCAAATAGAATACCGTACAAGCGTCGGTCTAATAAAGTATCGCAGTTATTATGGGTGAAGGACGCTCCTTGATATTAGGCAGACCTTTTTTGTTAGTTTTGCCGTAGCTTCATAAAAAAATTCCAGACTCAGTTTAATAAGCTAACTACAGACGGCAAAAACTAGAGATCAAAGAGTGATAATGATTATGAATTGTATAAATAAATATCTAATGAAACGTGTTTTACATATTACATAATAAATATAATTATACTGTATCTCATTTCATAAATTATAGGTATACCGGCATTTTATTTTCATATTAGAGACAGACAGATTAAAATAGATATAGGACTGTTTTTTATTATTGATCTGACTCAATACTTAAATTTAATCATCTTCCTAGCGTTATGTGTCCCGTGCTTAGACGGGGTCCGCTTAGACCATGATCCAGGATTTAGCGAGTCTGGTAATTACATTGAAGCGACTGCCGATTTGACCTTCGTAACGCTAAGATAGGGGAACCAGACAATTTTTGGATCATGGTTACAAATTCAAAGTTGTTTGAATTTGCAGGTTTCATCACGATGTTTTCCCTCACCGTCGAGCTAGTGGTATAAATATGTACATAGATTTTTTTTTTTAATTTAGAGGTACATGCCGGGGTTTGAACCCGCACTCCTCGGTTAAGAGGCGCGTGTCCTTACCATTGAGCTACCACCGCTCTCAATACTTAAATTTAATATGACAAATATATAATATAATTATTCATATTCATCATCAAGAATAGACTAGTACTTTTGATGCTGGCGTTGAAAGTAGCTTAACTTTTGCAATCATATTTACGTTTGTAGGTGTTATATTGATTTGAAATACATTACATAATACGCTGTCGGTTTATGTACCTCTTTATTGTATATGTGTTTACACCCTACATGTAAGATACATCCCGAAACCCATTTCGGATTAATCATCATCTTTTATACTCGTATTTGCGTTAGAGACAACGACATTATCATGGAAATTGAAAAATTCGCTTCGGTACCAAATTCGGAGTTTCGAGGTCGCCAGAATTCCTGTGGGTACAAGGAAACAAGGAACAAAGCGACCGGGTCTAAGGCAAGTAATTTATCATAGAATAATATTGGAGAGGGTACCCCGCAGTCGGTTGTGCTCGGCGCAAATTATGGGAGACGGCGAAGCGATGTGTTCCAAGCCCCTTTTGACCGTGGTAATGGGATAAAAAGATTTCTGTCCAAATACGAAGACGCGACGTGACGTGAACGCGACGCGAAACAGGCCCTATTAGACTCGGCGCCAGCTTTTTCTGAATACGAAATGAGAATGTTTTACTGCGATTGTGTGCGAGTTGAATTCGGTAAGGCTTTTCTGTTTTCATTGTGGAGGGTGACGTGCGCTTGTAATGGATAGTGGGCATGTGTAAATTTTATATTAGCTATTTCTACTGTCTTTTTACGTGTTAAGTTGGCAGTAAGTATTAAAAGTCTGAGCGATGTCAAACGATTATTATCTTGACTACAATCCTATTTTTCCATTCTCTAAAATTGGTGTGTTAACATTGTAACACCATCTATATTTTTTACCCAAGTAGAGCAAAGAATAAAACATTTTAATAGGTTCAGTATAAACAGCCTGTTTAGAAAAGGCACATTTCTACCGACTTGAAGAAAACAGAATACTATATAAAACACGATTTTTAAATACGTTAGTTTTTGCACGAATATTATTTTTTATTTATATAAGTCGTACTTGCCTAGTTTACACATATTAGTTACTTACTTCGCTAAACTACTGGAATATATCCAATTTACTATCTATAGGTACCTACTTTACTTAGCTGGAAATCGGGTGATTTATATGGTAGTGAGAATTCGATTATGATTTGCTTAATCAACTAACTCAGTATTCTCGGAACATCAACTAAAATAGTACAGCGAATTCCTCTGCAACCAATCTTTCAACGAAACACCTGGCTTCTCTCATTTATTTCAACCAACGCAAAAGGCAATCCATCTTTCCACAGAAACTTAGTAATTGCGCCCCAAAGAACCACTTTCTTTGTATCTACGACAGAATCTTTACGAGCCGAATACTAACGTACTAGACTACAAGACAATACAAGGCGGACTGTCACAAAAGGAAAGATTAACTTCGCCCTAACTTCGATACGAAGACGGAATGTTGAAATTTCTAAGCGGACTCGCAACTAAGAGCTAGACTGGGTTAGATAACATTTGTCCTCCATTGTCATTGCAAATGATTTATGCAGCTGGTCTGAATACTTCAGTGATACAACTAAGAGTTTCTTCAAGCTGTAATTGAGCTAGCTAGAGGTCGGAGTTTACAAGAATCAAACAGGATTGTGCAACAAGAGCAGTCTTGAAATCCACTTGGGACCGAAATCGCTCCGACGACTAACAAAATTAGTTTAATCCTAATTTAATTTATTACTTTACTAATAATTGTGTTAGTCTAAGTAAAATAGCGGAAATGAGGGTGTGGTGTTGATAACTGAGGTTTAGAAAAAAAAATCACTTGCCCCAATCGAAGGGAAACATATTGTTTGCAGGAATTTTCTTTAATCGTTTTCAATAAAAAAAACACTATCAATGTCTATAAAAAAAAAAATGATATTTTTAGACCTCACTACAAGTCAATAAATAGTCCATTATAATGAATAATAACCAAAGTAGGAATAATAAACAAAGTTTCTGATGATATTTAGATCTTAGAACTGAGGCTCAAGTATAATAACTTTGAATCTATGATCTAAGATCGGTTAAACAGTATCATCTCTTTGATCTCGGCCGTGAGCGGATGAAATATTTAAATGCAAAATTATATTAATGGCAGGGGCGAAGTTATTTTTAATCAAGAAATACCGGCGTGTTCTCGCAACGCTCCCTTGGGGCAGGGCTGTGCAAACTACGGCCCGGTCACAGGTAGCCTATCTATTGTGCGGGCCGTAAAAAAAGAGCACAAATTTGGTTAGCGCTAACCTGGGTAAAGAATATTCCGGGTACCTTTACTAGTATTGTAGAAGTAAAATTAATGAAATTATACGTTTTTTATGTCTGGACAAAGTCATCTTATACCAACTGGTCGGGTTAAAACCATTACTGTAAATGTAATTTGTTACATTAGGTATATTTACTATGGTAAAAATATTTTATTCTTTACAGAACCCTCCGCATTCTCTAAAAAACATTTGAAGCAGGTAATATTTAACAGCAAATGAAGACTAGATTTTAACTGTCTGTCTGTCTGTAGGAATCAGTTATTTAAGATACTATCATACATCAGTTCTTTAACGTGACCTGTATTTTTTCCGGGATAGAAAGGGGCATCTTTCATAATGTACAGCAACTAAGTGTAGTAATTTAAATACACTCGGTTAAGTGGTTCAAGCTTAAGCATAACACACATATAGTTACTTTTGAATTAATAATATTAGGCATAATTTGAAGATAGCCATCCTTAGCTACCTGAAATTCTACTATAAAATGATATTAACAGGTTCAAAGAAACGCCGCTCCAAGATTTGGTTTGTAAACAAGCCTGCTCTCATCAACAAATCGTATTCAGAGATTAGAATGTTTAAAGCTGATTATGATAATTTATCAAAAATCCATTTCTTCCGTGTCCTGTACTTTGATTGTTATTTCAAAGGTATATTTTAATTATTTCAAAGGTAAATTTAATGCTGCATATTATTCAAATTCCTGAGCGTTAATTAATTTATTGATGTTAATTAAAACATTTACATCTTATCTTGTTTGATTCAGAAATTAAATAGCAAGACTAATTAGACATCTCAAATGGAAGTATTTTAGATAGTCATTAAATAATGATAAGTGTTCTAGCTTTGTGTCTGAAAAAGGCAACTTCGAAGATTCGTAATGGGATTTTCATGGAAAAGAGAAGAAATAAGTAATGAAGAATCCTTAAAAAAGGTAATCGCATAAAATATCAAGAGTAACAGTTTTCAGTTAATCCACCCAGAACCTAGAATTATTTAATCAGATCTTTCATCAGTTTATTATTTCTTTAACTAGTTTAATCTTATTACAATATGGAATCATATTGAAAGATTATTCCATATTGTAATAAGATTAAATCCATATTTATATTGATATTGTAATAAGATTAATGAGATTAATCTTATTAATCTTATTACAATATGGAATCATTTTGAAAGATGATTCCATATTGCAATAAGATTAAAATAATAAAATATTTGATCGTTACTAATTCGTGTCTTGAAACTAGACTTTTATCCTAAAAAACTAGTTTCTGAGGCCCTTTTTATAAATTACCTTTAGTTACGACCTACATTACTTCTTAAGAGTAAAACATTCACGTTTAACGGTCAAATAAGAAACAAAAATAATATCTGTTAACCTTATTTTCATTTTATATGAAAGTAAAATAAAAACATAGCCCTCTCGAATAAATTCCCGTACCCCACATAACCGTGTAATCGAAATACCCAGATCTAAACTAGATCTGGAAAAACATGAATACAATAACGTTTCCCGAAGCGCAGTGTGACATCCAGGCACGGGGAACTTTAACTGCCCACTTGTAAAGGTATCAGCTATCTTACACACAACCAGGGCTGGCTGATTCTTTTTTTACCTGGCTGTAATAATACTAAAAAGAACAGTTATAATTTTATTTTAGTTAGACAAAAAAACGGGCTGGCTGATTCTTTTTTTACCTGGCAAAGAGAACAGTTGTAATTTTATTTTAGTTAGACAAAAAAAAACTATAAATGATGAATTCATTGATAACCGCTGCCTAAACCTGAAGTAATGAAGTTTGTGCAAATAAATTAGCAGTACTGAAATATACTATAAAGTTAAAGTATTTAAACAAATGACAAAATATGTGACGAGTTATTAAGGCGATACAAACGAAAAAAATATACCTTTTAGACTTTTCTAGAGTAATGGTTTTGAGTTAGGGATAACTCAAAACAATTATCTAGAATAAGTCGGATAATAATAGTTCTGAATGGCAAATGAAAACCCTAATACTAGTTATATAACTAAGAACTAACTAACTATCATTGATATTAACGACATAGCAAACACAGCCAAAGATATGTTAAAATATCTAGAAATTCACTATCCCTGACAGCCCTGAGTATAGCTCATCCACACTCGAGATGGGAAGGGTCAGGATCACAGCAGTTCCCATACATTTTCCTGTTTGCGTTATTCCATAATGCCTCTTTATATCTTTGCGTTTGTTGTGATTTATCGCGAGCGATGGAGACATCAAACACTGCTTGTAACAAATCTTCCTAATCTTGTTTATTGTATATTCAGGTGCTAAAAATATACTAATAATATTAGCGTAGTATAATGTTGAAGAGGCGAATGAGGTGTGTAAGGATCGTGCCATATGGCGTTCGGTTCTCTCTGCCTTCCCCGCTAGGGACGTGGCGTGAAGTTTAGTTAGTTAGTATAATGCTATACTTTTGTTGTAGGTACGTACTTTGTAAAGCGACTCCTCGTTTGTATTTAGTATAAGTATATCCTATGTACATACGAGTATATAAAAATCGATGACATCTTATTCATCCACATTTGATAAGTAGTTTAAGCGCTACGACTTACGTTTGTAAATATAAACATTTGAATATAGACTACTAAAATCGCTCTTCCAAATCTTTTAAACTGTGCCATAGTCAAGTGAGTGGATGTTTGGATTTACTCCAGAGAAACATTATACATAGTTAAAATATCTCTTTAAAGAAGTCAAAGATTTTGACCAGCACTCCGTCGAGAACGCTCCAACCAGCGCCCCCACCCAACTTTTCCCACCACAGTTTTTGCTCTTGTTTTCAGGACTCATGTTTTTGGGCTCGAATAAATTTGTTTGAGTATTTGGTAAAAAGTGGGATAAGTGGTCGCGATTTACATTTTAAGCGCTCGGTGTCTGGAGCGTGTGGGACATTATGATGGTGATCGAATGGGACATTATGCCGTACGTCAAGTTTATTGATCAATTTTTCTGGAATGTCTAAAGTGTGCGACAAAATGAATGTGGGCGAAATCTAGGACCTTACCTGGATTTGACCCTCACTTCTGTTCTGTCGCGTATAGAATAAACTTACTCAGGTTATTAAAAATCATAAATATCTGACTACATCACATACTGATCTGACTCCGAGGTAAGTAACTTAAGCATTTGTGGTACGGATATCAGAATCAACAAATATATACTTAAATATTAACACCCAGATACAGAACAAACACAAGCATTCATCACGCGATTGTTTGTCCTGGGTGGGGATCGCACCCACAACTCCTGCCTCATGGGGCAGGGTCACTACCGAATGCGCCATCGAGCTTGTCAAAAATATAGTATAGTAACGGATATTTTAAGTCATTTTTAATTTTCGTAAACTCGTAATATCTAATACAGCTGTATGATCAGATTGGAGCATAGTCGTTTAATTTCAGAAAGATTTTTGTCCTGTCAAATTGAAATTAGTTCTTCTAACATTTTGAAATAAAATAATAAAGTTTCTCTTTTGTCTAATCCAAAGATAGATTTCGAAAAGAGTGGTGTAACTAAAAAATAAATAAAAAATAAAATGTCAAAGGACTTAACAATCATATTAATTATAATATACGCTTTTATAACTGTCGGACACTTAAAAAGGATGAAGGTCGATTTATATCCATCCATTGTACTCAGTAACTCTCTTAAATACAAAGAATACAACACGTACGTCTGTCTGTTTGCCCGACCCGTTTATAAGCACAATATTTCCTTCCTAGACTTGTAACATGATTTACGGGACATAAAAACGGGATTCTAAGAGACAAAACGTGAGAAAATATTCCCCAAGCCGCAATCCTAATCTAACCTAGGTACTTGTTGGAGCTATAATATCCCGGTTTATTTGTAACTCTGACGAACGGCTGGTAGAACGTGATATATTAGCTTGGACCCAAAAACTCAGTGAAATGTGCCCTATACATTACCCGTGTACATCTACACTGGGTATATTTGGAGGTCGGCCTTAGGATTTCTTCGCTTCTTTTTTGTAGCTTATGGAAAATTAAGGATGTGCGGTTCATGTGGATTTTGGAGGTGAAGTGTGAGGTATTTGCATAAGCCCCGTCTATGATAGTAATTTAACGCGAAGCTTCAACATTGTGTGTAAAATACCTGGTAATTTAGCTGGTTGTAGTTTTAACAAGAATTTACATTATTAGTTCAGCCTGGTGAAATAATATGATTCATTGCTTTTGTACGTATAATTTTTTTTTTATATTTTGATAGTAGAAATCATATACGCCCTTATGTCTAAGGTATCGTTAAATAAATTATACGGTAAACTGTGAAAGGTATGTACTTATTATATTATAATAACTGATATTTTTTTTACCCACCTATTAAACCACCGGTTAAATATACGTAACCGTAGCTTTCTATACATGCTGGACTATTAAGGAACCTTGGAAAAGTTCCTAAAAATTCATCTTTATTATTCAACTGTAAACTCAATCCAAATTCTCAGTTTTGGTATTGTAATCAAACAATAACAATGGAATAGGGATCTCGATCAAATTATACATTGTATACACAAAGTACAGTTCGTTCCGCTTAACTTTCGCTACAGAGGAACTTAGGCAAATAGTGTAACTGATTAGACGATTTGATAAGGGTATTACAAGGTGATTAAACTACCCGCCAATACTGGTTACTACTGGACTGACGTTGAATCGCATTCTAACGTTTGTAGTAGCCTAAATGATTTGTATCTTGAAATATTGTTCATTCACAGTTTACAGACTAACGCGTTTTTCATTAAAAGCTTAAAGCTTTTGTTTCGTGAAATAAAATTTAATAATCGTTAATATCCGTTTTATAATAACCCATATCCCCATGCAAGCCTTAAAGGCCCGGGCTTGTGCGGTGATTGTGCTGAGAGACATAATAACAATAATTGTTATTCGTTATTAGTTGAAATTTACCGTCTAACCCAGCCCAGTTTTACATACATAACATCACGCCCATAATCCCCGAAGTGGTAGGCAGAGTCAAAGGGGCAGCATGCCCCTTCAACCACATTCAGCCAAAAACAAAGCCGGGCTGGGTTAGATGGAAAATTTTGAAAAAGCAGTGACAAGCGGCTAACCTGTCGCTTACACAATCGCACACCTAAACCCTATATACCATTAGTCGCCTTTAACGACATGCTAGGCAAGAACCACAGCTGGCATATTCTTTTTAAGACACAGACCAACATGGGACAGTGGGCCCAGTTTTATTTTTGGCTGAATGTAGTTTTAGAGGCTTGCTGCCCCTTAATCGCTGCCTACCCCTTCGGGGATTTCGGTCGTCTATGTATGTCTATCAGTTATTCCAAATACGATCCACCGATCCACCGATCCGTCCGGATCCGACCGGATCCGGTCAAACTGAAAATATTGCCAGATCCGTCGGATTACTGGATCCGGTTTTCTGGATTGCTGTACCTAATCGTCACTTCGTGAAACTGATTTTTTACCCAAAGTATAATTTAATGAAGCATTCAATGCTGCTAGATTGAAGCACCTTTTTCCGTGTTGCTAGCATACCTAGCGATGTAATTAACACGAATTAATTCTAACAAGTTACAGCGAGCCAGCCGCTGCGGTCCCACTTTTTGCCCGCAATGTTCTTAATTAAACTGTTTGAAGGATCCGCAGAAATTATGCCCGGCTCCCCGCCTTATTCTAAAAACTTCCCCATTCATAACTTCTTTAATTTCACTCCGCGGATTACGGCGTCCCGGAATATTTTCTCCCGATTTTATGCAGGTACGAATAGTAGGGACAGGCTGAGTGATCATTGGGCTCATTTGGTTTTTGATCAATTTTTTTTTTTATGTATAGCACTTTCATAATATTCTCAGGCTATGTAAACAACTGTTGTCATGTTAACCAATATCAGCACCCCACTTAAAATTATAAACGGAGACTTACAACAAATGTATATTGAACGAATTACTGACCTTTGGTAAATAAATAAATCAATAATAATAAAAAAAAATATCAGACTCCATCACATACATTGATCTTAGTCCGAGCCAAGTAGCTTAAGTACTTGTGTAACGGATCAGAATCAACAGTGTTACTACAAATGTATACTTAAACATTCGATACAAACACAGAACAAACACAAGCATTCATCAAAAGAATGTTTGTTCTGGGTGGGAATCGAATCTTCTCTTGTAGCACAGAGGACAGATTTATAACCGAATACGTCATCGAGTATGTCTTGAAATAGAGAAGCTAAAAAAACAAAACTAAATGGGTCACTTTATCACGCTACCTCAAATAAATCATCACCCCAAAATGCACTAAATCAAAACATAAATAATACATTAATGAAACATTCAATTGCAAGACTCAACTAAAAGTTATATGTGATGCTATGTTTGTTTGTTTGTTTAAAAACTTTACTGATGGTCTAATTTCATACCTTAAGCAAATGCATCTTTTATGCTGATAAATCATAACGAAAACGTTATATTACTACACTTATGTTTTAGGATAAAACACAAAACGCTGTTATATATCACTTTAAATGCAATCGGGGTCATATCTTCAGTTATGCCCATAAAGATTCAGCATTTAACTGTCAGATGGCGGAAATAATCGGACCCAGGTCGAGTTTAAGCCTCAGGAAGCAGTTAGAGTTTATAAGTATAAATTGGGAGTGTTATAATTCCGGGACTGATTTGCATTGGATCCGGGGCTGATTGGACTCGGAGCAAGTTCGGAAGAGCCGGTGTTGTCAGTAATGTCTTAAGTAAGAACTTGAAAGTGCAGTTTTAGTTCAAATTCAAATTCAAATTATCTTTATTTATATATGCTTCAAGAAAGCACTTATAAATAGTCATATACAAATATACAAAAAACAAAAAAGAACAAATAAAACTATATACAACCAGTGTATTTTTAAGTGCTTAAGAGCCAGCTCTTGTTAGATATGTTAATAAAAAATCACAGCTTTATTTTCATCTCATTAGACAGATAGGAGAAAATTATCACTCCCTAAATAGAATCTTTATTAGTACTAACATAATTATGTTCATATATACCTACGGATCCTTAGAGTTATTTAAGTAGGTACCGTTAAAAATCTAAAACCACTGAGGTAACTTCCTATAATTTCAACATTTTCAAACCGAAGGCGAAAATTTGCAGGCTAGCATGCCATTTACAATTACCATTACAAACTCAGTATTCTAGTTCATTGCCACTGCACTTAAAGCTAAAACCATTATGGCATGCTAATATGCAATACTTGACTTTACAAATCCGCATCTATTAGCGATATCAGAAATGCAACATGATTAAGACTACAGAACACAATTTATCAAAACCTTTGCATTTTTGTTATCAAGACGTTGCAAAACATTTGGATTTATTCTTATCAAGACGCATGTAACAATAATTTATAAATACAGTTACGTGGATCCTAGGTAAGTTTAGCGATGCACCTAAAATAAATATTATAGCACAGAATAACTGATTGGTCATTGCCGTATAAAAAAGCCCAAAGTTGTACAAACCTGTTCACTGGCAACACAGTTACAAGGCCGACCGACTATTAGGTAAACGGTCGATCCTAACTCACTAGATGCGGGTAACTTAGCAAACTTCCTTGCATCGACTCAGTAACTTTCTTTACATCTGACTCTGTGTAAATTCAAAATTGTGTAACAAAATACATCTCACCGAAGCCGTGTTAAGCGCATCTCTCTTTGATTTCACCTCGCTTTATGTAGTAAGCTGCGCGACAACACTTTTTAACGAAATGAGTTAATTGATACACATAACTAACTAACTAACTAAACTTCCCGCCACTTCCCTACCGGGGTAGGCTGAGAGAATTGATCCACATGGCGCAGTGAATTGAGTTATCGTAACGCAGTGCAGTGTTACACTCGTCTATAACTCACTGGGGCGACAAAATAGTGAGTTGGGGGCGAGTCCGCCGCACGCCGTCTAATCTGGCTTACCGACGAGTTGCACTTACGTAACTTGGCCGAATTAGAGAGATGTTTATCTGGATTTGTTCATTTTAGGGGCCCGGCTTTATCCACTCGATGTGGAACTTAATTGAGGTTGGGAGTAAGAACTTTGTAAATAATAGATCGTAATGGCGGAGAAGCGAACGCGGTTCGGTGGTAGATCGTAATCTGTCACGGTATAACCGGCTAAACGACTAATGGGATGTTTTCTTCTTCTTCTCCTCTTGTAATCTGTTCATCATCATTTGTAGCCATAATATAGTACAAATCTGTATAGCATAATTTATCATCCTTACCTTTTACTATATTAGCTTCAGCTTCCATTTCTAATCGAGTCTTTGACTACTCTCCTATATTTAGTAAATTTGGTCATTACGTATAACTGTGGTAAATATTGAATTGAGAGAAGTAATAAATTGGATCATGGTAAAAATTCTGAGTTATTTGAATATATAAATAAATAATAAATAAATAAATATCTAACGACATCACATACATTGATCTGACTCCGAGGTAAGTAGCTTAAACACTTGTGTTTCGAATTCGAGTTTAGAATCAACAGTGGTATTACAAATATATACTTAAATATTGGATATAAACACCCAGACACAGTGGTGTAAATAAATATTTTTTGAAAAGTTTGGGTTTTGGGTTTGTGTAGGCGACAGTATAGCCGCTTGTCACTGCTTTTTCACAATTTTTCATCTAAACCAGCCCGCCTTTATTTTTGGCTAAATTTGGTTAAAGGGGCATACTGCCCCTTTGTCTCTGCCTACCCCATTCGGGGATTATAGGCGTGATGTTATGATGATGATGATGATATGATTGAAAAGTTCAGAGATATGTACGGATTTGAACTAAGAGCCTTATATCAAACGCACCGTTGAGCTACCATTGCTCTTGTGTGTAAAGAGGATGCTTTCTTCCTCTTTATGTCATATAGCAGCGCCCCGCGGTTTCACCTGCATATTTCCCGTTCCTGTAGTAATATGGAGATAAAATATAGCCTATGTTACTTCCGGATAATGTAGCTTTCCAATGGTGAAAGAGTTTTTGAAATCGGTACAGAATTTTTTAAGTTTATTCATTACAAACATACACAATAATATTAGTATAGATACAAGAATAGTCGCAAAGTGGTCGTCCAGGCGTTTATTATAAAATCTTGATCAAAGTGGATGCCGTCTATGAATAATACAACAGGAAAAGGAGAAACTTAAAACCCTCTGATCATGACTAATTTCATGGCTGTTATCATAAAAGGGTACGATCTAGTGTCTTCAAGGCAATAGTGAAACTTGGTTAAACTAGTTTACAAGTAGGTCAAGTAGGTTAGGGGCGCAAACCGTAAATCACAAGCTCGCTAACATCTGGTTCACTTCCTTTGATTGCAGCCATGTGCTTATCTACGACTACCCCCGAAAATATTGCAGGTGAATGGTATAAATATATTACCTACTAACTGCCTCGACAGACTTCGTTCTGTCGTTTTAATTTACTCTGTGCTTTGTATGGGAAAGGAAAATTTATATTTTTACTATTTTCCTCCAAATTTCGTTTTTTCTATCCATTAGAAGAGTGCCTTAACGAAAATATGACACAAAAATTGGTAAATTGGTCAAATCGTTCTCGAATTATGCGCTTAGCAACACATTTGGCGCTTTATTTTAACTTATAATGATTACGTGTATCTAAATAGGACAAAATAACACAAATTTATTAACAAAATCTATTTCTCTTTTTCATTCTAAAACAATTTAGCATAGAAAACAGATTATTTTTTTGTAGCAATATGAATATCAACCAAAAGCTGTGTTTCGCTTAGAAAGTAAGACTCCAGGTGGCCAAATTTTGCAAGGTCATTAATAGCGATACAATATTAGATTGAAAGAAAATGTCAATAGGATAAGCCGGGATAACCGGGTCGCAAGTAACTTTTGTACTGGTTTACCTCTAGGGGTAGGAAAAGGCAATATCATTCTATACGTAAATAGCTATGCATAATTATTACACATAAGGACAAACTCAATAACATAAAAGGCGACATCTTAATGACAACAATCCCAGGAAGAGTGCCTCATAATTACCTCGGAAAATGTTCCATTTATCTCGTCCCGTACACAGGACGTCCCAAACATCATATTCTAAACGCGCATGGGGATAGAGGTAATTTCCGACTGACCTGATTGTCCAGCTTGACCCAAATCCGTATGGGTTTGCAACACTTTCCATCGAAAATATATTTTGTCCGTCACACTCATCCTGACCGGTATTTTTGCAAGTGAAATATTGTCTAACATTGTTTTGTATCGACATACTATTTTATATAGCTTTGAAAAATACCTCCTATGGTCTTATCCGTCGAAATCTACACTATTGTTATAAAGGAAATATTTGTATGTTTGTAACAAATAAACTGAAAAACTGCTGTACTGATTTTAAAAATTCTTTTTCTATTAAAATGCTACATAATTTTTTCACATTTGGAAGATAATATTTCTCTAATTCTAAAATCTACGAGGATTAAGTCACGTGTAAAAGCCAGCAATCATAAAAACACACAACACTGTTCGCATATAATCCCGTAAATGCCTCTAAAGTGCCTATATGAAAATTCCAGCACGGCTGGCCATTTATTCGCCGGTCATTGTACACGGCAATAATGTTCAAAACTAGTGGATAACAATAAAACCTAATTCAATTGTAGGATGAAATCCGACTCGCCGCATCCGTCCGCTGACAAACAATATTTTCACGAGGAACTGATACGCGATCGAGAGCATTTCTCGATACGAATCCGAACTTTGACGATTTTAAAAACGAAAATAAAATGTGAAACATTTTTAAAGGACGTCAAAAAAACGGAGATTCAGGCACCTTACCGTGTAAGTTACAATCTGCCCCAATGCCTTGATTGCTAAGCCTAAAGGGGTGTCATGACGACCCTATTAATGGTATTTTAAGATCAGGTGTATATTCATGAATGCAGTTTGGCATTGACTTTTATAATAATAAGCGGTTAGCACAGCCCACAAGCGTTTGCAACACACTCATCGCAAATATTTTAAAGGCTTGTTGAGGATTCGC
This sequence comes from Glyphodes perspectalis, assembly GCA_951394215.1. NCBI lineage: Eukaryota > Metazoa > Arthropoda > Insecta > Lepidoptera > Crambidae > Glyphodes > Glyphodes perspectalis. The sequence goes on along the minus strand of OX596202.1, from coordinate 18,462,660 downwards.
GCCGGTGGTAAGACAAGAGTACAATAAGCATCTTAAATTCTCCAATGCTGATTTTGCAAATATCAGCTCAGCTATCAAACTAAACGCAGCAGCTTTGTATTTTTTATGACAGGCCTGTTAGTTGAGTGGTCAGAGACCCTGGCTACGAAACCAAGGGTCGCGGTTTTGAATCCCGCTAGCGGCAAATGTTTCGTGTGATAAACACGGACATTTGTACTCGAGTCTTGGATGTTCATATACGTATTTAAGTATGTATATCCGTTCAGCTAGTATTCATAGCACAAGCTTATATATAAGCTTAGTTTGGAACTAGGGAATTAGTGAGTGAGTCCGGAGAATTTATTATTATTATTATTCTATAAGAGTGTTCCTTTGTGATTAGAAACTTAACAAGCAATGTAATTGAAAACAATTCAGAATTATATTCAAGAGATCATATTATATGATCAATGTAGGTACAAAATAGCCGCCCCGTCAATTGCTATCATGAAAATTCCAACCCGGTCGCACCTAAACTTAGATCCATACTATTGATCGACAACATCTGAGCTATATTCCACGTCAAAATGTATTTCCATTTTGTGGTTGTGCCACTTCAGTCGATGCGAGGACATGGGTAATTTCGCAGACTTAAAATAGCTGAACTGAACTGCGTATGTTTGCTCGTACATCGATTGGTACTTACTGGATGACGTTTGATTGATCGCAATCTAGCAACGCGATACAATTATGGACAAGTCTTAACGTCAATATGACAGATGAGCAATCAATTTCTATCCTTACTAATAATATCAATGCGAAAGTTAAAAAAAACATGTATGTTACGTATTCATATATAAATACATAACGCCCATAATCCCCAAAGGGGTAGACAGAGTCAAAGGGACAGCAGGCCCCCTTTAACCACATTCAGCTAAAAATAAAACTGGGTTAGATGGAGAATTGTGATGAAGTAGTGACAAGTGGCTAGCTCGTCGTCTATACAATCACATACCCAAAACCGCATATACCATTAGTCGCCTTTTACGGTATGCTAAGCAAGAAACACAGTTGGCACATTAATATAAGTCCCAGACGAACATGGGACAATTGTTACGTATTCACATCTAAATTGATCAAAGATCAAAGAGGATAAAGCTAGTACCTATTCGTATAAACGAAATACGCAGAAAAAATAAGTGCGTTGTAAATTATCGATATTTCTAGGATAAATATTTTTAATGCTCCATGTATTACATAGGGAATTACAGAAAATTGCGCATCTTACCTATCTTAATTTATTTTTTAGTTAAAAGCAGTAAAAGGACCTTACTGTTTCTTGAACTCTGCCTACCTCTTGAGCAGCTGCGGTGCTATGCTGGTCAAGAAACAAAGTTAATGCATTGGTCCCTGACCTTTATGGTACATGTAAAACTTGTTCAATTTTCGGATAGCCCACGATCTTTCTGAATAGTTGTCCCGTGCTTCTACAGCTTTACAACCGCTAAATCCCTCTCTTAACCACCTGTAATTGTCAGCGCGAATTCAAATCGAGTCCAGGCGTTATTAAAAAAACGCCGACACGGAATTTATTCCGAAAGGCCACGTGAGCGGCACTTGTCGGTTTATCGCTCGGAAGCCGCATTAAAATTCACCTGCCCATTAGCAGATCAGGACGGAGCGAGCCGTGTTCTGTGAAAACGGAGCCAGGTCGCTGGTGTGATATCGAAAATCGGGTTTTTGATGCCCAATTTATGGTAACGTCTTTAAATACCTTTATCGAAATGGCAAACTTCTTAATTTATTCCTTTTTTAATGCATTTGTTTAGACAAATAATTATGTTTATCAAAAATGTTTTATAGAAACCCAAAACACTTGTTACAGCAGTAGTTAGAAATCAATATAAGACTTCATTTTGACAAAAGACTTACGAGATTTCACTTTTGTTGAATTGTTCAAAAGGCCATTTTTATTTTCTTATAGACAAAGTGTATAACGTTCTATAGTGCTTATTAAGTGCTATTCTTCAGTGAAGTTCAACTAGACTAAGTTCAGATAAAAAGGAAGAACTTATAGATTAATAAAAAATCAAAGGTGGCACATCCAAAAAAGACTAAAAATTTATGAGCAGAAATGATGATAAAAACGAAATACAATAAAAATGAAAATTTTAAAAAATCATTACATAACATACATACATAACATCACGCCTATAATTCCCGAAGGGGTAGGCAGAGTCAAAGGGGCAGCATGCCCCTTCAACCACATTCAGCCAAAAACAAAGAAAATCAAAATTCAAAATCAAAAAGAAAAAAAATCATTAAATTCTTATTTATTTTAAAAACACCCATCGAAAAAGGTTGTTTACCGGGTTTCCACAAAATGGCGGAAAGGCATTTTTTTCGTAGGCAGGTAAAGTTAACATAATTATACCTGCGTACCGTATCACGGAGTTGTTTCATTCACTCGCAATAATTCTTCAGTCCATAAGAATTACGGCCTTGTTTCGCTAATTGGACGCATTCCTGAAAATCTAGCTACGCGTGGAATCCAGTCTCGGATACATAAGTAAGTCTAACATTAAGCACTTAAATAATTTGGAAGCTGAACCTTTTACGGTTTAGTGCTGAAGATTTTAACCTTCGGAGTGTATAATGTCTGCTGTAAAATAAGAAGGTTGTTTAATAACCTAAAAAGCGGCCTAATTTATTCTAGGATAACTTAGATAGTTTTAATACAAACGGTACAAATTGAAATTTCCAGACGCTCTTGAATAAATTATTCAGTAGTTAGAAACAACAAAAAATGGTTTGAGCTACATAGAGCGTATTAAGAAATACATTTCAGACTAGGGTAGGCTAATCTCCACAAGATTACAAAGAACTACAGTTCTGGAGGAAAAGATTACTTTATGATTCGTATCGTTGGCGTAACATGAGTTAATAAATATATAACTTTACACATCATAACATTAATCCAATTCCAAAGATTAGCTTAAGAAAATCAGGATCATCGAAGGTACCAAAAGGAATGGCAAGCTCGATGGCTCATTCGGTAGTGACCCTGCCCTATGCGTCAAGAGTCGTGGGTTCGATCACCACCCAGGATAAACATACGTGTGATGAATACTTGTGTTTGTTCCGTGTCTAGGTGTTAATATCCAATATTTATGTATATATTTGTAATACCACTGTTGTTTCTTATATCCGTAACACAAGTGCTTAAGCTAGTCAGATCAATGTATGTGATGTAGTCTGATATATTATTTAAAAAAAAAATGGTCCCTATGCAATAATCAAACCCACGCCTCTTTTACGTTAGGTTAACCACGAAGCATCATTCCATAAAAACGCAATTACATTTCTATAACAAAACAAAAGACAGAGAATTTGTACTTGTTAAATTATAATTGCTAATGATAATAACCATAGCAAACCATAGCAACCAAATTACCGAGAACAGTTTATTAATTTCCCATAGGGCGTCAACACATCGCCATGATAGATGGTGCAGATTACCCACTCTCACCCAAATTGTTTCGCCTTGGTTTAGATCGCGATTTTGTAAGCGATTGTTTTATCGCTAAATAAAGCGATGGAAAGCGCTTAGTCAGCTCGTTAAGCCGTCATTCCTGACGTCAAGTGACAAACTTTCCGCTTCGCAAGGATCTGTTTGGGTTATGATGCCTTAAGAAGTGTGGTGCATGCACACAATTAATTTTAAAAGACCATATTATTACCTTGATGGGTGATTCTATCACCCTCTTCCCTATGTGCTTTCTCCTTTCGCAGCTAATATGAAAGGATTTGAACTACTTCCCGCAAAGGTTACTTACACCTAAATGTGTATTCACTCTTTAAAATTAAACGCAATATTAAAATTCAGCCGTCCATTAAATAGTATATATCATGGCTATTAAAATATATCAGGTAATATCAAGTTGTAACAAATTGTCGTGGGAGGTACATAAATAGGCTGGATTTTTCGTTACAACCAAATTATAATAGATCGTACTTTCTCTACATAATGTATTACCTCTTTGGTTCATTTCAGTCATTAATTACCGGGTTTTCTGTAGCAACTGTTATAATATGTTGCCTTATATTTATGGTGGAGAAGGCACCCATATAGCTTTTATAACTATGCCTAATCTAACATGTGATAAAATTTTATAGCCAAGCCAATTTCGTTCCAACATTTTAACGACAACTCAAGAAAAAGACATACATCAAACTATAGTTATTCGGTCATTATTTTACGTAACCTAAAATTCGCTTCACATCCTTATTTTAGAGGGATAAGGTTTAAATTAGTACTTAAGATAGAACCTAGGGGCTATTTGCGTGAGGTGGGCAGTAATTAAGTTAGTATGTTAAATTCTAGTGTAGTATTATAGTTGCGGGTCGAAAGGGCCTAATTATGCTCTCACGGCGAGAGTAATGTACCCTACATAAGCCTTGAGAGCTTTCACCTATTTCAACTTTTCGGGTTATGTCAGCTTTACAGGTCTCTTGAGAAATTACTAGAATAAAACAGTGCGTGTGTCATTACTAATATTATAAACGACAAAATAACTCCTGACTGACTGTTACGTTTTCAAGTTACATACAAACATACATAACATCACGCCCATAGTCCCCGAAGGGGTAGGCAGAGTCAAAGAGACGGCAGGCACCTTTAACCACATTCAGCCAAAAACAAAACTAGGCTGGGTTAGATGGAAAATTGAGAAAAAGTAATGTCAAGTAGCTAGCTCGTCGCCTACACAATCACATACCCAAAACTCTATATACCATTAGTCGCCTTTTACAACATGCTAGACAAGAAACACAGTTGGCACATTCTTTTTAAGACCCTGACCAACATGGGACTGTAAATTCAACTGTTTTATAAAGTTCTTGCAATTGTATTTATTTAAATGTTATTTTTTAGTCATCATGCTAACTAGTTAACGGGTTAGTTAACTAGTTAACATAGTCGTGCAATAATATCCTCGTCATATTTTTAGCCAATATTTTATTTAGGATACCCACTGGTAATTTAAAAAATGCATTTTTTTGGTATTTTTTTAATTGTCGAGTCATTGTTGTTCTTAAACGCATTTTTATCATGTTTCCGTCATCTAAGACATTACCCAATTTTTAGGGCATAATTTCTACGAGTATAATTAGTTTTCAATTAAAAGATTGGATAACAATTACATACAAACTTACTGTTACACTTTTTCCCCATGGAGCTAGCAAAAATCACATTTTTTCATTTGCTACGATTCTCAATTTGGATTAATTTAAAACTGTCTATACTAATATTATAAAGTTAAACAGTTTGTTTGTTTGGTTGTGCGCGCTAATCTCAGGAACTACTGGACTAAATTAAAAAAATATTTTTGTGTTGCATAGTTAATTTATCGAGGAATGCTATAGGCATGCATCATTCACCATAAACCGGGTAAAACCGCGGGCAAAGCTAGTAAATAAATGTATGTAGCTTGTCCATTGATTGACGGTGTCAAGTCACCGCTGCCGCCCGTGGCTTGCCCAAGCCATAACTCTCGCATAAGCTACGAAACATTAATTACGCTAAAGTGTTTTCGGATAGTTGCCCTCGACGCCCGGCGCGTTCAGAAATTCGCAGCCTCGAATGTGTGCATTTTCCTCATATTTAATAACCGGTAATGGGCGTTTTATTTGAGGAGGTGGCTTATACAGCCACAGCTCAATGGATTAGTTGGTTGTTAAGTCAAAGTTTATGTAGTGCATAGTTTCATAATGAATGAGGGGTTTTGATGGAGTCTGAACATTATACAACAAATAACCAACTCACTATAGCGATCATTGCATTTGCGTCGATTTGCACGAGTTTAAAATACTGTTACTATTATTTTCGGACAGTAAATAATACTTATCTATCGACTATAATTGAAAGGATTAAGTATGTTAATTTTTCCCACCTTAAACATTTTACTGATTATTTTTTTATCTTAAAAAGACTTTTAATTCGCGCAGATAAACAGACTCTCTAACAGGTCGTATTACATGAGGGCGGAACTACGGGACAAAACTTTACTAAAATGCTTTAGATTTTCATAGGTGTAGGACATTCATATTAGATTAACTTTACGTTGTTCGAAAGTAATCATTTCTCTATACAATTGCTATTAATAGAAAATCAAATTATGTTCCAGGCTACGTCATTATGAGTGACAATATTTTACTTCAGGAAGTATGAAATATATATTGAATAACTCATTCCTTGAAACCACTCACGTGTCGGGTCCCCCGCTTCCAGACTTTACGGCGGTACTGAAATATTAGATATCCCTACGAAGCCGATAGGGGGCACCTATAAACACATAATAAACCCGCCATGGCTATTAGCCGGCAAATCTTCAGACGGATGTGGACGGAATACGCAAGCATTGTGACTTGATCGCATATGATGGCCGAATAGATAGGGACGCTGAATAACCAATAGTATGAGGGATCAATAACGAGTTAATACGAACACTACATACCAAGACAATGTTTGCATTGTAATCGTTAAACTCTGAAAGCACTCAACTAATAAATAAATAAATTATATATATGCATAACATCACGCCCATAATCCCCGACGGGGTAGGCAGAGTCAAAGCGGCAGCAAGCCCCTTTAACCATATTAAACCATAAATAAAACTGTGCTGGGTTTGGAAAATTGTGAAAAAGTAGTGACAAGTGGCTAGTTTGTCATCTACACAATCCACACACCCAAAACTCGATATATCATTAGTCTCCTTTTACGACATGTTACGCAGGAAACACGGCACAATTTTTTTTTTAAGTCTCAGACCAACATGGGACAAAATAACTATTTGCCGTTAAAACGTTTTTGATATCCAGATGTAGGTTGGGTTATTTTCTTGGCAATTCACGAGGATAAAGTTGCGAATAGATGCTAGAGTAAAATTAATAGATTATTCGGACTAGCGTATTTATTACCTAGAATCAAACCAAGCGTGCTGGTGTTTCATTTTTAAGACCAGTGAGATATATCTCACGAAAATGTTTTTTTTCTTGGCACCCGTGGTATTTAACGTCACATGCCACATCAGATCTCTCTGTTTAACGGCAACTTTGAACCTTTATAACTTGGCCAATAATCAAGATAGAAACAACATCTTCCAAATTTAAGTACGTGTTCTAAAGTAGACTTAAAGAATAGATAAGAAATGTCGTCCATATTCCCTATTCCTATAGAGCAATATGTAAATGTTATCATAGTTAATATAAAGCTAGCTACAGTGTCATTATCAAACACTTTGTATTCAGCTTTATTACAACGAAGTTAGTGGTTTACGTGATTTTGTTGTGGCTAATATTCTCTACTCAAATTCAAATACAGTAAGTAATAGTACCACTCAGCTTAAATTGTCAGTTACAATTTGGGCTGAGTTTAACCTTATTCCAGTTTTGGTACTAAGGTAATCCGATTTCTATTGGTTAAAGAAATCGGGTCCAAATCCACATCAAGGAGCATAATATACAGCATCAATGCATGTTTATAATACACATCCATACACTAAACCTAACCTGGCTTTCCTCGAGCAGAGGCACTTAATGCAACTGCAACTGCAACAGGCAGGTATTTGACAGGCGGCTGGTGTGTTCCACTCGTGGCACCGCTGTGGTTAGCCAATGGAATTTAGGTATCTGATCTATAATTGAGCAAATTGTTAACTTAGGAGGCTCGCAACATTCTCGAATCCTCCATACCTTAGGATTAAAAAAAAAACAATTAAACTATATGCTGGTCTGAGATTTAAAAAGAACGTGCCTATTGTTTTTATTGCCTATCATAAAAGGATAGCATGCATGAATACCTTGCATGTCATAAAAGGCGAATAATGCGTATCATATGTTGGTGTATGTGATTGTGTAGGTGACGAGCTGACTACTTGCCACTACTCCACAATTGTTATCTAACTCAGAACAGCCCCCTTTATTTTTGAGATTACGTGGTTAAGGGCCCTTTAAACACTTAATCTTCTTATACTTCGTCTACCCGTTTGAGGATTGCAGAAGTGTCAGTATGTAGATATTTAGTTAAGATCTAATTAATAACTGTTTCCGCTCACGATGTTCTCGAAATCGCAGCAAAACAAATACGTACGAAATCCATGCATATTCAAATGATGATCCTGTTTTCTGAGGGTTTACATGGCTAGTCTAATAAACAAACAGTTTTTCAAGCGCATTTATTACAGCAGACCGCAAAATTTCAACAATAACCCGAGACACTGGCCCATCTCTGGCACCTGCTCGTAAAATCGCTGCGCCAATGAGTGAAATAGCTCAGGTGCCAAAACTTTATGAGCGAAGTTTGGGTGCCGTTGACGGAACGCCGGCGTCCCAGGTGGCGCGGCAGATAATAAGCAATGTTTATGCGCATGCACTTGGTCCCCGGCAGATGGATCCGACGTGTGCACCGGTATGCATATTTATTGGCGTAACCGTGCTATTGTGCTTTGAATGTTTGTGAGTAATGGTTAGGATTTGCAGTCATAGTTAGTCAGTACTACTCCGGACTAATTTAATGGACCACTGGACTGGACTAACTGGTTTGGGTCATGGAATCCAAATTGAAGGGGTCGAATCAAAATAATTGCATAATGGGCTTGGTAATTTGTACTTAACTCATGGTTATTCATGGACGTGCTAGCAGACAACCGCAACTTTGCCCGCTTGGACATCGACATCAAGCTAGCATCAACATATATAGAAGTTAACACCTATTTCATATCATTGAACGATGAATTTCTAGCACTTCTTCTTAGGATCAATTAAAACTATGTGTCTGAGATCTATTTAGAGTTTCAAATCAAATGATCTAGGGGATCAAGCACATTGGGCTATTCGCCAATTCCGGCAATCAGTTTTCATAAGAGTTTCACTACCAACTACCAACCTTTTATAAAGTTTTGTCTAGATTACCTAGTATTCATACCACAAATATTATAATAATATGCTTAGTTTGGAGCTACGGAATTCTTGTACTAGTCTGAAAAAAATATTTAGGTGAAATATATCAATCATATGGGTGTGATGTTATGTATGTATGTATATCAACAGGCTCCTTCATCATCAGACAAACATGACAGCATATTCAGTCAAATTCGCGGAAAAAGCCGGGCGACACAACACAGGACCACGGACCTTTTCATGCCCTATTTCCCATCCATATCTCCATCCATCCATAATTATTTTCACGGAAAATTTATCAACCTTTACTCAATAATCAGATTGTATTTTTTACTGAACCCTAAGCAGAACTGTCTTCTGTGAATTCTGGTTAAAGTGGGAGTAGCCTTTGGCAGAAGCACGGAAGTAAGGAATAATTTTGATCATATTGAATTTCCCAGAAAAATTAACATAACATCCATCGCTGAACATCGCGTGGCTGCTCTCTGCCACGAAAGGTCGCAAAACTCGCCATATACGAAGAGAAATACATCGACATATATCATTTAATTTATCTCTTCATTATAATGAGATCTGGTACCCAGAATCTGTTAATTTGTTATTTATTTTTGGCAGTAATTGAAGTCGCAGAGCCATAATGACTTCTTGGTATCAATATAATGTTATTATTTATAATGATCACTAGTACATTAAATTATATATTTCGATAATTGGGTTTTTAAGTATTTGTGCCATATGGCGTTCGGTTCTCTTACCCCGCTAGGGAAGTAACGTGAAGTTTAGTTAGTTTTAAATATTTGTTACTAAATCAAGCTTTGACGAACAGTGAAACATACGTTAACGTATGTAGTCCCCATCATCTGCTTTTAATAATATAATTAGTTATTTAATCATTATAGACGTACACTTAACAAACATTTTTTTGATGAGTTTTTGTAGTTCCATCAGTGTGTTGAGGGGCCAGCTGTCCCTTTGACTCTGCCTACCTCTTCGGAGATTATGGGCGTGATGTTATGTATGTATGTATTAGTGTGTTACGGCTAATCACCGAAACAGCAGAACCGATTATGATAAAACCTTCCACTGGCAGATATCTAGCACCAAACTCTGAATGCGTAAAATAAAGTATAAACTTGGATCTGGAAACTTAACTTTGACTTTGACTTTGACTTTGACTTTAAAAACATTGCTGACGTAAGCCCGCAGTTTTGCACGTATGTGTCTGCACTGAAAATGTGCGCGTTCTCTCCCCCAAATCCCAGCCCTTAGTATTGTCAGTCCCAAAGTAGTGTAGGTCATAAAAATGTATTCATACCGCGTCGCAGCGCTCACCGGGCGCGCCCGCTCGCGCACGTGCGAGGAATGCATCGGACCGCCCCGGATTTTTGAGACACACCCTTTTTCGCTAATTAGATTCCTTAGCGCAGCGTTTCTCAAAGACGGGTACCCGTACCTCTTGGTACATCGGGGGGTACGCGACAGAAATGTCAGAGTTGCATAAGAAATGTCTGCGTGGTTGTACGCTGAGATAGTTACGTTTTTATTTGCTTACTTTCCAAATATTTTTGTTCTACTTATTGCTAGATTTCAGATGAAGAATAGGGATCTTAGATAAAAACAATAGTAACTTGATAAAGGTGCTAGGCTCCAAGTTTGAACAACTCTGCCTAAGCAGATCGTCGTACTCATAGTATGACACTATTGAGTCGGTTTAAATATAAAGAAATAAATGACTACATCACATACATTGATCTGACTCCGAGGTAAGTATCTTAAGCACTTGTGTTACGGATATCAGAAATAATAGTAGTATTATACTTAAATATTGGATATAGCAGTGCCCCGCGGTTTCTCACACGCGCAGTTCCCGTTCGCTTGGGAATACAAGGATATAATAGTTATGCCTATATAATATATAATATCAACGAATAATATAGGCTAATAATTAGCCTATATTATTCGTTGATAAAGAACCTTTCCATTGGTGAAAGAATTATTCAAATCGTTCCAGTATTTTCGGAGCCTAACTCAAATATTTTCTCTTTACAATATTATTTATTTATTTATTCAGAAAATCAACAGCGTCGTTAGAAAAGGTATTATTAAGTAATTTTTTTTAAAAGTGAAGCCAATTACAAATGTTCTTAAGTTTAAATATAGGTAGTACGTTCTGTCAAGTGAATTACAAACACAATTAGTATAGATTGACACCCAGACACAGAACAAACATAGGTATTCATCACACGAATGTTTGTCCTGGGTGCAGATCGAACCCACAACTCTTGGCCCATGGGGCAGGGACACTACCGAATGCGCCATCGAGCCAGTCGGTTTATATACGTAATTGTGTTTTGTTTCGGCTACGGATACTCAAGTCTCGCGTCGACGTAATTACGAGTTGTCAGATCCAAACTACATAGAAACGACCTTCATTCATCTGTTTATTGGATGAACAGTATTTTATCTCAAACTAGCTTCTGCCCGTGGCATTGCTCACGTGAATGAAACATAGCCTATATGTTATTCTGATGTATAAGCTTTACTATTGTAAAGTTTCATTAAAATCCATTCAGTAGTTTTTGCATAAAAGAGTAACAAACATCCATACATCCTCACAAACTTTCGCGTTTGTAATATTAGTAGGATTTAATAGGTCGTTTCTAGTGCGGATGCTCTACTTCTTAGTAGAGCATCCGCACTAGAAACGACCTACATTTTTTTTACATTTTCTCTTGAAAATGTAAAAAAAATGTTTACCTTGTCTGATATTAGAAACTTATGATATTTTTATTACATGTTTATTAAGATGGGTGTAGGAATGTTAAGAGCTCTTCAGAGCGTATTAAATTGGAACTGAAAAGATGTTTTTTTTGTTTTTTCAATTCATTTTATTCTAATGGATTTTTATATATAACTATCTCGTTTGTATTATATTTCGTTCTAATCAGTTGATCCAAAAAATATAAGAAGTATTTAAAATGTTGGAATAGAAATGTCTAGTCAGATGATTAACCCATAAAGAGGTACTTAGGAGAGTTCAAAAATCAAAACAGTTGATCGCACCGATTGCCGATAGCGGGATTGCTCGGATAGATTAATTAAATTGCCAATTAAATCGGCACAACAAGATTAATGACGTCAATTTGTTGATCGTTAAATTAAATTGATGTCTAATACTTGAGCAAGTTTGTCGACGTCAGCCGTGAGATAAGACAATTCAGGTCTCGAAATAGCTGATGAGTGAAATACTTATTAAATAAACTAAATGCCGGTATGATGATGACATGACAAACCCATAGGTTTGTCAGTTCTAAAACGTTTTCAAAATCAAAAAAAGAGGGAGTTAGCCTATAGTTAATTTACATACACACCAACACGCCCAAAATCCCTAAAGGGCAGGCAGTCAAAAGGGCAAATAGCCCCCCTTAATTCAGCCAAATAATAAAACTGGACTAGGTTAGATGGAAAATCAAATCAAATCACGAGTTAATTTAGTCTGTGAAAATAGCCTTTTTTGAATATTGTTTATCAAAAAAAGAAAACTCCACTACCGTTGGTATATGAGATGACGGTAGTTGCTCAATGAGAGAACGCCATACAATCCCCATTGAAAATCAGTTTTTGTTGGGGGTGGATTTTTGTTCAGTTGCTTTAAACTTTTATATCCCGTTCGCGTACAATCAATTTGCAATAGGCTCTGTTTTTTTATTGGTATTCTCTTCTGTTTTTCTGTATTTTTTTTTTAAATACGTTGGGCTGGAGCATTTTTTCTATTGTATTGTATTTGTATTAACTGGCATCCGATAACAATTCCGACAAAAGTCACATTTTATCAAGTACGTTAAGATTAATAGAGAAGCGAACGATAATTCTCACCGTTGATATTTTATTACTATTATAAGTATAATATAAGTGATGTTCCGGATATCCGTAACCGTATCCGTATCAGTTACTTTTCTCGCGGATCTTTTACGGATCTTTTTTATTTTTAATTGATAGGATGAAATGCTACATTTGACTGGCTCGATGGCGCATTCGGTAGTGATCTTGCCCCAGGCGCCAAGAGTTGTGGCTTCGATCCCCACCCAGGACAAACATCTTTGTGATGTACCTATACATGTCTTTTTTCTGTGCCTAGGTGTTAATATCCAATATTATTTAAGTTCTTATATATTTGTAATAATAGATACCACTGTTGATTCTGATATCCGTAACACAAGTGCTTAAGCTAACATCGGAGTCAGATCAATGTATGCGATGTCGTCGGATATTTATTTATTTCGGAATACCTTCATAGATTGTAGGGGCGATATGTGTGCACTGTGCATGTAGTAACGAATAGCCAATAGTACTAAAAGTCTAGACATAAGTTAGATAGTTAATTGGGCATGTGTTTCCGCACTTGGCCTCATAAGTGGTCCATTGTACGTAAATGGTCACTGTACCACTACAGCGATCATTCAAACCACTTTAGCTCCGTCCAAAGGTAATTAGGGTTTTAGGACGTTTGAGTGCAGCCTCCTTCGAAGGAGTGTTGCTTAGAAGCTGCGCCCTTGTATCACTCACGCTGCTGCAGTGTAAAAGTACGTGAGTTGGTGTTTCTTCCGCCATCATGCAGCAGTGGCTCGTATGTCTAGACATTAAAATTTTGTATATTAGTTTGCTAGTTTTTCCCGTGGCTCTGCCCGCGTGTCGCATGGAATTTGGACTAGCGAGTGTCCCGCAGGATATATACTAACTAACTAAACTTCACGCCACTTCCCTAGCGGGGTAGGCAGAGAGAACCGAACGCCATATGGCACGATCCTTACACACCTCACTCGCCTCTTCAACATTCATAATCCTTTTCATACAAGCTCTACGATTTTTATGACTCCTAACATCACCTTCTTTTAATACACGACCAATCTGGTCGTGGTAGGTGAGCCTGGGCCTTCCGCGGCTCCTACATCCTTCCACATTCGCATTGTATATCTGTTTAGTCAATCTTTCGTCATCCATTCTTTCCACATGTCCGAACCACCAGCAGCAGCAGCAGGATATATCAACGCGCCTTTTGCAAAAATCCTTTTTAAAGAACCCCATGTTGTAGTCTCTAAAGTAGACATTGGCAGGTCTTCCAATAATGACGTAATGGAATAAAAGACTGCTACAGGAGTTTTTTAAATTTGATACATATGACTTCTAGCTAAGTAATGCGAGGTACTGAGACATGATACTTAACTCCAGTGTAACCTCAGCAACCGACTTCACGCCCAAACAAGCTAAAACAAAACCTAATTTAGCGAATTCGTCAAAAAAACTTCAGCAAAAATTCGAATCTGAAACTTCAATCCACGTATCAAACATCTCGTTACGAAGCAAAAACCTAATTAAAACCGGCGCCGTCAAATAACGGAGTGAGCGAAAAAGTTTGATAAAAAAAGCTGTAATCTGCTCGGCTCGTTAATCAAAAGTCACTTTGAGTTGCGGCGAGCTGCGGACGGGGCCCGCCGGAATGTGTCTTTGGGCCATCGATTAATTAATTTATTAACTTATCTTTACTAATATCAGAGATTAGTTGAGGCCCGCGAGTGCGTCCCCGTGAAATAAAACAAAAAAGTTTGTTAAAATTTTTTTCGCGCTTTAACTAAAATAAAAGTAGCCTAAGTTACTCTTTGTAAAACTTGCTATCTGCCAGTGAAATTTTCGTCAAAATCGGTTTAGCTGTTTTGGAGATTACGTTATAGATTACGTTACGTTGTAGATTTGTTAAGAGTAAAGACTATCATATTTCGCGGAAAGGATTTGATTTATAAACTTTTAATAATTAAAAAAAATATTTAAAACGACCAAAGAGACTCGTTGATAACGATTACAAAGTTTCTTCGCCCACGTTGTAATGTGTATGACAGGATATCACCTGCGTACGCTCGCATGACTTAGGTTCTTAGCAAAACTTTCTTCAGTAAGATTTAAAATAAAATAACTACGAAATTTAATTAGGTAACTGTCTAAATTATCTCATATGAGCCGCTAGGCTCACGAACAAAAGGCAAAACAAGGAGTGGCAATTAATTAAAAGTTTTTCGCCAATCGGCACACGTAATCGTTGCTAATTAGAACGCTACCAGGCGTTTTTAAAGCTACCACTAGTGTTGTACCAGTATCGATAAATTAATTATCGATAGCACGGCAAGTCGATTAAAAATACTTTTAATAGTCCTGCGTTAGTATGCGACTCTTAAGGAATAAACCAACTATGTTCCTTTCTTAGCATGTACTAAAAGGTGCCTAAAGGTGTACCAAGGTTTGTGAACTGACGAGCTGGTCCTCGTAACTCTCAATTTTCTATCTAACCAAAAAATTGTTTTGCCTAAATATAGTTTTAGGAGCTCATTGCTACTCAAATTCTGCCTACCCCTTCGGGGATTTGGGAAGTTATGTAGGCTGATTGGATCCGCTGCATAGCGACAATATCTCGTCTCGCTCGTTGGGTATGGACGGATGCGCGAAGTAGACCAGGTACCCGCTGAAAACCAGTGTCGTGATATACCTGACTAAAAGGTAGCTCACGAATTAAGCTGAGCAGGCGCCGTTTTATCACACCTTATTTTTGTTCCATGTACTTATTCTCTTTTTTTATATGTATTCCCAGGTTTTTCTATTTTATTCTATTAGGATCAGGCTAAATATTTTCTAAATTTGTTATGTTAATTATTAATATACATAAATAAATAAATATCGTATAAGTTAGATATATCTAGTATAAATATAAATAACAACACTAACGCGAACTCTTTACCTTCAACGCGCTTACGGTTTGTCGGAAACGATTTGAGACAGTCGGTTAGAATTCGTTTAACCGATAAAAGGAATTGTTATTTCCATTTTTTAACAACGAGCGAACGTTAAACATGGGCGTTCTGTTACGTAGTCCCGAGATGTATTTATATTTACTTTATTTTTTAATACTTTAAGGCTTGATGAAAAAATATAACATGCGATCTTTTGCCGCGTATGGAAATATCAGCTGTCAATGCTATTTATTTCTTAATATAAATGCTGATGTATCCTTTCTTAAATTAAAACTGTGAACATCTATGTATTGACTGGCTCGATGGGGCATTTGGTAGTGACCCTGCCCTATGCACCTAGAGTTGTAGGTTCGATCCCCACCCAGGACAAACATTCGTGTAATGATAACTTGTGTTTGTTCTGTGTCTGGGTGTTAATATCTAATATTGAATTTTTGATATCCGTAACACAAGTGCTTAAGCTACTTAGCTTGGAGTCAGATCAATTATTGTGATGTTGTGGGATATTTATTTATTTATGTATACGTTTTCGCACCCATATTTTTTTCAGGATTATGGCAAAGATATGCTAAAACCAAAGAGGGGAAATTGTTATCGCGAAAAATAATTATTTCAGGAGACGTACGATAAAGTCTCTTTAGTAGAATGAAATTTACTTGGGTGCATGAGCCAGACCACTTGCATAAGGTAAACAAAAAGGTTAGCAGACTTCGTTATCATCTCTTAAGGAAGAGTTCCATTAAAATCTCTTATGGGTAGATACTTTGAACTAGCAGTATATGTATAGTATATAAATAAATAAAATAAATAAATAAATATCAGACTACATCACATAGGTACATTGATCTGACTCCGAGGTAAGTTGCTTAAGCACTTGTGTTACGGATATCAGAATCAACAGTGGTATTACAAATATATACTTAAATATTGTATATTAACACCCAGACACAGAACAAACACAAGTATTCATCATACGAATATTTGTCCCGGGTGGGGATCGAACCCACAACTCTTGGCGCATGAGGCAGGGTCACTACCGAATGCGCCATTGAGCTTGTCAAATATATATTATATGTAAATATCTTTAGAGATTTCTTAACGGAAAAGCCACTAGAATCAACGTTGAAAAGAAGGTATCTTATATTGACTACAATTTCTTAACAAGTTGTATGAAAAATTATATGAGATTAGGTTTAGTAATACAGACGTGAAAACATTCTAAACGAACACAATAGAAAAAATATATATATTAAAAATATTTCGGTAACTTCATTCAGTTTTATTCGGCTTACTAAAACATGTAAAACCGATTAAAATCTTTATATGCTTTCGCAAGCTCATCTCTGTATGTTTCTCTGAAGCCTGTTGTAAAATATTTTGTATTTGCAGGTTCCTATAGATAGGAATAAAAACTTGGAACTTTTTGTGCAAAGAATAATATTGTATGTAACGAGTTTTGCATGTGTGTGGTGTCGTAAATAATTGAGCGAGTTAGCGGCAGTGACCGGCGGCGTTTTATTGCCGGCCGGACATTTCGGGACCGGCGTTACGTCACGGCCGGTAGGGTGGCCACGCGGATCGCTTTGTGAAGCAATTTATCGGTTCTCGCGATGTGGGGCCTTCTACCAGCTGGTATTGTCTTGGCTTCGGATAAGGATTAGCCTGCCACCTATCGGTATTGATACCTGTACAATACGTGAGGAAGGTCTATTGTCGAGCAATGGATTGAATTTCCATCTGTGCTAATACATTCCATGCAGCATGAGTCTTTGTGGAGTCGGTGAATAGATGTGAGACAATAACAGCTTCACCCGATTCAAGTGAGATTGATCTAAAAGATAGACTCAAGGTTGACATAATTAAAAAAACTAAGATTCCATTAGAATGACAAGGTGTTTGCTAAGTTGTGAAGTGGGCGACTACATGTGATATATTTGATATTAAATGTATACCTATAAAATATGTATCCAAAACTCAATATTACTTAATCATAAAATAAAATACATTTGGAAGTGTACCTACATTTTTTGTCAGAAACCAAAATACATATTACGATAATCCTATAGCCTAGAATCGCCGCTTAGGCTTAACTCCTTAGGGTTTTAGGAAACAAGATGTAAATACGTTGCTTCTAAAGTATTTGTATAAGTAGGTAAGACCTTAGACACCTGCATCAATCAGTCAAGAAGCCTATAGTACACACCAATAAAACGGCATAACGCACCATTCAGTATTCAGTAGCAACTCTATTAACCATTATTACCGCAAACCCACAATTTATACAAACGAAACGAAAGCACTCTTCTTTATCTGAACACCCGTTGAGGATCGAACATGGAACACGAAATTACAACTGCAAGTTGAGCGTGCTTATCACGGCTCATATTCACACATGCGCGGGAATAAATTTTATATGTGTAAAAAGGGGAAATCTCGCGGGGAATGAAAATAATGGCCACCCTGTCAGGACGCCGCGCAGCCGGAATAATGTTGGAAAAAATATATATATCCGGGCTGTGTTCGCGCTTGCCTTTTGAGCTGCTATATCGGGGGGAGGTGGGGAGATATAAGGACATTCATTACGACGCCGTAAAGACCCGTGGCGCGAGCGTGTCTACATTATTACGATTATATTTTTCTTATGATTTCAAACGCAGCTGACATGATAGTAAAATTATTTAGTAACCGCTCTTTACTAATATTATAAAAGCGAATGAATTTCTGTCTGTCTATCAGGCCTTCATCGCTAGTACAAATCGGACGAAAGTCGGTACGGCAAACGTTTGGATCCTAAAAGAGTCATATGGCATACTTTTTCCCATAAACGCAAATACCCCATGTGATTTTTTTTTTCCTTGAGGAATGCTTACTTACGCACCATCCAGTTAGAGTCCTGGGTGGACCTAAAAGGGTGAGTCGGGCTCGAAACCGGTAGCAATCTCCGGAGACCCTACCGACTAAACCTCAAGGCTGTCTTCGGGCGCTAAAGTAAAACCAACGGGATCCCCACTGTCGGGATTCATCTCGTAAAGTCTACGCAGCGCGCGCTGCCGCCTGGCGGCCCATCTCGAGGGAGTGGTATTCTCCCCCAGAACACCTAGGGTGGTGTTTCACGACCACATAGACAGCTGTGTACCCTATCCTGACGGACCGGGTGTAACACCTGCAGTCGGCTTCTCCGGGGACGATTGAGGGCCAGAGGACCCATCCCCTAACCCCCACGACCCCAAAGGCCCTTTTAGTCGCCTCCTACGACAGGCAGGGATACCTCAGGAGTATTCGGAGCCCCCCCTGCAGGGCGCAAGTGATGTATGTGAACTCTCTGTAACACACTTATCCCCAGGTGTAAACCATAGGCTTAGTAAGTAAAACATATTATAATTAGACAT
The DNA here is from genome assembly GCA_951394215.1 of Glyphodes perspectalis. Lineage (NCBI taxonomy): Eukaryota > Metazoa > Arthropoda > Insecta > Lepidoptera > Crambidae > Glyphodes > Glyphodes perspectalis. The sequence goes on along the minus strand of OX596202.1, from coordinate 18,443,537 downwards.
AATTTACTTCTGAACTGTGCAATCAGAATCTAGGCAAATATTCCAAATACTTTGGCAAATAAGTATAACGATGGGAGAATAAAACGCTATGCTCCAAAGTTACATAACGGACGATGGTACATAAACTTTAGATTACAGAACATATATGTACATAGGCGACCAGCTGCCGTATATGGGCGTGGGTTTGTGCCTCTAGAATTGGTTTGCAATAAAGTCCTATGAGAATTTGTCCATTGCTCAAGACTTAAAAACGCCTTTATCCAGTGAGACACTATATTTATAGGTAAGCAATTTCCGTATTCATCATCTTCCTAGCGTTATATCCCGTGCTTAGACGGGGTCCGTTTAGACCATGATCAAGGATTTAGCGGGTCTGGTAATTAAATTGAAGCGACTGCCGATCTGACCTTCGTAACCCTAAGATAGGGGAACCAGACAATTTTTCGATTATGGTTACAAATGCAAATTTGTTTGAATTTGCAGGTTTCATTACGATATTTTCCCTCACCGTCGAGCTAGTGGTATAAATACGTACATACAATTGGAAAATCTAGAGGTACGTGCCCGGGTTTGAACCCGCACTCCTCGGTTAAGAGGCGCGTGTCCTTACCATTGAGCTACCACCGCTCTTAAGTTAGTTAGCTAGTTAAAAAATTTTCGTATTAAAACACACTAATAATTTGGTCGCTGCTCTTACTATTTCTTTTCCAACCCAATTCTCCAATTTTCGTCAAACCTAATATTTACTCCGCCATCATGATTGATACATGTCCCTAAAAACTCGCCCTAAACTTGCCCTCTATTTTTAGTAAACCCTTCAATATTACGGGCTCAACGAGATCTCATCTAACTTCCAACTATCAAACGTCTCTGTCTAACATCGTAAATAAGACTGGAAGCGCGATACTGCAAACCTAACTTTGTTATTCATAGCAACTTTGTGCCCGCTTGTCTGTTACGTAATTTTGTTAAGAGCGCCTTTGAAGATGGTCTGTGGACTGTAGTTATAATGCTGGTTCTAGCTGTTTGTACAGAATGCAAGCAAAGGTCATTGATCCTAGTATTTTGGGGTGAATGGCAAGCTTTAGGTCTTATTGAGAGATATTTTAACAAACGAGTATTTTGCACCGCGGGATTTGTAAAAAAATTGTACTAGATTCCACTTGAAATAGAATATTGTTTTTGTATGGGTACATAAGCATACAATTATTATATACATATCAACCTTAAAGGTATACTCCCAAAAATAATGGAGCCAGTAATTACTTACTGATTTCAAACTTAAATTATAATTTGTAATAATAATCTTAAATCTTGTAACCAAAAATAACAAGTAATAATTATCCTATTTTTAACCGACTTAAAAAAAGAAGAGGTTTTCAATTCGACTGTTTTTTTTTCAGTGATGATCGTTTCGATTTTTCCGTCTTTGACATTGACTTACACGCAGCCCTCACACCCAACAGGCCTTATCTGACCATTGTTTCACCCTTAGAAGTGTTGCCGTACACCCCAGGTCACGACACCGCCTGATGAAGGGATCGCGTGCCCAAGACCAGAGTACCAAAAATTGCGTTTACAACACGTAGGAAACATTGGCCGACACACGTGTTGATATACAACTCTAATAAGAGGAAATTATAAGTTCACATGTTGATTAAAATATCTGAACGTATCTTTGTATGTTAATATGACAAGCTCGATGGCGCATTCGGTAGTGACCCTGCCCCATGCGCCAAGAGTTGTGGGTTCGATCCCTACCCATGAAAAATATTCGTACTATGATGAATACTTGTGTTTGTTCTGTGTCTGGGTGGTAATATTCAATATTTAAGTATATATTTGTAATACCACTGTTGTTTCTGATATCCGTAACACAAGTGCTTACTTAAGCTACTTACCTCGGAGTCAGGTCATTGTATGTGATGTCGTCGGATATTTAATATAATTATTTTATCATCATACTTAATTTTGTATCCCCTTTTATTTTATTAGTATGATTTACTACACGGCCCTACCCCTCTATTTTCATTAGCTTATTTCCTCTACCTGAAGGTTGTCTAGAAGTGATTGCTTTTAGCGATAAGACCGCCTATATTGTATTCCATTTATTTGTATCATTATTTCTGTATTTTTTTTTCGTGTAATAAAGACTATCTATCTAAACAAACTATCGTAACCATGAGGGTTTGTCGACAAACATGTTATATCGCTTATAAATTTCTCAAGAGACAAAAACGTATAAGGTTTTCCAAGAAATAAATAAGAACAACGATATATTACTTACATTATTGTACCAGTGTAAATTTTTAAGTTACCTGTACATTCAGATAACAATAGATGGTTATAAATATATTTTTTTTACTTCCGTCTAAGAGTGACATCAATAGAAAGTCTAGTCTAGACACGTCTAAATATGGTCAATATGATTTAACTACAAGCGTTATGTACTTTAACCATTTACTTCGTCTCCAAATTTCATTACATTTTATAATACATAACTTTCCTCAGAAGTTAACCTAAATTGTTAATTACTGTGTTTACGTGCAATATTTTAATTATGCTGTGTGTACACGCTTTTGGGTCTCAATCTAGCTCTGCTAGTTTAAAAAATTGTTTTTTTTTTAGGATAAGTCATGATTGTTACCTGTTGTGTTTACCTTAATCATCTTCTTAGCGTTATGTCCCGTTTTTAGACGGGGTCCGCTTAGACCATGATCCAGGATTCAGCGACTGCCGATCTAACCTTCGTAACCTTAAGATATGGGAACCAAATTACAAATCCAAAGTGTTTGAATTTGCAGGTTTCATCACGTTGTTTTCCTTCACCGTCGAGCTAGTGGTATAAATACGTACATAGATTTGAAAAATCCAGAGTTACGTGCCCGTGTTTGAACCCGCACACCCCAGTTAAGAGGCGCGTGTCCTTACCATTGAGCTACCGCTTGTTTACCTTAATAATAATAAATAAATAAACTGCCTCAGGTGATTTACCTATTTAGTTTAATCTTTAATATAAAAATGAATCGCTGAATGTGTTGCTAAGCGCAAATCTCGAGAACAGCTAAACCGATTTCGCTAATTCTTTTTTAGTTGTGTTTATCATTGTCAAGTGAAGGTTCTTACGAATGAAAAAAAATCAAAAGTTGCCCGGTAAATAAAAATAAATAGGTATTGATAATCCCAAAAACGGGGCGTTACGAAGTGCGCCGGGTCAGCTAGTATAGAATAAAAATATACACACATACCTATAAGCAACAAACACATTTGCGACTAATAATGTTAGTTGGCAAGCCAAAATAATACCAGCTCCATTCCACAGTACAATATTCCACATACTCACATTTCTATTAAGCATCGCATACACCCTATTACGTTTTAGTGCCCGTCGTATGTAACATAAAATAAGCTGACGTGTTTCAGCTCACGACTTTGAAGTAAATAAAGTGTATGCAAACGTAAAGGTGTATCCCAATTTTGTACAAATAAAAGCACATTTGAACGTTAACTTAGCTTAACATAAACGTAGCATCACGCCCATAATCCCTGAAGAGGTAGGAAGAGTCAAAGGGTGAGCAGGCCCCTTTAACCACGTCATTAAGTCAAAAACAAAACTAGGCTAGGTTAGATGGAAACAAGTGGCTAGCTCGTCGCTTACATAATCACAAACACAAAACCTCATATACCATTTCTTTTATATGACTTTTTTTAATATCAGGCGTAATCAAATATATAATGTATACCAACATGTAATCATTTGGAAATAAAAATTTACGCTTTAAAACCTTGACACAATCGGTATTAAACAACAAAATGCGACGCTGACATAAACTTATTAACACCGATCCACAGTTGGTCTTCAGCTCTAAATATACAAAAGTCTTCCATCAAAAGGGCTATAATTAAAATCAAATCCCTGCCCCTAAGCTATATACCTACTATTCATAATATGGATACAATTTGATCGGGCGATAGGAACACTGATAAAGTTCGTGATTGAATATTTATGATGAAGTCTATCATATATGTTTATCGTTATGTTCGGAATACTGTGGCAGAACTAATATATATAGTGAATAAACAGCTGATCAGGTGAAAAATTTGCTGAAATAATATTTTTCAAATTGATACAGGCTATGTGTCTGAAAGAATTGATCCAGAATAAAGTCAAATAGAAAATATAGTAAACTGGTTTTTTAACCACAACATGGTTATTCAAGATATTATTATGCAAATTCTAGACGCCATACACAGCGTATACTAAAGTACTATAGTGTTTCATCAACAAATTTAATGATTATATTATGCAAGTCTTTTTCTAATTTATTTGAATTCAAATTATAATTCTGAGTATTACGGCAACAGAGTTGATTTTATTTTCATAAGAGTTTAAGCTGATTGAAATGGAGTTGATTCAATGTAATGTGATATCGTCTGGTAAACAAAATTATACCTGCAATACACGACCGTTAGTCCTCAGGGAGTTCGAGTCTGTAGAATTTACCTTATTTTTTTTTTTTTTTTTTTTTTTTTTTTTTTATTCATGTAGGCCTCAAAAAAAAAGCACTTATAAATCGTCAATTTTACAAAATTTTTAGAGCAATGTGAATCTACCACCGGTTCGGAATGCTGATTCTACCGAGAAGAAACCGGCAAGAAACTCGGTAGTTACTCTTTTCAGCGTCAAAATATACATGAGTAATATACACGTTTTTTTTTTTAATGGTCTAAACCAAATCATACAATCAATGACTGCGGGAGATGACATAATATGATGACTTACAATAAAAGTGTAAGATTAACCAGAGCAGACCAGCCCCCAAAGGTGGCACCTGTGCACAAGCATGACGTATGTGTCAGCCATCATTTCACTCAACCATATCAGAGGGAATGTAACGACCCGCCACATAACGCCACCACCCCAGAGGCAATTAAGTGAGCATGACTACTCAGGCTATCTCAGCAATTAATTAAAAAAACTAAAAAGAAAAAGGTCACAAATATCCAACATCAGCCACTAACCATAGGAAAAGGTGTACAAGATTCAGACTACACTATTAAAGATTTCACATTAGATCCCAATGGAGATTCATTTACCCAAGCTGTCTTATCGTTCAGATAATCGTCAGTAGTATAATAACCTTTTTGTAGTAAGGTATTTTTAATGTACTGTTTGAACTGAATGAGAGGCAATGTTATGATACTTGCGGGAATTTTATTATAGTAATTTATACTTTGTCCCATAAAGCTACGTGACAACTTTTGAAGTCTGAAACATGGTATTGCTATCTTAAACTTATTTCTTGTATTTTTATTATGCACATCACATTTTTTAGTAAACAAATTGATGCACATATAAGATGCAGCTATATATGTACTGTGAGGCAACGGTGAGAATCCCAATTTGCTTGAATAACTCCCTAAGAGAGTCTCGAGTGTTTAGATTGTAGATAAACCTAATAGCTCGTTTTTGAAGAAGAAAGATAGTCTGGATTTCTGCTGCCTTTCCCCAAAGAAGAATACCGTAAGACATGATGCTATGAAAGTAACTGAAATAGACCAGACGAGATGTTGCAACGTCTGTAAGTTGTCTAATTCTCCTAATCGCAAAAACAGCTGAACTAAGCTTCCGGGCAAGAATAGAAATCTGATAATTCCACTGCAGCTTTGAGTCTAGATTAATACCTAAAAAGACGGTCGATTCGACTAATTCCAATTTGTCGCCGTCCAACTTTAGGCTTACATCTACTTGTCTTACGTTTGGAAGAACAAAATTCACACATTTTGTTTTTGTTGCATTAAGCTGTAGGTTATTTACTGTAAACCAATTTAAGACCATCGAGAGAGTATTATTTACGTCATCAAAATTATTTTTACTTCTATCAATGTTAAAAATGAGCGATGTGTCATCAGCAAATAATACAATCTTACATAAGTCTTTAACACAGAATGGCAAATCATTAATATAAATTAAAAATAGGAAAGGGCCCAGAATAGATCCTTGAGGGACACCCATGGTAACCTTCGATCCTGTAGAAAGAGCTCCGTTTATATCAACTCTTTGAATTCTGGAATTAATGTATGATGTAATAAGTTCCAGAGCAAGATCTTTGACGCCGTAATGGTCCAATTTGCAAATGAGAGTCCGGTGATCAACACAATCAAATGCCTTGGATAAATCACAGAATACACCAAGAGCATTGAGTGAGTTTTCCCAGGCCTCATATATATGTTTTATGAGCGCAATTCCAGCATCAGTTGTGGAACGACCTCTGCAGAAGCCATACTGTTCCGAATGTAAAAGTTTATTTTGTGTGAAATGAGCTAACAATTGTTCATTAATAATTTTTTCAAAAACTTTACTTAGTGTGGGTAAAATTGATATAAGTCTAAAATTATTAGGGTCCTGTTTACAACCAGATTTGAATAATGGTAAGACCTTACTATGTTTCATTAAGTCCGGAAACACACCACTATCAATACAGGAATTAAAGATATCCGCTAAGTATGGTGCAATAATAGAAATAATATGATTAATATGCTTTATGGAAATACCAAACAGGTCACAAGTATTTTTCTGTTGCAGAGATTTGAAGGTACTTATTATATCATTGGTACCTATGTGTTTAAATTTAAAAAGAGAATTACAACCAGCGACGTTATTCTTTAACAACTTCTCCGCTTCGGAAGCAGAGGAGTTCAGCTGAGCAGTTGTTGTGATAGGAATATTGGTAAAAAAACGTTCAAAAGCCTCTGCAATGTGTTGATCGGAATTAACAACTTCGTTATTAATATTGAGACTAAACGAAGTGTCAAGTGGTTTTAATTTGCCGGTTTCATGGTTTATAACATCCCACGTAGCTTGTATTTTATTGTTGGAATTTGATATCCTATCACGAATATATAAAGATTTCGCTTGCAAACATATTTTTTTAAAAAGTTTAGAATAATTCTTTACATAATTTAAGAATTCAGAACAATTATTAAACTTTTTGAGTTCATATAATTCATAAAGTCGGTTTCTACTTTTGTAAATTCCCTTTGTAGCCCAGGAACTGAATGTGACTTGATTTGGACATTTCCGCTTTTTTAAGGGAAAGTTAAATTCAAATTCTTTCATCAATTTATCAAACAAAGTTCTGTATAAAGTATCAGGATCACTAGACACACATGAGATTTCAGGCAATTTAGTAGCCAATCTATTCTTAAAATTGACTATTTTAGTATGAGAAATAGGTCTATAAGTTATTAGATTCGATGTCTTAGCAAGATTACTACTGTTATCACTAAACGATATAAGTTGCCCATAATGATCAGAGGTCAAATTAGAAAAAACAGACTTCTGAACTGGCTCACAATTACAAAATATATTATCCAGACAAGTGGCTGAAGTAGCTGTTATCCTAGTTGGTTCAAGGAATTGATAGTTAAGATTGAATGATTTAAATAAAGTGATCAATCTTAAACTAGTAGGCGAGTTATCTAAAAGGTTTACATTGAAATCTCCACAAACTACAATGGATCTCTTTTTCTTAATAATTTTCCTTAGAGCATTCTCCATTGTTGCCTCAAACATATTAAAGTCTCCTGAAGGGGGACGGTACGCACAGACTATAATATAGGTATCTAACTCCACGCATGACAGTTCAACATTGCATTCGACGGAGAGGCCTACTATGTCTTTACGTTCTTTATACTGTAAATTATTTCTTAGAAATATTAACGATCCACCATGAATGGCAGACTGCCTTACAAACGCACTACCTAATTCAAAATTATTTAAATTGAATAATAAGCTTGAATTTTTAAGCCAATGTTCAGTTAAACATAAGATGTGTATATCGAGGCTTTCTATAAATAACTCAATTTCTAAATCTTTGCCAGCCAGGCCTTGTATATTTTGGTGAATAATATTAGTAATTATAGACTTGGCTTTTGTCTTAGCACTCAGTTTAAACTGGAAGTTGCAGTCGAGTTAGTGTAAAAACTATTATTAGTAGTACTACTAATGCGTACAGGTATTCTATTACAATATTTTTTTTTAATATTAATATTATAGGCTAGTAAACTAGCTATTTGTTTCTTACATCTAAACGGCAGATACATTGTATCTGGAGTCAACTTACAATTATTAATAAATTTATTTATGTCAAAAAATAAAAGAGTGTCACTATGACGACATGTCAGATTGTACACAAGTACATTAAGATTATATATGTGTCTATTCTGTTCAGGGCTTGAATTTTTAAAATATAGAAAAGCACATAATGTTACAATACATTCACTTCTTTGTTGGAAATCTAGGATTGTCTTTATATTTTTAATAACATCCCTTTTTTTTATGGATAAGCTATTTCCAAATAAAATAATTATATTTGAGTTTTCGTGAATGTTTAGTGTCTCTACCTTTCCTATTAATTCACTATATGAAGACCAGGGATAACACATATTAATAACATTTCCCGTCATTTCATTATTCAGTAATGTAATAACTATAATCCCATTAAAACAATGAGATTCATCATCTTCCTAGCGTTATGTCCCGTGCTTAGACGGGGTCCGCTTTGACCATGATCCAGGATTTAGCGAGTCTGGTAATTACATTGAAGCGACTGCCGATCTGACCTTCGTAACCCTAAGATAGGGGAACCAGACAATTTTTGGATCATGGTTACAAATTCAAAGTTGTTTGAATTTGTAGGTTTCATCACGATGCTTTCCCTCACCGTCGAGCTAGTGGTATAAATATGTACATAGATTTTTTTAAATCTAGAGGTACATGCCGGGGTTTGAACCCGCACTCCTCGGTTAAGAGGCGCGTGTCCTTACCGTTGAGCTACCACCGCTCACAATGAAAACACATTAAAACAATGAGATTGCTGTATGAAAAAGCAACCGTACCATTAATATGACATCTGATACATCATCCATATTTTCCCAAGCGTAGGCCGATAATCAGTATTCACAAAGAAATAGCACACAATATTTCAGGCTAAACAAAATACGCCAACCGCACAAATTACCTAATAATAAATTCATACGACTATAGGGGCTCAGCCATCCGTTTTTTCTGATCGTGCAAGCATAAAAAGTATAGACGGCAAGCATTTACTTCGTCGCTAATACGTAATATAAATATTAATGGGTTCATTTATTTGCTAAAAGCTTACGAGTATCTCATAAGGGACAGAGGTCTTATCTAGTAATTTTACAAAGAAAATACCGGGGTAAGAGGAGAGGAAAATATAACGAGTATTCTCATATATCCATTATCGGGGTACAAAGAGTTTGGGTAGGTACGGTCTCTGATTATAGAAGCTAAATCTTCTGCTTGTCCGATGTGGTAGTGAATATTAGAGGCAAGACAAGCGTGTTGTGGGATTAATGCCATGGGTTCTGTATAAACTTAATAATGTATGCGGTCCGACAACACAGTATATAAAAAAAGTGCAAATACGCATGTAAACGATTTTTGATTTTCACTTTCATGAGAAGTACTTTTTATATAAAAAAAAAGTCATGTACAAAGCTTTCATGCGAAAGCGGAATGAAATGAAAAAAATGGAATTGCATTTTTATAAGAGAGAGATTAAATCCATTTCTGTGCCCCATGAGATTGTGGGAACAAAATTAAATCATCGATTAAATAAGTACCTAATTAGATGTGCAAAGAGTTAACATATTTTTGAATTTCTTTTATACTTAATAATCTAAACATAAAGAAAATTTACTAGCTCTGTTCTGTACAGATTCTATGTTTTATGTTGAGCTGTGAAACTCTAAATATCAGTTCGTTTGTGGGTCTAGCGGTTTATATCTAGAAACTAGGTATTATTTTATTTGTGCAATTTATATGAATAGACAGATGTTTACTCAGAAGGGTATCATAATATTTAAGGGTAGAAATGCCTACGAACAATCATAAGTTTTGATGCTACATAAATTAAGAGTTAGAAATGGGTTATTTGAAGACTATTATCACGGTCTTTTGATTTTAACATTTGTAGTAAAGTTATATATCTCACTTAGGAATACTCTAATAAATCAGAGCTGTTTCTAACAAGGTTTGGGACGTTAAGTGTTTCTATTGTTGAAGGTTTCTTCCCATAACACAGTTTCATACATCTTTGAAGGAATTTCATCTTAGTGGCCCTACCGGCCTCGCCAAATACTAGTTACAACATAAATGGCCCGGCCTGATCTGGTTAAAAAGCTACTTTTCGCAGGAAATACGTGGAGTTGCAGAATTGAATTGTACTAGTATTATTTGTCAGGGGATTTATAGTTCTAGATGTCCAGCTCCTGAACAGCAATGCACTGGTGATGAATTTGTTATTTTAATGTTCATTGTGATGCTTTGATAATAGATTTACGCATATAAAATTAAATCTTATGGGACATAAAAACTGTTATAATATAAAAACAATTACCAGTAACACTAAATAACGAAGCTACAGTAATTTCAAATGGTGATTTGATGAGACGCATATTGAAAGGCCCGTTGGTTGATTGCTCAGAGACCCTGGCTACGAAACCAAGGGCCGCGGTTTCGAATTCCGCTATCTATTCCATGTTCATCACACGAAACATACCCCATGTTTCGTGTGATGAACATGGACATTTGTACTCGAGTCGTGGACGTTTATGACCGTATTAATTAAAGTATGTCTATCCGTTCGCCTAGTATCCGTAGGACAGGCTTAGTTTGGAACTAGAGTATTGGTGTGCCAAACTGGGGAATTGATTATTTGTTATTATTAATATCATTTTACGTGAAGCTTTGAACGAGAGTGCGTCTTTACTGATATCTTATCTGTTGGAATATGATGAATGGTTTAAGAGCTAACGAGATATGGGCGATTTTCTTTTCCTTAATAACAAAACCATTGTATCAATTCGTCTGTAGTCGAGCGACATCCCTTCTGATAATTTATACTAATATTATAAAGAGGATTTGTATTTTTGTATTTTTGTGTGTGTGTATGTTTGTAATGAATAAACTTAAAAACTACTGGACCGATTATAAAAATTATTTTAACAATAGAAAGCTACTTTAACAGTGAGTTACATATTATTTTATACCCGTACGGAACGCGAACGGGAACTACTTGAGTTAGACCGCGGGGCGCTGCTAGTGTTAAATAAATTGCTATCGTTGAAGTATACTTCTGCTTTATGTACCTACATAGCTATTTTTTTAAGGTTGTGTCTGCAAATAGAAAAAAATTTTTTTTTGGTATATAATATGAAATTTCTATATTAATATAATTGATTCGTTCTATTGAGGTACGGTGGTAGCTCAATGGTAAGGACAAGCACCTCATCAACCGAGGGGTGCGGGTGCAAACCCGAGCACGTACCTCTGAATTTTTCAAATCTATGTATGCATATACAACTAGCTCAGCGGTGATGGCAAAAATCATGATGAAAATTTCACATTCCAACAACTATAGATATAACCATGATCCAAATTGTCTGGTTCCTCTATGGGTTTCGAAGGTCAGGTCGCTTCAATGTCATAACCAGGCTAGCTAAATCCTGGATCATGGTCTAAGTTGACTACGACTAATCACGAGATGTAACACTGGAAGTATAATGACGTTTATTGTATATATATACATTGTATGAAACAAGAAAGATTTACTTAACAGATATTTAAATTCAAAATATCTTTATTTATATGGGCTTCAAAAAAGCACTTATAAATAGTCATTATACATAAAAAAACGATAAGGAATACTACCACCGGTTCGGAAGGGTGAATATACAATGCGAAAGTGGAAGGTCCAGGACCCAGGCTCACCTGCTACGACCAAATTTGTCTTGTGTTAAGGTGATGTCAGGAGCCATAAAAACCTTAGAGCTTGTATGAAAAGGATCATGAATGTTGAAGAAGCAAGTGAGGTGTGTAAGGATCATTTCGACTGGCCCGTTGGTCGAGTGGTCAGAGACCCTGGCCACGAAACCAAGGGTCGCGGGTTCGAATCCCGCTAGGGGCAAATATTTCGTGTGATGAACATGGATATTTGTACTCGAGTCATGGATGTTTATAAACGTATTTAAGTATGTCTATCCGTTCACCTAGTATCCATAGCACAAGCTTATAAGCTTAGTTTGGGACTAGGGAATTGGTGTGCCAGTCTGAAGAATTTATTATTATTATTATTATTATTATTATGCCATATGGCGTTCGGTTCTCTCTGCCTACCCCGCTAGGGAAGTGGCGTAAAGTTTAGTTAGTCAGTATGTAACAAATTCCTAAGCAAACGCCATTTAAGTATGTTTGTAGAAGCGATTCGCATAACAAACGGCCTGCTCACCAAATCGCTGTTCTTGCGCGAGTTAATCAAACTTAATCCTAAGCCGCGATGCAGATGCTCGAATCGGATCAGCTCGAGCGATAAAGCTGCGGCTTCACCCACGGCGATAATGATGATTTCATTCTAAGTGCTCTTTCTGCCTACCATAGGCAAATAAAGCTAGTATTTTGGTCCATCAAGCTAGAGTAGAAATGTTTATTGATAATGGCGCTTAATTTCATGATTGTATTAATAAATCAATTTGGAGAATCCTTAACCTCAAGTATGATATCAATCATAGATTTTATTTTACGAAATAAAATAATATTTTGCAATATAAACGAAATAATATGGAATTACAAGTAACTGGACAGTCCAACGTATTTCTCAAATCTTCAAAATATAAAGATCTTCTTCTGTGTCTGTGTCTTCCTTTTTAAAGAAGCAGAAGTTAATAAGAGTGACAGACAGAAGGAGAGAGAAAGTGACTAACAGCTTGATTATTTCTTTTTTTATTTATCAGTCAACTAGCTGTGCCTGCGGTTTCACCCGCATTTATAGTTAACGTTTTAAAAGCCTACAGCCTTCCTTGATAAATGGGCTATCTAACACTGAAATAATGTTTTAAATCGGACCAGTAGTTCCTGAGATTTCGGGTTCCAGCAAACAAACAAACTCTTCAGCTTTATAATATAAGTATAGATGAATATTGTTTTGTTCCTTGTCTGCCAGGGTTTGAAATATCACTTTCTAAAATAGTTTCCTGAACAAGCACATGTTAAAAAGATCACCCATAAGCTGTATAAGGTGTAGCCGTAGCCTTAACAGACCGAGGCGCCGCGGCTGTTAATCCACTTTAAGATTCGCGTGCGTTAGCTCTAAGTTCGTACTCCATACGTTTGTGAACCAACTGTTAGAAATATATAAGCAATGTAAATAGGTTTTAATAAGGTGATGTAAAAAGCAATCTATGTAATATATTTTTTTACAGAAATGAATAAAACAGAAATTGACCCATGTTGGTCTGGGACTTAAAAATAATATGCCAACTTTGGTTCTTGGCTAGCGTGTCGTAAAAGGCAACTAATGGTATATCGGGTTTTGGGTGTGTGATTGTGTAGGCGACAGGTTAGCCGCTTGTCGCTGCTTTTTCAGTTTCCCACCTGGCCCAGCCCGGCCTTATTTTTGGCTAAGTGTGGTTGAAGGGGCCTGCTGCCCCTTTGACTCTGCCTACCCCTTCGGGGATTATGGGCGTGATGTTATGTATGTATGTATGTAGAAATGAATAAACTGGTAGAAGAACGACCATATTCAGCCAAAAATAAAAGAACTTGCGAAAGTGTAGTTCAAGCAATAATAGCACTTGATGGTAACTTTAGTCATAGGAGCGGTGGTTGCTCAGCGGTCACGTGCCTCTTAACCGAGGGGTTCAAACCCAGACATAGTGGGACTACCTCAACAGTGAGAGAAAGCATCGTGATGAAACCTACACATTTCAACAATTATGGATGTGTAACCATGATCCAAATTGGCTTACCGTTAGGAGGATAATTAGTAACTTTAATCTTAACTAACTAAAATATATTGTCACATATACGATAGTTTACCCATTAATATATTAGCATCCCCATTTATAATATTGGTGGCAACATAATCACAAGCATTCAAAACGTTCCTCACACGTCACACTAGTCTCCCGCAAAATAGTATATGCTTAAACAACGTGATATTAGTTAAACCATTTCCCCGAGCAATGTCTTTGAAGCGTCGTAGTCATTACATAGCTGTGACGTCACACGCTCCTCGTATTATCATAATTCTCCTTTATATCAACGCACGCAATACAGTGCTCGTTTGATGTCGCTATAGACTCGATACACAAAAGTGGGGTCTCGCAAAAGGAGAACTCATTTTCGTCGCTCGCGACAAAATCGATTTGTATTTAAAGAAATAATAGCATTCAGTTTTCGTTTCCTCAACGGTCCCGCGTGGTTTTCTTCGAGCAAAGTGGGGTTCTGTGTATTTTCTCTGCAATACGTTAGTCTAACTAGGTTTTCTCTGGCTTTGTTTATGTGGAAAGTTGATTTAGAGTTTGGATTTCTGATAACCTCAAGTTATAATAATAATAAGAAGAAGAAGAATAGGGAGAATATGAATCCGTATAAGTATCAAAAATTTCATAATAGTATTACATCACACACTCTGTTCTTGATGATGAAATAGTAGTGTGGGTTTCAGTATTCAGTAGTGAGAGTAAGGAGCGCAGGCATTTGATAGTTTGAAAGCTTTATTACGAATAGAACGTTACATGCAAATTTATGACGTGTATGACTTAGCGCTATTTGAAAAATTAACCAATAAGGATGCCGCTCCATGACGTGATATTCTTGCGATTCGTTTAATGCAAGATAATTGTGTTACTGCTGCAACACACTCATATTACAACGTCTCAAGGGGCCTCTACATGTTGGGTCTGTGCCTCCATGCAAGCCTACCAAAAGACCGGGAAGGTAACATTTCCCGTGATATCCAAAGGAGACAACAAATAATAATAATATAACATCACGCCCATAATCCCCGAAGGGGTAGGCAGAGTCAAAGGGACGGCAGGCCCTTTAACCACATACAGCCAAAAAAAAAACTGGGCTGGGTTAGATGGACAATTGTGAAAAAGTAGTGACAAGTGGCTAGCTTGCCACTTACACAATCACATACCCAAAACCCGATATACCATTAGTCGCTTTTTAAGATGTAATTAATTTTAAAGTATTGATGAAACCCCCTTCTACTCGTAATATCGAAATTTTTGCAATATTTTTAAGCATTCAATAATAGCAAATATATGACTCAAAGTCTTCAACTTCTTAACTTTACCTGTGACACATCCTGATGGCGGATCTGGATTCTAATTATTACAACCTAACCTCCGTGATTATTTTAAATGGATACGGGATATTTTTTTATAGTTACACCACCATTTGAATGTATAATTTTTTCGCGTTGTGTTATCTAGAAGCCAAGTAGCTGTTGTATATTGATTAGATAGCCAACTAAACATATCTCATCTTTAAAAAAAATCAGTATAAAAAGTACCTCTTCCACTTTAAAAAGGTATCTTTCTACCCACTCTATACCAAGTACGTACCAAATGAAATTGACCCGGGCGCGGGCCGGCGCGTCATCACTTATGGACGCCGATGCCCCAGGGAATAATTAAACGATATTTTGTCACTTGTCAGGCCCGTGTTAGCCTTTTATTTGGGAGAGCGTTTTGGTCATTAGGCTTCGGTGTGAGTTTGCGGGTTAGAAAATCGCTTAGTTTTATACGCTCGGCAGATCAATCGCATACAAATTATGGAACTGTCCAAGTTGAAGTCGGACTTTCATAGCGAGGGTTTTGCTATTATTAGTATGAAAAAAACTATCTATTTTCATTACAGAAATCTAACATTAATTACAAAAGTCTGCTCTGGTGGGGTAAATTTTTTTATGTTTTTAATTTGTTTTCCTAGTAATTATAATTTTTTATTTTCTTATACTTTGAAACATTTTCAAAGTTAAATATGATTTATACAACTTTGCTAATACTGTTGTTAAAAAGAGTAACTACCGAGTTTCTTGCCGGATTCCTCTCGACGGATGCAACATTCCGAACCGGGTGGTAGAATCATATCTTTTTATCTGTTTTTGACGATTTATAAGTGATTCTTTGAAACCTGGAACCTTGAAATAAAGGATATTTTGACTTGGACTTTGAAAACATAGTTGTTATCATCTAAATTACCGTGTACAGTTGACCATCCAGGACTTAACAAGTCCGGTGTAACCTTGAAGTGACCGCATATTTGACCTTGGTAATCTTTAGATAGGCTACCCAGAGAAATGCATCATAGCTTTTGCTGTTATAAACTAACTTATACATTTAGAAATGAATGAATGAGCGACATTAGTGACAAGATCTATCCATTTTACCAACTAAACGTACAACGAAGCTGTCCCACAGTAAAGCAGCAGCAAATGTCCAACTCCAGTTAAACCTACAAATTCGCAATCTAAACTTCAGCCTAAGAAGTTGATACGGCTCTAGTTTTCCAAAAGTGTAATCCGGGATGACCATTATGCGCTAATCTCTGTTTAGAGAGCGCTTAAGCTCTCGTAATGAGGCCGACTTCAGTCGCTAGATAAACTGGCCGGGGCGATAGGAAGAAGTTTCTAGTTTAGTTTGATTAATTTAACTAGTATGTCGTTACACGTTTCAGTATTAAAGCTGATGCAGACGGCTCTATTACTGTCCATGTCTATTCTCAGGGTTCAAAGTTTAGGCGGGCCATTTTATTGCAGTCGGTCAGTTGTTTAAACATGGATTTGCAATATGACTGTCTCGATGGCTCATTCGGTAGTACCCCTACACTGCGTGCCAAGAGTAGCGGGTTCGATCCCCACCCAGGACAAACATTCGTGTGATGAATACTTGTGTTTGTTCTGTGTCTGGTTGTTAATATTGAACATTTAAGTATATATTTGTAATACCACTGTTGATTCTGATATCCGTAATACACGTGTGTAAGCTACTTATCTCGGAGTCAGATCAATGTATGCGATGTAGTCTAATTTATTATTTATAAATGATTAAAAAACTTTTCTTGCACATTCCCTATTGTTTTACCATCATTCTATTGCTGAATATATACTTTCACATTCACTATTGCCTATAGATAAATGCGGTTTAAAGAGCTTTTTCGCTTTTTGGACTCTGCCTATCTTCCTAGCATTATGTCTCGTGCATTAGATGATTTAGGAAGTCAACATTGAAGCGACTGCCGATCTGACCTACGTTAACCTTAGCTAGGCGAATCAGAGAATTGTTGCATGATACAAATCCAAAGCTGTTTGAATTTGCTGGTTTCGTTACGATGTTTTCCCGCACCATCGAGCTAGTGGTATAAATACATAAATAGATTTGCTCGGGTTTGAACCCGCACACCTCGGTTATGAGGCGATATAATGCAAGTTTTATATCATCATCTTCCTAGCGTTATGTCCCGTGCTTAGACGGGGTCCGCTTAGACCATGATCCAGGATTTAGCGAGTCTGGTAATTACATTGAAGCGACTGCCGATCTGACCTTCGTAACCCTAAGATAGGGGAACCAGACAATTTTTGGATTATGGTTACAAATTCAAAGTTGTTTGAATTTGCAGGTTTTATCACGATGTTTTCCCTCACCGTCGAGCTAGTGGTATAAATATGTACATAGATTTTTTTAAATCTAGAGGTACATGCCCGGGTTTGAACCCGCACTCCTCGGTTAAGAGGCACGTGTCCTTACCATTGAGCTACCACTGCAAGTTTTATATATAAAACAAGTATTAAAAATGTCGTATTATTTTTAGAATTTCTTCGAACAATCGCAACTGCAGCCACAGTCTCGTATGATAGATGCACCGCACGTGCATACAGCAATGCATCTACGTGTCCGCGCGGTGAGCGATCGCTCCCCCATCGGGTTTATTAAAAACAGCTGCTTCCTGTATAACGTTATACTAAATTATGTTGGAACGAAGCTTTCTATGTAATAAGGTTAGGTTAAAAGCCAAAGAATGAGGCACCTTTAGTAGATGTTAAGTTATTCTAGTAAGCGGAAGCGATTAAGATTGAGTTAGTTAAGTAACTCTGCGTCAAGAATACACTAATAATACGAATACTGAAATAAAATGAAATGAAATGATTTATTTCTGCAAGTATATTTGTAACAAATTCTTTTGCACGTCACACTTTTTTACCATACCAGCACCTTGACGTGAATGGCCTGATGAGAAGAGGTGCCGCAAGAAACTCAACAGATAGCCTCTTTTTTAAATATATTTTACTTATCTGTAATATGTGGTACATTAAAATATCATGATTACAAACTTTATTGTGCATGCGAGCAGATATCTTATCCAAACATTGAATACTCGTCTAGTATATAAAATTAGTCTAATTATCATTTAAATAATTGTCTATTTTGAAGTTACCTTTTCTTATTAAACATGATTTAAAAAAAGACTTACATTTATGCATAGGTAATTCAATATTCGATGTTAACATACATACATAAGATCACGCCCATAATCCCCGAAGGAGTAGGCAGAGTCAAAGGGGTAGCAGGTCCTTTTAAGTTTTAACCACATTCAGCCAAAAACAAAACCGGGCTGGGTTAGATGGAAAATTGTGAAAAAGTAGTGACAAGTGGCTAGCTTGTCGCCTACACAATCACATACCCAAAACCCGATAAACCAATTAGTCGCCTTTCACGACATGCTAGGCAAGGAACACAGTTGGCACATTTAAGACCTAGACCGACGTGGGATAAAGATGTGTTAACTCTTTTTATAAATGTGTGTCCTTACCAAGAGCTCAGTCTAGGTGCAATTTTGAGTTAACTTATAGAGCCGGCGTATTGTCTTGCGCATGAGTTACTGACAAATATTTTTGTTTATTTTCCCATGTCTATACTATATCATTGTAACTCTATAGCCATAGTCTACAGCTTCTCGTATATGTACTTAACGGTAGCTGTTCTTCTCTATTGACTGGCGACAGGTGGCTGGGCAAAGAGAAGAGTGGCGAGATCTGGTGGCCAAGAGCTACTTCGGGTCGCTGAGCCAACGCAGTAAGTAAGTTTTTCTCTATACGAGCCACCCACCGCTGATTCTTGAATACTCTTTTGCAATCACTTGAGTAACACTATGTAAAGAGAACTTAAATGAGCACCCTAATTTTACCCCAAAACTAATCCAAATCTACCTTTAATTTAATAAAAAAAATGTGTTATGCAAATAGCGATTAGTACTGCTAGACAAAAGTATTCACTTTTACAACAAGAATCCGATTACAGAACATCTAATAAAACAGAAACTAAACACGCAAACAAATTGGATAATGAGGTAAAAATAATTTACACAATGAAAACTCCAATTTGAAACAAGATACTACTACGAAGCGATTAATTTAAAACAACTTGTTCACGAAGTTAAAAATAGGAGTAAGCTTTGAAAAACTGCCCTTATATTTTTGCGAACACCCTCTGGCCTGTAGCACCCAAAATACGGTCCAATAGTGTGGCCCGGTGTGGCAAATTGCGGGACAGACATAAATTATTAACCACCCTTCTGTATTAAAAGGGGTAAAGTCCTATCCAAAGTTACGGACTATGAATAAATATGCATTGAACAATGAAAGGGTTTGTTTAAAACAGAAATAGCTGCTTAACACGGTCAGTCCTTACTTTGTTTAAGTATTAATTTAGACCATCCAAATATCTGGGCGACCTACGCGCTCGTACTAAAAGTGGAAGTACTTCCGCCGAGCTAGGTGCTGTTGGCTTGGGGACCTAGGTCTGACTGACCGTCTTGGTGTATTGTATATATACTTAGTGGCGAGAATAACTTCGTCAGCGCGATGCAGGATCGTATGGCGTTTCTATATGTTCGATCGACGTCATTTGGTTAATTACTGGAGCTATAAGCTTGACTATCTTGTGGCGCTGTCGCCACATATCTTTCTGAACAAGAACAGAAATGGCTGTTTGTCATAGTCAACGCCTACTTTGTTTATTAATTTAGGCCATCCACAATACCTTGGGTCTAAATTAGCTATCTGCTTTTGTATTCTATAATATCGAAAAATCATAAGAGCAATTTTAAATTCGTACATATTATTTTGATTCCATATTATGATTTTTTTTATTTTTATCCCAAATATTTAATTATTGTTATCCACCCAATGGCCCATGCATGCAAAGTGCCGATTAACTACTAATGAAATAAATAAAAGAATGTCAGACAATATCATACGTATTAGATTTTAACATCCAGACTCAGAACAAACACAAGTATTAATTACACGAATGCTCTTTCTAGATCGAACCCACATCTCTTAGTGCATATGACAGGGTCACTACCGAGTGCACCATAGAGCCAGTCAATATACCAGTTCTTTTATAATATTCCAAGCACAGTAAAATATGCAATATTCGTCAGCTGTCCTGATAGGTGGATAGCACACGCCGCCAAGTGACCTCGACCCGGCGAGTACCTGAGTAAATTGTGGGCCTTCAGAATGTTGGCCACAGTGAATAGGTGACCAGTACGGCGATGACACAATCAGCCTTATTTGCAAAAACTGAAACATTAGACTGACTAGATAATAACTTTGCTGACGTACGTTTAACCCGCATACATTGTAGGATTTTGAAACATGTGTCACACTTGATTTTTTTAATCTATTCTCTTGAAATTATTCTTTAGGGACCAGGTTTAATCTAATCACAATATTTTGGCTCTAGGGCTGCTAGTGACATTTGCAATCTCATTGTCTCAACTCAATTTATCACTCACATTATACAACGTATCAGGACTAATAAAAAGAGCGGTGGTAGCTCTTAACCGAGGAGTGCGAGTTCAAACCCGGACACGTACCTCTGGATTTTTCAAATCTATGTACGTGTTAATAGCACAAGCTCGACGGTAAGGGAAAAAATCGCAATGAAACCTGCAAATTCAAACAACTTTGGATTTGTAACCATGATTTTCAAATTGTCCGGTTCCCTTATCTTAGGGTTGCGAAGGTCAGATCGGCAGTCACTTCAATGTAATTACCAGACTCGCTAAATCCTGGATCATGGTCTAAGCGGACCCCGTCTAAGCACGGGACATAACGCTAGGAAGATGATCAGGACTATTAAGTAGTATCTATACTATTTCAAAACAGAGTAACACTGGTAATTGTAACTGGTTTGCGCATGCTTTTAAATATGTAAGTAAAATTCAGCCTACTTGTAACAAAGCAGATATTTCTCATACAAGCTAGTAATTGAAGAGCTACTAACGAAAAACTATTATTGTAAATGATTCCTCCAAGAGCTAGTGTCAGTAGCTCTTTAAAAATAAAATATATCAAAGATACCTTTCTGTCATTTATTTTACTGTAGCCTCGTGCTGCAAAAAGGCCGGACAAGAATTATTACTCTTTTATGTAAATAGCCCGATTTTCATGATCTTTCGTGTATTTAAACTCATTGTTTTAGACCCGAAGAAATCGTTTTGTTTTTTAGGTTCAAAACTAGGGACGGCCTACTGACCTGAGCAATTGGAACTATGTTAGTAATGCTTGTCCCATGTTGGTCTGGGACTTGGCCCATGTTTATCTGGGACAAAAAAACTAACCGTGGTTCTTGCCTAGCATGTCGTAAAAGGCGACTAATGGTTTACAGGCTTTTGGGTATGTGACTGAGAAGGCGACGAGCTAGCCACTTGTCACAATTTTTTCACAACTTTCCATCCAACCCAGCCCACTGTCTCATGTTGCTCTGGGACTTAAAAAGAATATGCCAACTGTGGTTCTTGCCTAGCATGTCGTAAAAGGCGACTAATGGTATATCGGGTTTTGGGTGTGTAGGCGACAGGTTAGCCGCTATTCACTGTTTTTTTACAATTTTTCATCTAAGCCAGCCTGGCTTTATTTTTGGCTGAATGTGGTTGAAGGGGCATGCTGACCCTTTGACTCTGCCTACCCCTTTGGGGATTATGGGCGTGATGTTATGTATGTATGCTTATCAACTAGTCCTCAAAATAATGAACTAAACGATTTCTTTGTAGGCTGGTTTCTAAACGATATCCACAGAATTATCTAATCTTAGGCTACATTTTATTGCGTGCGAAGAGAAAGTATGTTTTTAACATGTTCTTTCTATTACCTACTTCATGAAGAATAGTCAACTTCAACTTGATAGCATCTCAAATCTACGTCTCATTCGCAGTCGGGGTCCGGTTAACCGTGACCCAGTATTTCACGAGTTTGATTATTACAATGAATTGACTGTCGCTTGATCTTTGTTACCCATAAACAGATGAACCAGACAAATTGAGATGAATTTGGAGGTCTTCCTAAGATGTATTCTCTGAATTCCAAACCCTTGGAATATAAATTTAAACAAACATCGCTCGCATGTAACATGCGTGTATTTTGAAAGGCTCATTGATCGAGTGGTCAACGACCCACGCGAGGCCATGAAACTAAGGGTCGTGGGTTCGAATTTCGCTAGGGGCAAATGTTTCGTTTTATGACCATGGAGTCTGGATGGATATATCATCTTCCTAGCGTTATGTCCCGTGCTTAGATGGGGTCCGCTTAGACCATGATCCAGGATTTAGCGAGCTTGGTAATTACATTGAAGCGACTGCTGATCTGACCTTCGTAACCCTAATATAGGGGAACCAGACAATTTTTGTATCATGGTTACAAATCCAAAGTTGTTTGAATTTGCAGGTTTCATCACGATGTTTTCCTTCACCGTCGAGCTAGTGCATAAATACGTACGTAGACTTGAAAAATCCAGAGGTACGTGCCCGGGTTTGAACCTGCACTCCTCGGTTAAGAGGCGCGTGTCCTTACCATTGAGCTACCACCGCTCCCTGGATGGATATATACAATCGTAAAATCAACTTCACACCACTTCCCTAGCGAGGTAGGCAAAGAGAACTGAACGCCATACGGCACGATCCTTACACATATCGTATTTAAGTATATATTTATATCTGTTCAGTAGTATCTATAGCACAAGCTTATAAGCTTAGTTTGGAAATGGGGAACCGGTGTGTCTGAAGAATTTATTTATTTATTAACGTGTCCATTGACCTGGTGCCACCTTAACACAGCTTGCTAATAATAACACAAATGATAATGGGTCATAAAACTATACCCAATTATTAACGCCAATTGTCAGATATTTATATGTGGAAAACGTTTTTATGAATGTAAGTATATAATTCATACAGCAGTGGTAGCTCTATGGTAAGGACACGCGCTTCTTAACCGAGGAGTGCGGGTTCAAACCCTGGCACTTACCTCTGGATTTTTCAAATCTATGTACGTATATATACCATTAGCTCGACGGTGAGGAAAAACACGTGATGAAACCTGCAAATTCTAACAACTTTGAATTTATAACCATGATCCTAAAGTTGTCTGGCTCACCTATCTAAGGGTTACGAAGGTCAGACCGGCAGTCGCTTCAATGTAATTACCAGGCTCGCTAAATCCTGGATCATGGTCTAAGCGGACCACGTCTAAACACGGGACATAACGCTAGGAAGATAATGATGTAGTTCATATAATTTCTGTAAATATTTAATCTTAATAAATGTCGTGTCATTCTATATGTTTGTTTAATTGGCGGTGTTAGTAGCTGTGGTTGTGTTGTTTATGCCACTACAATATTATTGATACGTTCTTATACACTAGTTTCAAGAGGTGAAGCTGCCCCGTGCCATCACTTGCAAACGCCCATGCACCTGCCTAACGGCAATAATAATTAAGATATTTCCATACACATATGTGTCCTCGTTAGAAGCATGGCTCATACAAATACCAAAGTATTCTTGAACACTCAGTTCATCGTTCAGACTTCACCCTCGTACGTGAGTCTCAAAATTTCCAGCGCACTCTTAAACGCTCTCACAAAGGAGTGAGGAACAATGGCGCACCCCATGATTTATGCACGCAGCCATTTCTGCGTTAATTATCGTTAAACAGCCTCTCATCCATTAGGGCACGCGTTATTATGGCGACTGACAAATTTGCTCCAAGTTAGCTCGGCGACAATGCTCGAGAAGAGCCGGTGATGTCGGGAAAAAAAAATTATCGAAAAAAAAATTATCTCTTGAATTTTCACGTATTTTTTTTTATGGATTCATTTAAATATAATACTCTAACTGTGAATCTAGTGAAAATCAGATTATATTGAAATCCAGAAGCAAACTTTATTGATGACTAATGAAATTATTGACCCTGACGTTACTTAAAAAAATATGACCTAACTTATCTTGACTTTGACTAGACTTTTACTGGGAATAGGTATGCTGACTGCATTAAAAAACTGCAATTCTTTTTAGTCCGTTAGTTAGATTATACATATTTTTCGCTTTATCAAATTAACAAAATATCACAAAGATAAAGAGCATCAAAGTTTTGGAGTGGGGGCTTGCGACGTCACTATTTAGTAAAAATTTTACAAAAGTGTGACGTCACGCGCAACTTGAATGCATTGTATCTTCGTCAATGTTTGTTTAGCAAATAGATAAAAAAATACGTGTTCAATATTATTTTATAATCTAACTGACGGACTAAACAGAATTTTTTAGTCACCTTTCCTATTGTCTCAGGCGAGGTAGGCAGATGGAATTGAAAACCATATGAGACGTTCCTTGCACACCTCACTCGCCTCTTTGACATAATATAATTCCGAATATGATGAACGATAATTTTATTTCTAATAGGTACACAGAGTACCTATAAAAAAAATTGATCGTAATGTACACAAAAGCATTATAATTTTTACAAATTGAAGCAAAAAATAAATCTCAAATCAACATCAAATCTCTCATTTTAATGACCTAAAACTATTTTATTTTTTGTTTATGATATGTCTACGAACTTTTTTATTTGTTTGTTTAGTCTTTCAAATAAATATAGCCTTTGTATTATACTAGCACTCAGCGCCGTCGTGGGAAGACTTAATAATACAACAACATCGGACTTCGAGTTAACTACTTTATTTACACTCAGTGTAAATAAAGTAGTAGTAGTAGTACCAGTGTTAAAGCACAGTGTAATACACTGTGCTTTAACACTGGTACTACTTAATAGTCTCTTAAGTTTAATTGGTCTATCATTAGGTTTAATTGTTCTATCATTAGGTTTAATTGTTCTATCATTAGGTTTAATTGTTCTATCATTAGGTCTATGTTCTATCTTTAGGTCTAATCTGAACTCTCGTTGGGTATTTATGTGTTCGGTAAAACGAAATGCCACCGCGAGGCAATCTACACCTAACGCCATCTTTTGGTGAAAGACGAGTACTATATACTTAGTAGTAGCTCTAACAACCTTCAAGTTAAAAGTATTCGTCAACGTTAAATAATAAAAAACCTCACACCTTAATAATCACGAGTATCTAACAGAAGTTATATTCCTTTATTACTGTATTTTGCATAATGATTTAATAGTTGATAGGAGGTATGGAATTGTCAGCCTTATTTGACTTGCTAAAACTTCTCGGGATAACTTTTAATTGGAAAAAAGCAGGTATCCGCACATGGCAAGGCGAGTTCGCTCAATGTTCGTTGGGAAATAAGATAATGCTACTGCTTTAATTTAAATGAGTAAAAAATGTAGGGAACTGATTTCTGTTTATATGTTAATTACCTAGTGACTGCAGCTTCAATCGCGTTGTACATCGATAAAGCATAGATTATGTTACATTCTAGTCTATAATCTATGTCTGTTTCTAATTTCATCCAGAATCTATCAGCCATTTGGGAGTTTATTCGATACGAACATACAAAAATACAAATATAGTGTAGACGAAAAATGTAACAAGTGGTGAGCAGTCTACATAATATAGTTATTATTAGCCTTTTACAAAATTTGAGGCACGGAGCACATTGGTTGGGTGAATGATTTTTATTTTAAGTTCCGGATTAACCAATGACCAGGGACCATAAAATGTTATTTAAGAAAATAATCTTACCTAATTGACTTGGTATTACCTACCATCAACGTTCACCTGTCGCCGAAGTTAGTGCATTGAAATCGTGACACTTGAGGCTAGTGTTGTGCCTGGAGCTAACACCGGATTTTTTCCCAATTAAAACTTGCCCGTGGAAGTTTTAACAAGTAAAATAACGCCGCCACTTGCTCCCCTCATTGCGAGGGCGTTTGCAGGCAAATTATTTCGACCGGAGGATTTATGCGAGACTCGACGTTAATCGTAATGACGCTCAATGGGGCCGGCTGTTCGGGTTTAGAGGTTGTACCCGTATTATGGGGAACAAGCAATGGAGGGTTTGTTTATTTATTTTATGTATAGGCTCAATTGCGAAAGGGTTCGAACTTGAGACTTTACGTATTTTCTATTATCATATAAATGCAGTTATTTCATTTAAAAGTATTTCGATTGGTCGCTTTGCATATATGTCGTCTATTTGCCTCTCTAATCATTATTTACCAGCCTACGTTCTCCACTGATAGACCTCACCTAATGAACTCCACTAGGCTTGATTCTAACCGTGGTCTTCCAAAATAGCCTATGAGTTTTCAAGCATTTTATTTTAAATCGTAATTGCCAAAATATCCGAGAAAAAACGAATCTTAAAACGTGAAAATCAGCACAATGTTTGTCGTCAACGTCAATTTATTTATTGAGTCAGGGCACAACGTGTTTAAAAACACTAACTAACGCTTAAAAAATGTTAAAAGGAACATTCACCTGGTGGAAGTTTCCAGAAAATTTCCCTCTTCTAAAACAAAAAGTTAGTGAGCGTTTCGGACCGTCCGGGCTGGGTCGTCGCGCCAGGGTTGCCAAAGAAAATGCATTAAACTTGCATTAGTATAAAAAAAATTTAGAAAGAACTATTATTCCCAATATAACGCAAAAACTGAATAAGTTATAGAGTCACGCTGTATTTAAACGACTAAACAACTACTGTATTTAAAAAAATCCAGATTCATATTTGCACTTTTAGCCTGATGGTAAAGGAGAACATAGTCAGAAAATTCGTGCATTGAAATAAATAACTCTTCTTTTTAAAATACATCAATCGGATGCAAATGGAAGGAAAAGCTTCTCCTTTATTGAAGTCGCTTAAAAAAAGGTTTAAACGAAGCCGTACAAATAGCAGCCCTGTTGAGGACTCGCGTTTGCAAAGTTTCCCAGCAAAGGATGGTAATATCAACGAGAATTATTGGGTTCGCGAGGCCCCAGTCAAATTCGAGAGTAATCGATGAGGTGCGATGGAATTGAATCCGGTGGCATGGACCCCCTCCTAATTTCGCGTCGTTCGTTCGTACGTCTTTGTGGAATGTTTGCTTTCCCTTTCCGAGTGATTCGGGTTGATTGAAGGTGTGTTAATTTGAATGAAACTTTGTAACTCTGTTTTTTAAGGGGGGAATGTTTCATCTTTTCAGAGGCTACGGTTAATTGAATAGATGAGTCGATTGACAACGTCCCATTCAATTTGCTAAGGATATAAACAGTCTCATTCATTTTCCCGTTTTGAATGGTGAATTAGAAGATTATCTACATTGAAGATAAAACAAAAAATTAGTATGTCCAGTCATGAAAAAATGTTTTTTTTTATTATTTTTAGCTATAGGTTTAATATTTCAATATCTATGCACATATTTTTCCAATTTTCTTTACCTAAAAAAACATAACATGGCTTACTTTATGTATATTACACCAGATTAGAGAACAAAGATAAAAATGATGCATACAAATGACTAATCCAAAACCCCAGCTAGTTATTAAAACGTGCAAAGATACATCAAATTGCAAACTGGATTAGTAACAAGCTCGGCGTTTAATGGGTTAGTTAATGAGCGTCCCTAGGGCGCGCGAGGCCGCGGGACGAGTTGAGCAGGATTACGGAGTATGTACAACAGCGATTAATAGTTTGTTACTCGGTAACGCTACGGCTACTACGACGGCTACCAGTGCTACGGTAACAACCTGTGCTACGATGCCTAAGTGCCTGAGTTACAAAGAATATTTAAGATTATTTCTATATTTAAAACATTATTTTATATGTAATTACATCGTCAATTAGTTTATTCGATACTACATATATCTCAAACATGTTAGTCCATATACTATGTCATGTGAAGGTAAAACATGTTAATGGAGAGACTTATTATTCCTCGTCCTGTTCAACAATGCTGACCTTTTGCGTACGCCATTACGAGCAAGATGTTCTATTACGTTCATTTTTCATATAACCAGTAGCATGTTAGCTTAATTTGAGAACCTTCCAACTCGTTCATAAGTCGAAAAAACATGTATTTAACTATATACGTACTGTATCGTAATTACAATGATTGGATGAAAAGCAATTCTACAATAATGCAAACACTCGTACTATTAGCATCAATATCCCAAAATCCTCTATAAAACATATAAAATGTCAAAAAACAAGAAATTTACTGCAAAACCCGATTAGTGCCAAGCCCGGTTAGTTAATAAACGTCCCTAGGGTGGACTAAGCTTTGGGATGAGTTGAGCGGGATTACGGAGTGTGTAGAACAACGCTTGATAGTTTGTTGTTCGGTAATACTACGACAAAAAGAACTGCTACGAATGCTACGAATGTTACGAATGCTTACTACGAAATTGAATGTCTACAATGTTGATGATGGTGTTAAACGATAACTACAAAAGTATATCATGGCCTACTAACAAAGACAAAACGTGTTATGGTAGGTACGTACTACATCTATACTTATAATAAATCTGTAGAGAGGTCAATTCTGTACATGAAATATATTTTCAAAATAACTATCAGGGGGTGATTAGTGTTCGATACTGATGCCAAAAATGCAATCAGTAAAATTCTTGTCTGTCTGTCTGTATGTTCCTTATAGAAACAAAAACTACTCGACGGATTTTAACGAAACTTGGTACAATTATTCTTCATACTCCTGGGCAGGTTATAGTATACTTTTCATCACGCTACAATCAATAGGAGCAGAGTAGTGAAGGGAAATGTTGGGGAAACGGGAGAAGTTACTCAATTTTTTTAAGCTTCCGTCGCGTGTGCAGCCTTAATGGTTAAAGTTGCATAGAAATCATGTATGACGGAAATAGTCTTTATAATATTAACCATAAACGCGGGTGACACCGCTGGCACAGCTAGTGTTGTATATAAGGGAAAAATATAATCTCACTAAAAAGTATGTCTAGTTCTGTACTATTAGAAAAGAGATAATAATTGAGCCTGACATATATGTGCCACTATTTTTTATATACAAGGACATTTCCGACAAGGCAAGGACTCTGATGATATTACATACTACATTACATAAGAAGCTTCTTGTAATTTATTAAGTTGAACACTACAAGTTGCAAACTGGATAGATACAATCCCGGAGTTTAATAGGTTAAAGAGCGTCCCTAGGGCAAACTAAGCAGAGGGATGAGTGGAGCACATAAGTAGTGTGTATATTGTAGTTGAAAACATAAAGTTTTGCATCTAAATCTAACTACAAAACTACAAATGATATGAAGACTGATTAATACGTTAACTACGAAGAATACGAGATTTCGAGACAAAATGTGACTACGAGACTACATAACTACAAAATTACGAGACTACGAAGACTTCGACGACCGGTAATCTGCGTAGTTATATAGTATGGGATCCTGTTCCATACTATGTATGTGGATTTCAACCGAAAGAAAATAAGTAAAAGATACGATAAGATACTTATCTTTTATTACGTGTAATCCAAGTTGCGGGAGGCTAATGAAGTTATTTTACTTAATTAATTATACACTACATGGTTAAATAAGTGTCGTCTAATTTTACATTATTAACTCGTATTGTGTTATTGTGTAATTTATTTATTAAAATGAGTGTGAACATATTGTGCCAATTTTATACATATATACATATATATTATCACGCCTGTAAAATCTGAATTATAATATAATAATAATACATAACATAACATCACGCCCATAATCCCCGAAGGGGTAGGCAGAGTCGAAAGGGCAGCAAGCCCCTTCAACCACATTCAGCCAAATATAAAGCCGGGCTGGGTTAGATGGAAAATTGTGAAAAAGCAGTGACAAGCGGCTAACCTGTCGCCTACACAATCACACACCCAAAACCCGAAATACCTACCATTAGTCGCCTTTTACGACATGATACTAATGCTATGTTTATATTTCAACCTTGGACATCCATTCTTGTGATTTACAAAGTAAACTTATTAATTAATAATAAAGCATGTGAAGATACAAACTGAAAACAGGATTTGTAACAAGCCTAGTGTTCTCCCTAGGCTAGGCTGCGGACGAGCTAAGAGGGATTAGGCAGTGTTATAACAACACTTGATAGTTTGTTGGCAACACTTGCCAAATTAGCACGCCAACATTTGTCCCAGTCTCCTCAAGGCTGCGAAGTTTTAAGTCGCAATCTCGTTTTTGAATAAGGATCACAGAATTTTAAGGCTTTAGGTGGTAAGGAGTCCAGTCTTTGTAGCCTATATATAGGAAGAAAACTTTATATATTGATATCAGTGAATCCATACTAATATTGTAAATAAAAGAGGTAAAGTTTATGAGTTTGTTAGGTTGTGTTGTGTAATTTCTAGTTTTTTCATAATTGGTTCAGTAGATTGACAGACCTGTTGGTCGAGTGGTCAGGGCCACGAAACCATGGGCCGTGGGTTCGAATCCCGCTAGGGGAAATTCTTTCGTGTGATGAACATGGACATTTGTACTTGAGTCATTGATATTTATAAATGTATTTAGGTTATTTATCCATTCGCCTAGTATCCATAGCACAGGCTTATAAGCTTAGTTTGAACTAGGGAATTGGTGTGTCAGTCTAAAGAATTTATTATTAAATATTATTATTTAACTATTTGATGACGACTGACCTGGACGTATGGAAGAAGAAGACATGCTGCGCCGACCCCAGATGAACTGGGAGAAGGGCAAGAGGATGATGATGATTATTTAAAGTAGATGAACCGATTTTGAAATTTCTTTTTTTATCACGAAAACACGTCATTTTCAAAATTAATGTGGCTTTCTATGAAAATGTTGCATATTAATATATAGAATATAACACTTTATAGGCTATATATTAATAGGCTATATTTTGTCACGTGCACGAGAGCTACGCGGGCGAAACCTCCGGACGCTGCTAGTCAAAATTAAAAGTGGTTGAACCAACCTGAGATTTCTATGTATGCAAATATTATACCATTTATATACTAGACTCTGATATTGTGAGCCCGTTTGTGAATTTATACGTCATTTACCGAAAGTGATAATTTAAAATCGGAGTCTACTAAGCAATTTTTAGTTTATTTATTTTTTACGTTAATTAATTCTCAAACTACCGAAATATATTCCTTATTCATGTCTTCACAGTTTCCGTCCAAATTCTGACACACGTCTTACTCCAAGTAAAACTACCGTGTTCCTCAAACCCGGTATCAGAGCCCAAATAACGTATCGCGTTACGTGTTCTCCGCATATCGCATTACGGGACCGGCGCACGGGCACGTCTCGCTGAGACAGACGCGTCTGTGATGGGCTAACAAGCGCGTCGTTATTAGCTTAGCTTCCTGTCGTGCGGTAGTCTATTGAGTATATTCTGGTCTTATATGAAACAAGGCAACAACCTCTAGCAATTTTTCAAGATAACAAGCGCCTCTCGCCAAGAAAACTTTCGATTGTCATTTTAAATTAAGTTCTAAAATGTGATTTTGTGCAAAAACAATTTCACTTTTTTTGGAAATTACTTTGTATCTCGAAATACTTAATTAAGACCATTTTCGTAATTTGTTTCAAAGAATACGAATAGTATTTTTTCAGGAGCGAAAACAACGTTCAACATAATGATCGTATTTGTGGAAAAACAACACTGAATAGAAACACAAATAGCGATTGTAAAAACAAAATCTGTTGTTTCTAACGTACTTCGTTTATAAAGAAAGAACTAGCTAAATCTTAATTGTCTACTTCTCAATATAGACTAAAATATATCTTGACCGATAATAAAAAAAATATTTTACATATTCATCATATTTAATTAATTATTTATAATGTATATGAAAACAAATAAATATTCAACACACACCAATACCAATGTTTTAATATAAGCATTGATGCTTATTTCAAACGACTGTTTTCGCTCTAGCAGAGTTTTAACCTGGCTATAGTTTTGTGGCGACCGCGCCACAAGATAGTCAAGCTTATAGCTCCAGTAATTAGTAAACAAATGACGTCGATCGAACATAGAGAAACGCCATACAATCCTGCATCGCGCTGACGAAGTTATTCTTGCCACTAAGTATATGTATGTACAATACACCGCAACCTTTAGTCGGACCTAGGTTTCCGAGCAAGCAACACCTAGCTCGTCGGTTCCATTTTTAGTGCGAGCGCGTAGTTCGCACAGTTTCATGGCTAGCCACCTCTCTAGATTCTAAACGCCGTGTATTATAAAAGGTTTGTGCAAAAACCGTACACGAACTACTATTTTCATATTTGTATACTTTGTTTGGGCTTCTGTTATAGATAGAATCCTACGCAGACGGAAACGGAAAGCTATATTTGAGTAAGGGTAGAACGAGTACTCGAATCACACAGAAATGGAACATTTTTATTTTTGTACTTTTGTACGATTATAAAAAAGGTTCGAGTGTCAGACTTAAAATAGTTCCATTTAGTTGTGAATTGGTCTTAAAAAATATATTTATTGTGATGTTTGTCTAGTATTTCGTAAAACGTAATCTAGGTTGATTTGGAAACTAAATTAGTGAATATTTAAGCGACGGAATAACTAGCTGTCACAATTTCTTATCGAACTAACTCAACTTAATTTTCAGCTTAATGAAATGAGGTTTAAAGAACTCATTGCTCTCTGTAATCTGTCTTTACGGGAATTAATAATAATGTCCCCTGAACCGATGTCAGTCACGGCAGCCAACCTCAACGAGGATAAGCCAACTGCGCAGGAGATATTATAGAGCACAAGTGTGTGCGCAAACATAGGTGCACTCTCTATTCCTTCACTCTCATAGTCTGGTGGGACGGTAATTCAACGGCTAAACGTGCTTTCCGAAGCACGGGGGTGATTATACCGCCAACTTCATGACTCCAGACTGTTACTGAGTAATTTTAATATTAATATAACCAGTTAAAACAGCCACGATTTTTGGCCCGACCCGGGATTTGAACCCGGGACCTTAGGCGGCGTATGCTATCACTAGACCAACGAGGTAGTTATGGGAATTATAGGCACGATGTATAAGTATAATATTGTATTTTCTTATGAGATCGAGGCTTCTAATAAACTATTTAAAGCGTTGCTACAAATCAATACTACTGAATAAGGAATCTTTCATCCTGTTTCTCATGTCACCCTAAGACACACATTCCGATTGATATTAGCTAGCAAGCACGCTGATTACCCCAAGACGCGAGTCGCGTCGCAATACCCCCTGCAGGGGGTGGGGTACGAGCATAATTAAATAGATAGGTTGTAGTGGGGCGTACTAACATTGCATCTATAAGTAAGTTACAACTGTATATAAATTGTTCAGAGTAGCACTCGATATTTTATCCCAGACTTGCTGTTCCGCAACGACTTGCTGTTCCGCAACGACAGATTTGTATAAACACCAATTAAGGACCATTAAACATAAAATTTGCTGCAATTTTCATACAACACTCTTTTAACTTAATTAGTTAAAATAGTCTCTAAGCAATTTGTAATTTACATACATACATATATAAGATCACGCCCATAATCCCCGAAGGGGTAGATAGAGTCAAAGAGGCAGTATGCCCCTTCAATCACATTCAGCCAAAAATAAAGCCAGGCTGGGTTAGATGGAAAATTGTAAAAAAAGCAGTAATTTACTTCTAACAATAACAGCATAATTAAATAGTCGTATCAACGTATTACCGTGATATATTGAAGTTAATATTACATTAGTAAATTAATTTCGGTGATAATTTTGTAATCAGAAGCCATTGCTAGCTCCCACCTTTGTTCAAATTTGGAAATTATTCGACAATACACATTAACGACGCTTCCGAGAAGCCCCCTAAACTTTCAGTCGCCCGCCGCTTACCACGAACTTACCTTATTAAAAGATATTGTTCAATTTCTAATTGCTTCATTATTCTTAGTCGGCTCTTTAATATATTAATAATTTGGCGAAAATCATTTAATGCTTTAGCGAAAATCAACAGATGAACTTCGAAATGAACATCGCAAATAAATTATTTGCCTTACATCCACAGTTTAGAACTATTTTGTCTGACGGCTAGATTCGTCTAGCTAGTGGATAGTTAGTTACGAAGCTGACTGCGGGCTCGGATTCTAAAGCTCTAAACAAATAATCCTGCGTCATTTATACTCAACTGTCCCATGTTGGTCTGGGGCAAGCCCCAGCCTCTGGGACAAAATAAAGAAATCGCCAACTGTGGTTCTTACCTAGCATGTCGTAAAAGGCGACTAATGGTTTACGGACTTTTGGGTATGTGACTGAGTAGGCGACAAGCTAGCCACTTGTCACTCCTTTTTCACAGCTTTCCATCCAACCCAGTCCGGCTTTATTTTTGGCTGAATGTGGTTGAAGGGGCATGCTGCCCCTTTAACTCTGCTTACCCTTTCGGGGATTATGGGCGTGATGTTATGTAGGTATGTATGTATTTATACTCATACATACATAACTTCACGCCCGTTATCCCTGGGTTACTGGCTGGGTTAGATTGAAAATTGTGAAAAAGTGAGACGTGACTAGCTCGTCGTCTCATGTAAGCAAAGGTCATATACAGTTATACATTATATTCTGATAAAAACACAAAAAAGAAATGTGATAAAATGTCCATTACCACTTTAAATTTTTATTAATTCTTATTTCAACAATACTACGAACGAAAAAATCTGCTAAGTAATTAAAGTTCTTCTACTACACAAATGTGGCAAACCAACCTTGAAAATTGCTTGTGAATATAAAATTACCTCGTACGCTTTATGTAGTCGGTTCTATGTACCAATATACACGATATTTTTTACACTTTAAACTTTTCATGACTTTTATATTGCCTTACGTTTACACAAAGTAAAAGAAAGAAAGAAGAAAGGAAAAACATTTATTGGCCACAAAACAGAACAAGACATACAGGTACAAAATACACATAAAAATAATAACAATAAAAACATATTGACTTTGACTGGCCCGTTGGTCGAGTGGTCAGAGATCCTGGCCACGAAACTAAGGGTCGAATCCCGCTAGGGGCAAATATTTCGTGTCATGAACATGGGCATTTGTACTCGAGTCATGGATGTTTATAAACGTATTTAAGTATGTCTATCCGTTCACCTAGTATCCATAGCATAAGCTAATAAGCTTAGTTTGGGACTAGGGAATTGGTGTGTCAGTCTGAAGAATTTATTTATTATTTATTTATACACTATATAGTTTTGTGCCCAACAAGGTATGACCTCAGCATGAGCTGCACCGACCCGTAAGCCACTGCAGCGATCAGATGGTATTCTGGCCGCACCTTAAGTGACCCCGGTAAATGCACAAACAGAATAAAAATACAAGTCAAAAGCAAAAAAAATACTTGTGTAGGCTGTATGGGCCGAAATGTCTTGCCTATGAGCGAAAAAAAAAGTAAAAGTCACAATCCCCTGGTATATGCATAAACCGCATTGATCCAAGTATCGATTTTGGACGTGGACAAAACTAAATAAATGTTATGAACTGACAAATTGTGCTATGGTAAAATGTTTTCAGCAGTTCTTTTTATTTACGTATGTATAATACATATGTTATTACGATACGCGAATCGTCCTACATTTGTTTAGCGTGTATAGCTGCCGGCCGCTTTATAAAGCAATTATTTTTCATAATTCAGCGTAATATCCTATAAGCTGACGTAATTAAGTGAGTGATTTGAAATAATACTCGTGGACAGCTTCGGAAGGATTTGCGCGGTTGTGGCGTTTTAAATAGGTGAATTTTGTTGATGAAATAGTTGCGGTGTGGTAATACAATGGTAACATTTATTAGGTATAACTAGCTGTGCCAGCGGTGTCACCCGCGTTTATGGTTAATATTATAAAGACTATTTCCGCCATACATGATTTCTATGTAACTTTAACCATTAAGGTTGCACACGCGACGGAAGCTTAAAAAATGAAGTAACTTCTCCCGTTTTCCCAACATTTCCCTTCACTAGGCTCCTATTCATTGTAGCGTGTTGAAAAGTATACTATAACCTGCCCAGGAGTATGAAGAATAAATGTACCAAGTTTCGTTAAAATCCGTCGAGTACTTTTTGTTTCTATAAGGAACATACAGACAGACAGACGGACAAAAATTTTACTGATTGCATTTTTGGCATCAGTATCGATCACTTATCACCCCCTGATAGTTATTTTGAAAATATATTTCATGTACAGAATTGACCTCTCTACAGATTAATTATAAGTATAAATTAGATACTGAATATATTTGTCAATTTTAGGCAAATATAGAAAGAAAGAAAGAAAGAAAGAAAGAAAGAAGAAAGAAAAACATTCATAGACCAATTCACTCAAAAATAAACAGAGTACATTAAATAAATAAAAAAAAAAAAAAAAAATTACATTAAAAGAAAAATATCAGAACAATTAGACAGGCAGTACAGACAGAGAGTCAGTGGCCAACTAAGTCCCAACCTCCGCTTAAGCTGTAATGACCTAAGAGCTAATGCATATCATCTCGCTTTCAATCCTCAAAGGGTTGGGCAGAGTGCAAGGAGCACCGAGCTCGGTAAACCACATTTGGCCAAAAGTACAGTCGAGTTGGGTTAGGGGTAAAATTGTGAAAAAGGAAAGAGAAGTGGCTGACTGGTCGCCTTTCTAATCATAAGCCCAATCCTCCAGTCACCTTTTACAACTGCTAGGGAAAGAATACAGTTGGCACATTATTTTTAGTTCCAGACCAACATGGGACATATGTAATTTAATTACTGAAGATACTTGTTAAGTAAAAGCAATAACGATAGCTTTTTGACTGGCCCGATGGTCGAGTGGTCAGAGACCCTGGCCACGAAAACGAGGGTCGCGGGTTCGAATCCCGCTAGGGGCAAATGTTTCGTGTGATGAACATGGGCATTTGTACTCGAGTCATGGATGTTTATAAACGTATTTAAGTATGTCTATCCGTTCACCTAGTATCCATAGCACAAGCATAAGCTTAGTTTGGGACTAGGGAATTGGTGTGTCAGTCTTGAGAATTTATTTATTTATTTTTAATAGACAGCATCAACGATGCCTGGAATAATACGGCAGACAAGCTATTGGTGTCTCGTTGTATAAATTTGTCTATGCTGGTTACATTTTAGTTTATTTTTTTATTACATCACATACATTGTTCTGACTCCGAGGTAAGGTAAGCTTAAGCACTTGTGTTACGGATATCAGAATCAACAGTGGTATTACAAATATATACTTAAATATTCTATATTAACACCCAGACACAGAACAGACACAAATATCATCATACGAATGTTTGTCCTGGGTGGGGATCGAACCCACAACTCTTGGCGCATGAGGCAGGGTCACTACCGAATGCGTCATCGAGCCAGTCCAGTTACTATTAGACTCGATCAATCGTAATCTAAGGCTAAAGATAGACTGCTAACATGTAAAGATACGAAAATTGTTCGAATGATCGTACCATACGTGAAATTATAGGGTTAAAAATGATGGTATATATACAAATCTACCTAAATATAAATTTGTATATACCCTGCATCTTGTTTATACAACAGATTTGTTGCGGCAAAAATAACTTTACATCTCACAGAGCTCTTAATGAATAAAAAAGCTAGTCAAGTTCAGCCAAGAATTTAGGTTCTCAAGTAATACTCAGATTGAAGCTATGTGAATTACAAAAATACAAAGAAATTTCAGCAGAAAATCCTTAATTTTTATTAAATGTATTTGTATAAAAATTATAATTTAAATCGGACTAAATACTCTTATTCTGCGTGGTCAGACGTACATTTAAGTGCTTTTTATAACTCCATTTGTATCAATAGTTAAGCTACTTAGTGACGAGATCCAAAGATCAAACAAATAAAAATGATCAGTTTCAAGAAACGTTCAACGCCTTCGTTGGCGATAGAAGTATTTATGTGGGTAGATAAAAGCCGAAAACATAAGTTCGGTGAGTTTGAAATTCGCTCGAACTTTTGCAGACGCCTGTGAAAATACTTCAGGCAGATTATGAGTTGCTGAAAGTTAGCGTAACCAGCGAAACGAACTATTATTTTAAATAAAACCCATTTACGTCTTAACTTCTACCTATTCATATGACTTAATTTAAATTTTCTAACTAACTAAACTTCACGCTACTTCCCTAGCGGGGTAAGCAGAGAGAACTTTAATTTTTAACTTAAACTTTAACTTTAAATTTTCTTCGTCTTTAATTTACCTATTGTGATTCCATTTCTTGGAATCAAATTTAGTAATTAGAAGACTTATTTTACAATTAATAACATGAGCTATATTTATTTATTGCTCTACCCTAACGATATATTTAAAATCTGAGTGCAATTGTTTATATCATACACCTCAGTTGTATATTGTTTCCTAAATTTTTTGAAAATATTCTATTGTTATGTAATCTTTTATTATTTAAAATGTTGTGTAGTTTAAAATTGATAGGACGACATGGCAACCACCCTACATGTGTCGATTTTTTTAAAACCACACATTTCATTACCAACATTTTAGTCATTCAATTAAACAGTTTAATTAACTCGACGACGTTGTATTAACGTTTTTATAAATGCCAAATTGTCAGCGTCAGATCAAGGTCAGCCCAATACGTAAGTATGCAAAATACGTTTATGTTTTACGTAGCGTGATAGGTTTTACTTGGCGCCCAACGTGTGGCAACGTCCTTCTTTTTAGGTACCCTTTGAACACAAACTGGCTCGTCGACAGAGTAAACGGAACCAAACGGTTTTTATATTAAAGTGCATTTTTCTTTTGCGAAAATTTCATTAATGTTTTTTGAAGTAAAAATAATTATTGTCATAATGAAACTATGTTTTAGTAGTCTAATCCATGTGTGAAGGTTAACAGTACATGCGATTTCCGCGCGACACAATATCGGTGCTGTCAAAAAATCCAAAACTACCGTACTTACTGAGCCGGCGTTATTGAATTCTAAATTTAAAATTCAACAATCTAAATACCTGCAAGCGATTCTTCACGTGGCACAAACACAGAACATATCACGTGAACACAAACACTCTCACAGTGTAGTTTCGGACACGGTTCACTGGACGCGGTCGCGAGACGTGCGCTCGGCGCGGCGGCGCGGTGTGTACTGGTCGCGCCGCGCAAGACTGCGGGCGGCATTCACTAGCGCAGATGGCCCGGTGGGTACAAATAATTGGTGATTTTTAAAAACTAAATCCGCCTCAGGAATCGGACGCGCTTGTCAAATATGATTATAGGGACTATTTGACCAATTAGGTACATTGAAAATTTAGTGGACTGATATTCATTTGTGTAAGCGAGTGACGCGTAACGGTCATGTAACTTTTTTCTTTTTAATTAAGTAGTACAATAATTTAATCAAAGTCATATTCTTGCTGATATTATAATAACTACAAGTATGTCCCAAAGAGTCCTCGGGAAAATTTTACGAGTTGTCATAAAAACCTTCCCTGAAGTTAAAAAAATATTAAAAATATATGTTGTATTTGTTAGATGTAAAAAATAAGTAAGTTTGGGTGTTTGTGACTCAACTTTAAACTTTTGGAACGTTTTTACTCAAAATTGATAACAACTTAACTGATCAAATGAACTTTTCCATACTTACACCATCATCTTCCTAGCATTATGTCCCGTGCTAAATCGGAGTCCGCTTAGATCCAGGATTTAGCAAGACTGGTTGTTGCTTTTTAGTGACCGCCGATCTGACCTTTGTAACCCTAAGATAGGGTAACCAAAAAAAAAACTGATCATGGTTACAAATCCAAAGTGGTTTGAATTTGCATGTTTCATCACGATGTTATTCCTCAACATTGAACTAGTGGTATAAATAAATATCAAACTAAATCACATACATTGATCTGACTCCGAAGTAAGTAGCTTAAGCACTAGTGTTACGGATATCAGAATCAACAGCGGTATTACAAATAGATATATACTTAAATATTGGATATTAACACCCAGACACAGGACAAACACAAGTATTCATCACACGAATGTTTGTCCTCGGTGGGGATCAAACCCACAACTCTTGGCGCATGGGGCAGGGTCACTACCTAAAGCGCCACCAAGCCAGTTATGAATAAAAACGTACATAGATTTAAAAAATCCAGAGGTACAAAGTCGGGTTTAAACCCGCACCCCACTTTTATGAACCGCGTGTTCTTACCATTGAGCTACCACCGATCCTCTTTAGCATACTTATATAAACTGATGTATTTTAGTACATCAAATAAGAAAATATAATTTGTGCCTATTTTTTAAATGAAACAAATATTATACATGGTTGTCTAGATATTCATTGTGAATTTTTTGTAAGTATTTATTTTTTTTTATTAATTTTGAGGTCTACTCAAAAGAAGTGCATAATTAGAGCTAAAAAGGAATTAATTGAAATGCACAGGATGTAATTGTTTAAATTCGTATTAATGCAGAATAATTGCAATAATTTATAATACCATTAGGAATCAGTTGCGTGCAATCAGCCATTTTGATTGCAAAAGCGCATAAAGTAGTTGCTTTGAGCATAGCTTAGACGGGTAATCACGGCATTCATTTTGAAATTCTCCTAATTGCCGTCAATAAAACATTTCAGCCTCTAAGCATTGTTATAAAAAGCTAATCGTTTACGAAAATATAATATTTAAAATGCCATAAATGGCGATCAGTTTTTTCTACCTACGTGGCCTAAAGTTAAGTTTAGTTTAATATTAAAAATCAAGTTATTTATCATTGTTTTCTGGTAAGAGAGCAAACCTTTGAAAACTGATAATTTTTCAGTTAGATATTACAACAATAAATTTCTTTTATTGAACGTATTTAAACACTTCTTCTCTTCTTTCTTCTTCTTCTTCTCTTCTGTCTTTGTAAGCTAAAATAAATAAAGGATTCAATCTAAGTAGATCAACAAAAACAATATTGCCACTTAAAACTGTATAAATAAATAAATAAATAAATAAATAAATAAATCTTTCAGACTGACACACCAATTCCCTAGTTCCAAACTAAGCTGATGCTTGTACTATGGGTACTAGGTAAACGGATAGACATACTTAAATACGTTTATAAACATCCATGACTCGAGTGCAAATGTCCATGTTCATCACACGAAACATTTGCCCCTAGCGGGATTCGAACCCGCGACCCTTGGTTTCGTGACCAGGGTCTCTGACCACTCGACCAACGGGCCAGTCAATGTGTATGTTTTCTGAAAAAATACGATAAATCGTTATCGCATTATACCTGAAAGAAGAATCCCTATACTTTAGACTTATGTAAAACAATGTATATTTTTGAGTATGTACTAGTAGGTACTGCATTATGTATATTATTTACGTGTTTCTAGAACTCAATCAATATTTAATATGGATTATTTTAAAAGTTGCCACATATATTTATAAAATAATTACATTTTCTTTAACTTTTATCTCATTACTAGCTGCGCCCGCGGTTTCCCCGTGTTTATGGTTAATGTCATATAGTTAATCCTCAATAAATTAATTTGTCCCATGTTGGTCTGGGACTTGGCCCATGTTGATCTGGGACAAAAAAAAAGAATATGCCAACTGTGGTTCTTGCCTAGCATGTCGTAAAAGACGACTAATGGTATGTCGGGTTTTGGGTGTGTGATTGTGTAGGCGACAGGTTAGACGCTTGTCACTGTTTTTTTAAACATTTTTCCATTTAACCCAGCCCGACTTTATTTTTTACTTCGGGGATTATGGGCGTGATGTTATGTATGTGTTATCCAAAATTTTACTGATTCTCCTTTATAAGAGTTACGAAGGCCAGATCGGCAGTCGCTTCAATGTAATTACCATCACTAAATCCTAGATCATGGTCTGAGTGGACCCTGTCTAATCACGGGACATAACGCTAGAAAGATAGGTGTCAAACTCGGCCTTTATTTTATTTATTTATTTAGAATGGTACACCAACAGTATTCATATCAACATTATTGTAAACAGTATATATATATGAGATCTTATATGTATACCAATAAACGGCGTACACAGCATTCGCAGTAATAGGTACAGCGTATGTTATATTCTGCCTTGGTACATATAAAAATTAAATTAAATTAGAACAATTATGTATGTGACGTTTGAAAGTCTAAGACACATTTGCTAAAAGTATATCTCCTGCCCAGCAAGTCTAGGAACATAGTAAGATGTCGCCATTAATCTTCACGTTCACATATAACTGCAGTTGCTGACCGTGCCTCCAGATTGACAAATGAAATTTTTATGACTGCACCGCGACTTGCACTCGGCGCTAATGACGCTGTGTGCGTCACGAGAGGCACGGAGCATTGGTGCTGGGGGCACGCACACGGGGCTGCGGCCAATGGGGGTGTCGCTTGCGGCACAGTGAGAGGAAGACACAGTGACACAATTTTTTTGTAGTTAAAAGAAACTTTCTTAGGTTTTTGTATGCAAAACCTAATATTTTGTAAAAAAAATCTAATTTGTGTTTGCAATACACGAAAATCATATGTATCATTATATGTACTTACACAACGTTGGTAGGTATAAAATATTACTATACTTTAACTTGGATGTTACCACGTCAACGGGATTATTAACGGAATAGTTAACATTCGACTAACTAGCAATAACTCGTCACAGACATTTTTTTTAAGTTTTAAATTTGATGAAATTATGAATTAACACGAGTCAATTATCATCTTTTAAACAGAATATAATTACGATATATTTCGTTTAAACGTATTTTAATCTACGTAATAGTTTGTTGCTTTTTATTAATGTTCCAACAACAATAATTATTATTGTAACAAGGAATGTCATGTTGAGCAATAAATTTTATGATATAAATACAATAAATTCGTAAAACAATATGGCTGACATTTGACTACGTAATTTTGAAAAAAATTTTTTACCATGGAAATTAGACGAATGTTCATTCAACAGCAACCTTTTTTATGAAAATTTAAGTTACTATACTGACCCAATTTTCACTGCGCACGCACACACGCACATTCGCACAGAGCAGCACAACTCAGAGCAATCTGTCGCGCAGTTAGCAGAGCAAACGTGTAAACGGCGAGATAGGCTTTCTTTGACTCCTTTTAGCAGTCCGAGCGGTTAAATAGGATGCAAACAGAGATACGGCGGTGAATGAGGAATTAGTCTGCGCAGCCGAGAGGTGTTGTGTGAGCGTTTAGCTCTGCATCACAGTATATATATGTATATAAATATCCGACTACATTACATACATTGATCTGACTCCGAGGTAAGTAGCTTAAGCACTTGTGTTACGGAGATCAGAAAGAACAGTGGTATTAAAAATAAATACTTAAACATTAGATATAAACACTCAGACACAGAACAAACACAAGTATTCATACGAATGTTTGTGCTGGGTGGGAATCGAATCCACAACTCTTGGCGCATAGGGCAGGGTCACTACCGAATGAGCCATCGAGCCAGTCAGTAGCAGAGCTATTGATAATAACGACGGGACACGATAAAGGTGTCGACTTACTACGAAGTGAGCGCCTTTTTAACCAAATACACTCGGACTTGAATAATGCAGACTCGTTTGACGAATTAAAAAAGCGACTGGCCAAGCGCGTCAGTTTAAATCGTTAGACTTGTTTGTTCCTGCTGTAATACAAGGAATTTGTATAATATTTATTTTTTAATTAATCCTACTAATATTATAAATGCGAAAGTTTGTATGTATGGATGGATGTTTGTTACTCTTTCACAATAAAACTACTGAATGGATATTAATGAATCTTTAGAATAATTTAGCTCATACACCCGAATAACATATAGGCTATGTTTCATCGACGTACCACGCGAGCGAAACCCCGGACAGAAGCTAGTGATCTTATACAAGTGATGGTG
Source organism: Glyphodes perspectalis (assembly GCA_951394215.1). Taxonomy (NCBI): domain Eukaryota; kingdom Metazoa; phylum Arthropoda; class Insecta; order Lepidoptera; family Crambidae; genus Glyphodes; species Glyphodes perspectalis. The sequence continues at coordinate 18,399,512 of OX596202.1, read as the reverse complement.
TAGACAATATCTTCATGAGAACAAATATCTTTAAATCTATACTCCGTGGTATCCAGTACTTTTCGTTCCGATACCGATTTAATGGTACTCGATACAGGTATATGATACTCTTACACAATTACTTCTTTTTGACAGGTATCGAATGAATCTTAGACATCAGCTAGCTTTACGGCTTACATTTATAATCAAGCAAGATCTTTTTATAATATTATGGTCATTGCTGAATTAAATCTAAAATAATATAAGGTAAAATAATAATGGTATATCGGATTTTAGGTATGTGATTGTGTAGGCGACAAGCTAGCCACTTGTTACTACTTTTTTACAATTTTCCATCTAACCCAGCCCAGTTTTATTTTTGGCGGAATGTGGTTAAAGGGGACTGCTGCCCCTTTGACAGTGCCTACCCCTTCGATGATTACGGGCGTGATGTTATGTTGTAAATCTAAAGTAGGTATATAGATATTCCAATTATCAATCCTACTAATATTGTGGTGAGGACATAAAAATACTGATACCACTCATGAATACTGTATCGATAAATTCTGTTTAATACCTGTCTCTGCATACAAGGCTCTGGCTTAAATCCGAACACATAAAATCTGAGTGTGAATTTATACTACTAGCACGGCATATACAAGACATAGAGAGGAAACCTGCATTCAGATAACGGGAGATTCCACGTATCATGATCTGCTAAATATTTAACAGCAACATTTTTGTCCCATGTTGGTCTGAGACTTAAAAATAATGTGCCAACTGTGTTTCTTGCCTAGCACGTCGTAAAAGGGGACTAATTATATTTAGGCTTATGGTTACGTGATTGTGTAGGCAACGAGCTAGCTGCTAGTCACATTTTTTTCACGATTTACCATCTAATCCAGTCCAGTTTTATAATTGGTTAAGTATGACTAAAGGGGCTTTCTGCCCTTTTGACTGCCTACCCTTTTGGGGATTACGGGCGTGATGTTATGTATGTATTTACATTTTAGATACTTCCTTTGAATTTACAATATAACTTTCTGAGTCAGTTTTGTGAAATCTGATATACCGACTGAAAATTCTTTTGAAAAATAACACCATCGGGAGTAACCCAGATAATGCATTATTTAATAAATGAGTACTTAACTTTACGACCGCTCCGACCAAGAGAGCGGTGGTAGCTCAACGGTAAGGACACGCGCCTCCTAACCGAGGAGTGCGGATTCAAACCCGAGCACGTACCTCTGGATTTTTCAAGTCTATGTACATATTCATAGCACTAGCTCGACGGTAAATGAAAACATCGTGATGAAACCTGCAAATTCAAACAACTTTGGATTTGTAACGAATGATCCAAGAATTGTCTGGTTCCCCTATCTTAGGGTTACCAAGGTCACATCGGCAGTCGCTTCAATGTAATTACCAGACTCGCTAAATCCTGGATATAGTCTAAGCGGACCCCGTCTAAACACGGGATATAACGCTAGGAAGATGATGAACTTTACGACCGCTAACGATGTTTCGAGGAAACGTCCAAGTATACTCGTGTACTATATAAATATCGCATTATTTTATATTAGGTAATAGCTCCAAGGACAGGTTTGGCTGCTCAATATTTAGCATATAATGTGGAGATATATACTACCAAATATTACCTGATTTCCATTCATCTGTTTCATGATTAACAAACACACAATTATAAACTTTCACATCTATACTTATAATAAATCTAGTAGAGAGGTCAATTCTGTACATGAAATATATTTTCAAAATAACTATCAGGGGATGATTAGTGATCGATACTGATGCCAAAAATGCAATCAGTAAAATTTTTGGCTGTCTGTCTGTCTGTCTGTATGTTCCTTATAGAAACAAAAACTACTCGACGGATTTTAACGAAACTAGGTACAATTATTTTTCGTACTCCTGGGCAGGTTATAGTATACTTTTCATCACGCTACAATCAATAGGAGCAGAGTAGTGAAGGGAAATGTTGGGAAAACGGGAGAAGTTACTAAATTTTTTAAGCTTCCGTCGCGTGTGCAGCCTTAATGGTTAAAGTTACATAGAAATCATGTATGACGGAAATAGTCTTTATAATATTAACCATAAACGCGGGTAACACCGCTGGCACAGCTAGTATATAATATTAGCGGGATAAATATAAACATTCACGACATCTGAGTGGTCCATTCCATCCATGCTAATTGCTTTATATAGTTTCAGTTTATTGTCAGACGAGAGCAGTTGCAAAATTAATGTTCAATTTATCTGCCGAGGACTGGGGCAGGATGGCCAAACTTTCGTTTTTTTTAAGGAATCTGTTACTGATTTCCAATGTAAGCTTTTGAATTTGAACGTGTGCAGCTTGCTTGTGAAATACAAGATAGCAAGATACTACATACTTAATATAATATGATGCGATTCAAAATACAAGAGTACTTACTTATCATTTAACGATTCCTAGAAACGGCAATTAACACTTGACATGTTGACATATTTTGTTATAAGACATATGCATGTTAAATGCTTAGAAAGCCTAAATATTTTGAACGACAAAAATATACCTTTAAAACAAATAATGCTTCAATCATTACGTCACTCGTAGTTAGTTTTCCATATTTTCTTGCTAGCTTTGTCCACGTCTCTTTTCTTGTAATTCAGTGTATCCATTATCAGGGTACAAGCGGATTCCGAATAAGCACGGCACATAACGCTAGGAAAATGATAGCAATTTATCAGGGCATTTTTTTTTTTAAATTTGCTGTTTATAGTATCAGGTAGACAAAGACTAGTCATATTACTATCGGTTAAGCAATTTAGCCGTGAAAACCTAACTGGCAGACTGATGTAATTACATTCGTATTGTTGTTATTATAAAAAAATATGTAACACAAGAAATCAATAACTCGTGGATTGTCCCACTAAAATTATAGAGAGTAGGCTACCCAATGACATTAGTGACAGTTAACCTTATCATATTTGACGTTAAGCCGCAGCCACGCTAATGTCAGCCGGTCATTCCGTCGAAACCTTAATTTATGGATTGAATTATTAAATGGTTTATCCGGAGCTTTCCGAACAGAACGGACACTTATGTAGTAATCTTTGGAATCATTTGTTCGTGTATACCATTACTAAAGGCCTAAGGTCTGGGACTAAATAAAAAGGATGTGCCAACTGTGTTCCTCGCCTAGCATGTCGTAAAAGGCGACTAATGGTATATCGGGTTTTGGGTATGCGATTGTGTAGGCGACGAGCTAGTTACTCGTCACTCCTTATTTACAATTTTCCATCTAATCCAGCCCAGTTTTTTTCTGGCTAAATGTGGTAAAAGGGGCTCGCTGTCCCTTTGACTCTGCCTACCCTATCGGTAATAACAAGCGTGATGTTAGGCTGCAAAGGATTTTTCGACAATCGGATACAATTAAGACATCTACAGAGCGATTTCGAAGTCCCACATAGGCTATGTATGGACCATCTACCTTACAACTGCTGAATAGGATGCCAACAATCTTGAACTTGAAAGTAAATATCTAATTTTAAATGTTCCCAATTCAGGAGTTTTAGGTAGGTGTCTAAGGTTTCACTACATTTTTGTATCCACCCAACGCAACATTGTGTAGTTCATTCACTTGTTTATGAGATACTCAATATTACCTAGCGTCGTTGTATCAATATTTATGATTCTGAGCTACATTCATTGAAGGCGTAAATATTTTCAATATAAGTAAGTACAATAGACATCTTCCTGCTAAGATACAATATTGGTAAAAGTACTTTCTTTACTTAATTGCGCGTGACTGACTTGAAAACACTCAAGCATCACGTTTGTCGCGAATTTGTATGGTTCGATTTTTGGCAACAACATGCGCTCTTAGTCGTACGACCGATTGCAGATAAAAAATTCGCGCAACGAAATCACGCGCAACAACCGGTACATCAAATAAAGCAGAATATAACGCAAGCATGATATATGAAAGGTTGAATGGCGATCGAGCCGCCTGTGGGGGCATAATGGCTGTGAAATCGGTTTAGACGCTCGACTCGACGCGTTCAGCATGCTAGCGGTAAACGTTAGAGCAATCTAATGCCTGTTAGAAGTCTACAGTACATCATTGAAGGTAAATTTAACGAAAGATTGATAAACAACCTGGCTGGACGAATCACCGCGCAGTGGCTGTAATAGTCGAAAATTAAATTGAACTGCCCTATTAGAAGCGATTATTATAATTGAGGTAATATTCAGTGCAATAAATATTACCTCAATTTATTGCACTGAATATGCACTAAATAACAAGATCATGAATGGCTTCAGCGGTATTTGAACCAGTGATTTATGGTTTCATAGCCAGATAATTTCACTGCTATACAAAACAGCTCATAATTTACAAGATCAGTGAACAATTTAATCTATACAAGCTTAATAAACTTCTAATTGCCGTGAAATTGCCGCAACCACTCGACTCGAAGCGATTAGCATGCTGCAGCAACGCAATTATCGTTACTTTTGACGAGACGTGTGAAATTTTAATTTTAACTTAAATAGAGATAAATAAATGTAAGGGAAGTTCAGGAGACAGCTTAATTTTTTGTACTACAGCTTGACAAATGAATCGCTGGTCGGTGATTGCCGGCGGGCAGAGAAGTAATGGCCGTGAAATCGCCTTAGACGCTCGACTCGCGGCGTTTAGCATTAGGCCGGTGAATACTGATGGTATTGCTCTAACGCCCTCCCGTGATTATGTGGAGTATAACACATGACGTCGCAAGAAAGGATTTTTCTATTAGTTCTGATTTTCGCAATAGCAAAAATAATAAATACACTAATGTTGAAGTGAATAACCCATTCGGTGCGATTGTTCAGATTTCGCGTCGAACGCAAGAGGCGCCCACCTCTACGCGGTGATAAAAATTCGACACGTTAACACGGTTAACAAGGTTTCCAGGTGAAAACAGCAACACCGGTGCTGCTGTGTTTTGTGAGCCGAAGGTCAAGCTCCCTTAGAGGCCAGCAACGCATCAGCAATGACTCTGTATCCCGCTTGCCACCTGTAATGAAAATATGTTATGTTCTTAGCGTATATATGAGCAATCTTTGTTGAAGATATCTTACAACTACTATTAATATTAGATGATACATACATACATACATAACATCAGGCCCATAATCCCCGAAGGGGTAGGCAGAGTCAAAGGGGCAGCAAGCCCCTTCAACCACATTCAGCCAAAAATAGAGCCGGGCTGGGTTAGATGGAAAATTGTGAAAAGCAGTGACAAGCGGCTAACCTGTCGCCTACACAATCACACACCGAAAACCCGATATACCATTTGTCGCCTTTTACGACATGCTAGGCAAGAACCACAGTTGGCATATTCTTTTTAAATCCCTGACCAACACGGGACAGTGGGCTGGGTTGGATGGAAAGCTGTGAAAAAGGAGTGACAAGTGGCTAGCTCGTCGCCTACTTAGACACATACCCAAAAGCCCGTAAACCATTAGTCACCTTTTACTTTTACATGCTAGGCATGAACCACAGTTGGCACATTTTTTTTTTGTCCCAGATCAACATGGGCCAAGTCCCAGACCAACATGGGACTAAATATTATTATATATAATATTTTGTATCCCTCTTAAGTGATGAGCTAACAACGTTTTTTTACGCAATAACTTTGCTCTCATTAAAGTACACATTTTTGACTAACGCGCTGTTAGAACTTCACTAACAAGGAAATTTCAAATATATTACGCCGTACAATGGGTGCTCCAACTGGCTGCGTAGATGTGTTCAACAATAATATGTAGATGGCGCTCGCCACGCGCATATTTAAAAAGGCCTTTTGGTTCCCGTAGGAATGCCAACACGGTGTCCGTTTTGATAGCAATACCATTTTGTCCCATGATGGTCTGGGACTTAAAAAGAATGTGCCAGCTGTGTTTCTTGCGTAGCATGTCGTAAAAGGCGACTAATAGCATATGGGGTTTTGAGTATGTGATTTTGTATGCGACGAGCTAGCCACTTTTTTACAATTTTCCAACTAACCCAGCCAAGTTTTATTTTTGGCTGAATTTGGTTAAGGGGGCCTGCTGCCCCTTTGACTCTGCCTACCTCTTCAGGAATTATGGGTGTGATGTTTTGTATGTACGTACAACACTAAAACAAATAAAACAGCCAACTAAGTGACCAAAAGTTAATTCTCTAGACAGCAACAATTAAGCGTACCATTTCCATCTGGAGTAGTATATTATACATACCGAAGAGGTAGGCAGAATCACATGGGCAGCAGGCCTCTTTAACCACATTTAGCCAAAAATAAAACTGGGCTGGATTAGATGGCAAATTGTAAAAAAGTAGTGACAAGTGGCTAGCTCGTCGCCTACATACGATATTATCACATTCCCAAAACCCCATATACTCTTAATCCTAGACCAACACCGGACAGTCCCAGTCGTTTTGTCTAAATTATTTCGTAAACCTTGACATTGCTACTCTATTGATAATTAACTTCGATGACTCATGGCCCGTGGCCTGTAATGGGAAGTACTTAAACCTAATTTGGTGTTGTTATTCCAGTACTAGAAATTTATACATTTAACTCAGCAATTCCCAAAGCAGTCGTGCCACAGTAACGCACACGCACAGTATCCTTGACGCACCTTATTTTAGTTCCGAGTTGTTGCTGTCGCCCGTAATATTTAACCAAACGCGAGGATACCGGCTTCGATACCCGGCCGCTGAATAAAATATCAGCTCCCAGGGGGCGCCCAGGACACGCTAGGACAACGGGATTGGGCGGGCCTTCGGGAGGTGCATAAAGTGTGAGCCGGGATGCGGTTACGTTTTGATGAGCGCCGCAAGAAAATAAAACAACTAACAGAACGATGAATTAACTTCTTGTTGGAACTATTTAAGCTTGTACAAAAGAATGATCTGCGATTTGTGTATACGTACTTCTCGAATTCAAACCTATACGCCTGTAATTCCCAAAGGGGTAAACGGAGTCCAAGGACCAATAAGCTCCTCAAACCATATTTAAAAAAAGACTCGAGTTGGGTCTCACCTAAAATGGGAAAATTGTGAAAAGTAGTGAAAAATTGCTACATACGTACATAATCATAAACTCGATATTGCATTGCATTATTTATATTGTTTTCTAGTATGGAAAGCAAACCTGGGTGCTTAGCCAAATACGCGCCAACGATTCCATAACGAACTTCGCTATCGCTCCTATCGCGCCACAAACTTATTCGGGTGGACAAATTGGGAACTAACTCCGAGTTTCGCACTGTGAGTTCTTAGTAAACAAGTTTGTGGCGCGATACGAGCGGTAGCGAAGTTCGTTATGGAATCGCTGGCGCGCATTTGGCAAAGCACCCTTAGCTGCTTTGAAGTATCGTATTCCAAAAGTTCAATTTATACCTTTTTAATTGACATATATAAAAAATCAAACCAAAATAAACTTTGCTGTGTTTTAATTAGATTCTAAATTAGCTCATCCTAATAACATCTCTCTACAGTGTGTTCTGGATTAGGTCTTTTTAGCAAGTCCCGATTCGAGATAACAAAGGTACGACAAAGTCCTTTAAAAAGTGATTAGTCAGACACCACTCGATAATACCAGGCAGCCCTCAGATGTGCGACTTGTGAGCGAATATTAATTAAACCCGGTCGATACCCGGGCTAATCATCGCTCTCTCATACTTTGACATCTTCTTCCCTAATGACTAGTACATCGGAAAACTAGGATTATAGTATCTTATATGAGTAACGAGAAAAGTGAAAATTCCTCTTTAAAGCGCGGAATTTTTTATGAGATTTCTGTTAGAAATCTGAGAAAATCTTATATTGCTGCGAGGAATCGTAATTTCTTTAATAACGTGCTGGATAGTTTTCACAGACTTTCTTAGGCAAAATCAAGATACCTAGACTGATAATATGCCCTGAAGATTATAGGTATTTTTGCAAGGACCTCCTAATCTATATCTACTATTATTCTAAAGAGGTAAGATTTGGTTGTTTGTTTGAATTGATTATGCTTCGAAACTACTAGACCAATTTACAAAAATCTTGCAATTTTATAAGGAAGTAACATTGGCTATATACACTATATCCCCGTATTTCCACAGGCACTACGCGGGTGAAACCGCCGGGCGCTGATATAGTTTATATTAACAGAAGAAGTAAGTCTGTTTTTTTCATATTATTATGTCGCCTGTCGTAGCTTTTTTTCGTTGCGGGGAACCTCAACTAAACTAAACTTCACGCCACTTCCCTAGCGGACTAGGCAGAGAGAACCGAACGCCATATGCCACGATCCTTACACACCTCACTCGCCTCTCCAACATTCATGATCCTTTATGACTCATATCCTTCTGTTAATAGGTACACACATGGATGGATATCTTCTTGTAATGTGCAGGTTTAATCATGATGTTTTCCCTCAACCGCCGAGCTAGTGGTATTTAGTAGTAGGCTAGTACGTGCCCGTGTTCAAACCCACACCACTCGCTTAAGAAGTGCGTGTCCATTGAGCTACCAACGTTCTTAACACCGCTCTTACATATGTCTGTTGATGCATATTCTTGAATCATCTGTCATAGCCAATTCTTCAGCTTTTGTCACGCGGTACCATTATAAGAAAACTTATGCAACGAGTATTATCATTCTTATTAAAACAAATGTGTCTCAACCCCCTACCGGTTTTCATGCAGATGTGATTGTGGCGAGCGAGTTGTTAGCGGAGGCGTGACACGCCACTGACGAGGCGCTGAATACGAAATTAGCGAGTACACCGCCTCAGCGGAAATACTTATGTGCCACTCCCATGTAGCTTTGCAGTTTACTTAGTACGAAGTAGGTTACTTAGTAAATAGAGCCGTTTTCATGACTATGACTGCCTCGTTGGTCTAGTGGTAAAAATTTGTGGCTGGGTATTTCAATATCGAAATTACTCAGTAACAGCCCGGAGTCAGGAAGTTGGCGGTTTAATCACCCTCGTGCCTCGTAAAGCACGTTAAGACGTTAGTCTTGCGCCTGACCTCTCTCCGGTCATGTCGAATTGCCGTCTCACCGGACTATGAGGGTGAAGGAATAAAGAGTGCACTAGTATTTGCGCACACACTTGTGCTCTATAATATCTCCTGCGCAGTTGGCTAATCGTTGTTGAGATTGGCCGCCGTGATCGATATCGGTTAGGAGGACATTATTATTATTAGAGTCGTTTTCCGGTTATGTTTAAGTTAGCTGCTAACTAGGTAAACGTGTTCTCCTGGATGGATTGAGCTAATGCCTAATATTTAGGTAACAGACGGACCTGCTAAAAATGTAGCTTCCTTTCACCAAACCCGATGGTAAATATACGATAATATTGCTGACTGACTGCACTGACTGATTGCTTGACTGCAGATCAGTTAAAGACTCATGGAAAGATCCATAAGTTGGTACGTGACTTATAGTCCAAGAAAATACCTTTTCCCCAAAATTTCAAATACTTTTTTTTTTTTTTTCAAATGTTCTCGGGGGTGATTTTACAAAAAACTTACACAGTTCGTTTTTAAATCTTTCAAAGTAACTTATATCAAAAATTCAAGTATTTACCTCAAAATTCGCATTTAAAGGCCTATTTTCTTGGACTATTAGGAAAATTGTTTCTCTATTATTATTTTTCCGGTTTAACCAAAATGTTTTCTTTTTTCAGTGCATGCTGTGTTTGCCTATAATAGTTTATGGCAATAGGCTAATAAGATATGTACGTCGTTTTTATTGTATTTTAAAATATGAGATTGTATATAAACGTTGGTGAACCTAATAAATAAATATCTTACTTATCCGACCATGAGTTAGGGTTATTGGTGCATCTTACATGATACCTAGGTTTAACAATGCTAGATTATATATCCTTAGGTATTAAACATTCAAAACCAATACAGTGCGCCATTGAAGGATTAAATTCAAGTTACCTTCTTTTAAGTTACTAGTCATCATCTTCCTAGCGTTATGTCCCGTGTTTAGACGGGGTCCGCTTAGACCATGTACATGTACATAGATACGTACATAAATCCAGAGGTACGTGCCCGGGTTTGAACCCGCACTCCTCGGTTAAGAGGCACGTGTCCTTATCATTGAGCTACCACCGCTCTTTCTTTTTTTAAGTTAAGTTACTAGTACTTATTTAAGTTACTAGTACTCATTTAAATTAGCTTTTGAGTTACTAGTACTCATTTAAATTCGCTTTTAAGTTACTAATACTCATTTAAATTCGCTTTTAAGTTACTAGTACTCATTTAAATTCGCTTTTAAGTTACTAATACTCATTTAAATTAGCTTTTAAGTTACTAGTACTCATTTAAATTCGCTTTTAAGTTACTAATACTCATTTAAATTAGCTTTTAAGTTACTAGTACTCATTTAAATTCGCTTTTAAGTTACTAATACTCATTTAAATTAGCTTTTAAGTTACTAGTACTCATTTAAATTCGCTTTTAAGTTACTAATACTCATTTAAATTAGCTTTTAAGTTACTAGTACTCATTTAAATTCGCTTTTAAGTTACTAATACTCATTTAAATTCGCTTTTAAGTTACTAGTACTCATTTAAATTTGCTTTTAAGTTACTAGTACTCATTTAAATTCAAGTTACCTTGTATTTCTTACACTTAATTTGAAAATTCGCTTAGGTAGAATTTATGTTATCATATTGTTTTAGCCTAGGGTTTTACCCAGGACCAACTACTGAATGTATAAACATTAAAATTAGCTGAAAATTTTGTTGTTGGCATATAGCAAAGGATTACTTAACTTTATAATCGAAGGCTGATTTAAAGATTCGCAAGTATAGGTTAGTAAATGTTATATAACCTATAGCCTTCCTCGATAAATGGGCTATATAATACTGAAAGTTTTTTGTCAAATCGGACCAGCAGATCCTGAGATTAGCGCGTTGAAGCAAAGTAACAAACAAACAAACTCTTTAGCTTAAAATATCAGTATAAATTAACAAACTCACTATTTAAGCAATAGTTTTCATTTTATTGAGAATTTCAGCAATGTCAGAATTTACTCCCTGATATTCCAGAATATATCCATCCATATTTTGACCGCAGGGAGCTGGCATTCGCAATCAAACGTCAACTGCAGGAGCCGACACCAAAGAGCTCTACTTTATTCCGACTATGGAACCAAAAACACGTCTCTCCCAGCGTTATTTTCCGTAGCAATTTTTCAATTTCGGATATCCGGCATTACGCTGTAAGGGCAGGAAAAAACAGCAAACCTCTGGCTTGTTAAGTAAAGCCTCTTTAAAATTTAAAAGCGCAGTTACAGAATTCATTGTAATAACTCGGGGCGGAGAATGGAAAAGGTTTTTGGGGAGAGCGCGTCTAGACAGCGTTATAGCGGAAAAGTTGAAGGAATTTTGAGATACCTGCCGCTTTTATGCGTAGATTTTATTTGTGAAAGTGTAAACTTTATAGCGGTTTAATTAAATGTTTATTAGATAAGGTCACCTACATTGGTCTAATTCATAAGTGAATAACTTAAGCATGTTATAGAAATTTAAATCAACGAAGGTACCACAAACAAAAAATATCAATCCCATCAATTAACTTGTCCCGGTGCACGAATTGATTCCTTACCCTTTGTGCCCGACGTGAAATCGGAACTGATTTTTCCTTACTTTTATTTAAATAATAAATATCAGACTACATCGCATGCATTGGACTGACTCCGAGGTAAGTAGCTTAAGCACTTGTGTTACGGATATCAGAATCAACAGTGGTATTACAAACATATACCTAAACATCGGATATTATAACACCCAGACACAGAACAAACACAAGTATTCATCACACGAATGTTTGTCCTGGGTGAGGATCGAACCCACAACTCTTGGCGCATGGGGCAAGGGCGCTACCGAATGCGCCATCGAGCCAGTCAAATACCTTACTGACGAGCAGGTATTATAAATCCGTGCTTAGATTTATTAAATCCAGAGATGCATGACCGGATGTTGAATCACCTTCGAATGTGACGAGCACTTAACATTATGCTACCACCGCTCTTTCTTAAGCAACCTAGTATATATTAGGACATTTTACGTCGCTCTTAAACCTTAGGATGAAATCCATTTAACAACTATATACAATAATGGCATATGGGGTTGTGGGTATGTGATTGTGTAGGCGACGAGCTAGCCACTTGTCACTACTTTTTCACATTTTTCCATCGAACCAAGCCCATAGTCTCATGTTAGTCTGGGACTTAAAAATAATGCGCCAACTGTGGTTCTTGCCTAGCATGTCGTAAAAGGCAATTATTGGCTTATGGACTTTTGGGTATATGACTGAGTAGGCGACGAGCTAGCCACTTGTCACTCCTTTTTCACAGCTTTACATCCAACCCAGCCCACTGTCCCATGTTGATTACTTTAAAAGAATATGCCAACTGTGGTTCTTGCCTAGCATATCGTAGAAGACAACTAATGGTGTATCGGGTTTTGGGTATGTGATTGTGTGGGTGACAGGGTAGCCACTTGTCACCACTTTTTCACAATTTTCCATCTTACCCGGCCTAGTTTTGTTTCTGGCTGAATGTGGTTAAAGGGGCCTGCTGCCTTTTTGACTTTGTCTATCCAATCGGGGATTGTGGGCGTGATTTGATGTTATGTTATGAGTTAACTATATACAATATACTGTAGGAACGTACCATGTTTTGTTCAGCCGAAATCTTCATAATAATATTAGTTAAAATAGTTTCACCATTGTATGTACCTATACTAACTATATAGGTACAAGTTGTTAAGTAGGTCGTACTTAGAACTACGTCGAACCAATAAATCAGAATCAGAATTCTCGCAAAACATAGTACTTAGACATTTCTAGCGAGTAATATTATCGAGTGTTGACGCTCGATATTGCGATGAAGGCTCTGTTAAGTTGTTAATAAGACTTGTTGAGTCCAACTTAACTGAAGTGCCTAAAGAGGGTGAGCCATTGATATTGGAATAGTTGGGGAAAATGCTAATGTAAGAAAACTGCATCGGAATCTTCCGAAACGTTCAATTACACTTGAGTTAAAGACGAAATACAATACAGTGGTATTTATTATTTTTTTAAGAGTAAGATTAGAATGTTCATTGTATTGCCATATTAAATTTGTGTTACCTCATAATATAGAAGAGCGGTGATAGCTCAGTGGTAAGAACACGCGCCTCTTAACCGAGGAGTGCGGGTTCCTCGTACCTCTGGATTTTTAAAATCTACGTATTTATACCACTAGCTCGACGGTGAGGGAAAACATCGTGATGAAACCTGCAAATTCAAACAACTTTGGATTTGTAACCATAATTAAAAAAAATTGTCTGGTTCCCCTACCTTAGGGTTACGAAGGTCAGATCGGCAGTCGTTTAATGTGATTACTAGACTCGCCAAATCCTGGATCATGGTCTAAGCGGACCCCGTCCAAACACGGGACATAACGCTAGGAAGATGATGATATAGAAGTGTAGGTACATGGAGTTTACATCAAGCGTGTAATTTATAAGTTGGCTGGCCCGTTTATCGAGTGGTCAGAGACCCTGACCACGAAACCAATTTTCCATGTTTGAATCCCGCCAAGAACAAATGTTTCGTGTGATGAAAATTGACATTTGTACTCGAGTCATGGATGTATATAAACGTATTTAAGCTAGTCTATCCGTTTACCTAGTATCCATAAGACAGGCTTATAAGCTTAGTATAGAACTCGGGAGTTGGTGTGCCAGTCTGGGGCAATAATTTACTATTCCTATTTAAGGGCTTTCCCTACATTCAATATAACCACATCTGTAGGATTAATTTTAGTCCAAGAAATGTAATCGATATCGGGACTGTCTAACGAGCACGTTCCACGAAGTTTAAATCCTATTCGATATTACTTATTAACAAAATGAAATTTGAAACTAATCTAGATCAGTTGGATGAGTTAGAAATAGTAATTACATATGTACTATTTCTTCAAAAATAAATGTTAGTATTTTCTATTATTTACTCGAGATGCGAGATGCCCGATACCAATATTTTATAACCTAAACTGTTTTTTTTTTTAATTTTATACAGCTTATGTTATAAGGGTTAATGTAGCATTCTAACAGTCCCCCCCGCTGGGGTCTTCGGTTTGGTGTACCGGGGGGGCTTAGTAGGCCCTGGTGCAGGACAGGGCCGAAGCTAAGAGAGACCCCGAGGTGAGCTGCGACTGCTCGGCATTTCCCACCCAGCAGTTGCGGCACCGCCCGCAGCCCCCTGCGGCCGGACTAGGATTGCCGAGGAAGAGGAGGAGCTGAGTGTGTCGTTGCTCGCCTCCCTATCCTCGGCAATCCGACAGGGGCGCACTGCGCTGCGTTGTAGTGGGTCGCGGAGGGATCTCCTCTTCCTCCGTGATGACAGGGCTCTGCCCTCAATTTAGGTCGCCGGGCGGAAGGCGGCCCCCTTTGACGAGACGCTCTCCGCGTGCCCTCTGGCTTAGCAGAGGGCACAGCGCGAGACCGGGCCCACGACGCCGGTCACGGGGACGATCGGCGTCTGAATCCTGGGCGGAGTAGTTGAGACATGCTGGGTGGCCTGGCATGTCTCGACGCGCGAGCGTGCTCGGTGCTGTGCATCTGACGACTGATGGCGTGGGCTGCACAGCATCGACCACCGCCGCGCGAGGTGAGCCGCGCAGCGCGGCATGCGCACTACCGGAGGAGCTGTCGTATAGTCCCGACAGTGGGGATACCGGCTCCTCCGGAACTGCGCCGCGGGAGGCCACGTTGGGGTTTTAGTCGGTTCGAGTCCGACACACCGCCCTCTGCTTCCCCGAGCAGAGGGTGACGGCTCGTGGGAATTTCCCTAACTAAAAAATAAAATAAAAAGCATTCTAACAGTGAATGATTTTTTGAAATCGGTGCAATAGTTTTTGAGTTTATTCGTTACATACTTACCTATATACTAATCTTTCCTCTTTATAATAAAAGTAAATATTTAAATAAATAATCCGCCAAATGTAAATAAATATTCGTTCGGCCATTCGAACATTTTATGCAACTATCTTACGATATTATTTACAGGTGATATTTTTATACATACATAATATCACGCCCATAATCCCCGAAGGGGTAGGCAGAGTTAAAGGGGCATCAGGCCCCTTTAACCACTTTCAGCCGAAAATAAAACTGGGCTGGGTTAGACGGAAAATTGTGAAAATGTAGTGACAAGTGGCTAGCTTGTCGCCTACACAATCACATACCCAAAACCCCATATACCATTAGTCGCCTTTTACGACATGCCATGCAAGAAAAATAGTTGGCACGTTATTTTTAAGTCCCAGACCAACATTAGACATGACGATATTGCTTGTAAGCAGTCATCGCAGCCTAGGGATATTTGCGACAAATTTAACAATTAGTGCAACACTGAATTCAAATTCAAATATTTTATTGCAATCATAATGTACAGCCCAAGTGCAATAACTTTCACCAAGTAAAGCGGCACTTAGGGAAGTGAAATGAAATCGGCACAATTAATATCCAAAACACAGAGGGGCATATACACTTAACATTTATTATCAATAACATGCATACATTTAAAATCAAATTTGCTGTACGTAAAACTGTTATAATTGTAGGTAAGTACACTTGGGAACTGCGGAGTCTGTGGTCGGGTACCACAGCCACCACATACAAATTAAATTAACGTAATCAAAAGTTGTGGCCTGTTGAAAAATAATTTGTGCGAACCGTTATTTAAACTTTATTGCTAGGCCGTATTTATTGCAAACACAACGCGAATAGGTAATCGACTTCTTACTATACTATTGAGATTATATTCGCATCTGAAGTTATAAATATATAAATATCCGACTGCATCACATACATTGAGATGACTCCGAGGTAAGTTTAAGCACTTGTATTATGAATATCAGAATTAACAGTGGTATTACAAATATATACTTAAATATTGGATATTAACACCCAAATAAGAACAAACACAATTATTCATCATACGAATGTTTGTCCTGGGTGGGGATCGAACCCACAACTCTTGGCGCATGAGGCAGGGTCACTACCGAATAAGTCATCGAGCCAGTCCAGTTACTATTAGACTCGATCAATCGTAATCTAAGGCTAAAGATAGACTGCTAACATGTAAAGATACGAAAATTGTTCGAATGATCGTACCATACGTGAAATTATAGGGTTAAAACATTGAGCCAGTCAAAATATGTAAATATCTATAAATAGCGGCCGCAGCTTATAAACATTGGTGTTATCTTATTCATAAAACACATTCTAGACACCCTGAAACCTAATATAAATAAGAATCACACAAAATGTTTTATTGTGTAAGTAACTTCCTCCTCCACGCGGAAAACCTAATTCGTTTTTTCGCGCGTCCCCAGGGAACCGTCCGTTTTCCTGGGATAAAGAGTAACCTATTTATTAAACCAAGTAAGAAACGATTCGTATGCCAAATATCAAGTAAACCCTAAATTTTCGAAGCAAAATTCAAACGTCGCGACTTTCATATTTATGACGCATAAGTACACTTACTCAAACTTCAGAAATAGTTTTCAATCTCTTTGAAGTCGTAGAATTACAGAGAAGTCCGATTGATCGGCTTATGGCGACTTGTTTATTCTATGAGTGGAATAAAATAGTTTTATTTCAATCAGCCGGTCCCAGTTTACAGCACGGTATTGAAATAATATTTGTTATCGGGCCGTGGAACTGAACAGCTGGTATGGTCATAACTGTTTATTGAGGGTAGTGGAAGATTCTTGCGGTTCAAAGCTTGTGAGTGATGCGAAGCGGACGGAAACTACTGCTATTCTTTCAAATCCATGACTTTCAACCAATGTTCTCGAACTAGATTTTACAATTAATTTTCAAAAGGAATAATGTATCGAATAAGAAGGATGTAGAAGCCTCGAAAGGCGCAGGCTCACCTACCACGGCCAGATTGGTCGTGTATTAACAGAAAGTGATGTTAGGAGTCATAAAAACCGTAGAGCTTGTATGAAAAGGATTATGAATGTTGAAGAGGCGAGTGAGGTGTGTAAGGACCGTGCTATATGGCGTTCGGTTCTCTCTGCCTACCCCGCTAGGGAAGGGGCGTGAAGTTTAGTTAGTTAGTTAGTTAGTTGGTTTAACTTTCGAAAGCTTTTTACTTGCCTTGTTTTAGTGTCGTAGATGCGAACTGTCTTTACCAAAATGAGCCATAGGGATACATCAAGCATATATTGTGTTGCATGAAGGTCATTTGATACTATCGAAATTTACTAATGATGTAAGCAGAAAGCAGATCTCTTAAGAGATTTGGTATGAATGTGCAGTTTAGTTAGATAGGTTTGGATTCTAGGGTTCTAGTATCACTTCTTTTTTAACTTTGGTCTCTTTTGACAGCTAGTCCGTCATATGAAAACGATTTCATATGAAAAATATATAGTCATATGAAAAATATTTTATTATGTTAATGTTAATGATAGGTTTGTTTGGGCAGCACTAAACGCCCTGATCTCTCTGGGCCTCCGCAGAAAAGCAGCGTCGTGGTACGCTTAGCGCCACCGCGACATATGCTGAGCGGAGACCTTTTAGGTACCACATAGTTTTACTTTTTTATGTTACAATATTATGTATTATGCATGTAAGTACCTAATAAACATTTTTCTTTCGTTCTTTTTTTCATTTGTTAACTTAAATCTTACCTTATTTTACAGGCACCTCAATAAGGCTATTGAAGCGCCTGCAAAATAATGTAAAATTTAAGTTGAGCCTTTTAAGTAAGAGCAACATAAATCAGATTTTTGTCAGACCCTTCCAACATACAGATGAACATCAAAAATCCAACATTATTCTAGAAGGAGGTGTTCTTGTAAAAAAATTAAAAGGGTAGAGTTTATTTATACGTGCCGCGCGACGTGTCCCAGGGTTCAGGACGAAGTACACTCGGCGACGAATAAAGTAAGAGAAAGTTGGAAAAAATACTGTTAAGGAACTGCTTTTATATCTATCTATTCAGATAGACATTTGTGTTTCAAGACAATAAAAATTCAGGGGTTTGCCATCAAACATAGACAGAATACAGGTTTCATGCAACTTTTCATGTCTTATGAACAATTTATTCTAGAGGGTTTAACTAATCCTAATAAAAGTACTAAGTCTTGTAAGACAGTAAAGAAGACTGTACAGAAGATAAAATAAATATAAATATCAGACTACATCACATACAAATAATAAGAATAATCAATTATACCAAAATTAACACAAGTCATTTTCAAAATTTGATTAATGTGCCGTTTGAATATTATTGCAAATATTTTTAAGATCTATCGCGTAATTCTGTAGATTACTTACAACGTGTAAACTTAGAAACAAACTTTCCGTCGTTATAACGTTAGCGTATAGGCTAGACCACACGATTGTGGCAAGTGGCGAAACCTTATTTCAGATTGTAAGTCGCCGAGCTATCACGGTAAATTGTGTTAATAAAATATATAGGTACCATATTTCGGATATCTATTTATGAAATGGCATAGTTTTGTATTAACTAAATTTAAGTACTAATTTAAATTTAAAACAACTTAAATATGGAAAAAAGCAATAAAGATTAACTTTTTTAAATTCAGTTACCTGTAAATTCACTTATGATATTGTTCCTCTTCAAAAGAATGAACGTGTTTCTAGCGTTCTATTAATTTAAATGCCATAGCTGATGGCATGGCCATGAAAAATAGAATACCTGTTTATTATTCTATTTAAAAAAATTGCTTGTGATTTAAACATTATTCACGCCAAATAAACTTGTAAATACTAAAAAAAAAATTAAATTTCTTTAATAGCATCAATTTTCTGCGGCGCACTGTACCCGTCCCTCGTCCCGGGCTCGGAATCTGGTCCACATTTTTCCCGCGGCTCCTTCGGGAAATATTACCGTGGCCGAAGTCGCCGCGCTCCGGGTTAATTCATGAGCCCGGACCTCGCCCGGTGATAAACTAGGCGAAGCGTCCTGAAGGACAGGTGACAGTTAAGTAGTCTTTACCAACACAGGGTAGTAGTACCATGGCAGGTAATGAGGCTTCAGTGCGAGTGTTGGTTCAAACTTGATCGTATATAGCTTTACATTTGCAAACACGGACTGCAACAACGGCTATGGTATTTTTTCTGGTTCCTTTGTTAGTCAAAGGTGCAGTCGCAATGTAGTAACCAAACTTGCTAAAACAAAAATCTGTACATAGATTTGAAAAATTCTGAGGTACGTGGCCGGCTTTGAACCTGCTCCCCTCGGACGTGAGACACGTCGATTGGGCTATTACCCAATCATCGCCTAAGTTTATGTATTGCAAAATGTTACATGGTGACTTAAAACCTTTATGCATAAAACAAATAGTAATAACAAAAAATAATTGCCAGCTCTTACTTAAAAGACTGGCAATAAAATAAAAAAATAACTACATACCTAACAAAAAAAAAGAATTGATTAACAATTACCGACATGCACAGCAATCTTTTCATCCACCTAATTTTCTACGAATAAAATAGGGCGAAAAAAAATTCCCTTTTAAAATTGAAACAGAAAAACTCCACTTTGTCACGAAATGCAAATCTTTTATGCAGCGTAGTAAATAACAAGTTTAGTGCATTTAAATTTAGACCTCGATATTTCTTTAGACTACACTTCTTTCTAGCGGGGTTAAGAACATGAATAGTTTTATAAAAGGAAAGTTCGCGATGTTATTAAAACGTTGAATGTGGGGTTTCAAAAACTTGTTTTAAAATCGTAAAGAATCAGACAATAAAACTGTTTTGTGCAGATTTCAATTAGAATATTTATCATTCTTTATATCTTTGACTTAGAGAAATTGCTAATATACCATTAGACAAGCATTCTTTTCCATCTGGTCTATCAGATTCATATAGCCGACATTTATTAACACACTAGTTTTTGCCCACATATATCCGCATAAAGATATTGATTCAAATAATTACTATCAATTAAAGCTGTACAGAGATCGTGATTAAGCATTACTAATTAATAAGACACAATTACCTGTCGTTGAGAGCGGTGGTAGCTTAATGGTAAGGACACGCGACTCTTAACCGAGGAGTGCGAGTACAAACCCGAGCACGTACCTCTTAATTTTTCAAATGTATGTATTTATACCACTAGCTCGACGGTGAGGAAAAACATCGTGATGAAACCTGCAAATTCAAATGCCTTTGGATTTTTAACCAAGATCCAAAAATTGTCTGGTTCCCCATTCTTAGGGTCACAAAGGTCAGATCGGCAGTCGCTTTAATGTAATTACCAGACTCGCTAAATCCTGGATCATAGTCTAAGCGGACCCCGTCTAAGCACGGGGCATAACGCTGGAGATGAGGAGGATGGTACGATGGTTCTTAACTATTAAATAAAAAACCTAATAAGTGACTGACTTACTAACATCACGCCATTTCTTTGGCGGCGTAGGCAGCGAGATCCGATCGCCAGGTGATACGATTATGGGTACCACGCTCACTTCTTTAACGTTTGCTTTTTCATGCATGCTCTTCATCGTAACATCGTTTTTTAGATTCTTGTATTAAAATTAGTTAAAGAAACATTCTCATTCTCAGTAACGTTAGATGTATGATAAAATATTAAAAAATCTGGAGATTTCCACGGGGCTAAAAGTGAACTTCATTGCGTTTCTCCAAAGTAGTGATGAGTCTGATTCCAAGGTCATAGTCCTACGGTTCCCGGTACAACCTTAGACGGTGATTACGCGCGTGATGGTATGTATGGACCTATGCATTAGAGCCTGTCAAGATTATGGCAAAACCCGATAGTTAGTGTAAGAATGTGAACGCATCCATAAATTTGTAAAATGTTGGCAATACTTTTTTTTTCTCTCTCTCGCCATTTTCCCGTGTACTGTGTCTGTCAAGTCGATATTAAATACGTTCGTGCATTTTCGTGATTCATTGATTTCGAAATATCATCAGTTAGGCTAAGTACCAGTTCCCCCCGGTATCAGCGGGACGGTTCGTAACGCATTACCCTGGGTAAACTAAAAAAAGGCTAAGTGCCATCCTCAAATCTTCGGGCTGCACTCGTCTTGGGAGCTATGTTAATATTGACAACATTAATTTGCATACGCGAGTGGTGGGGATGGAAGGGGGGTCGCGAGTGACATTGTTAAATAATTAAGAGATTCACGGTGGAGGTGTCCTTGGGTTAAGCAGGAGCATACTGTGAGAGAGTCAGTAGCTTTTCTTAACTCTTTGAATGCTTGGTGGTTTACCCTTCCGATTCAGAGTGCACGGTGTGTTGAGATTGAGTTGAATTGAATGATATGTTTCTCATTTTATTATATCAGTCGTTTATGTCGTGGTATGTGCAGATACCTGATGATCTGAGCCAAAGGATTTTAATTTTAATCTTTCTCGATTGAAGAATTGATCCCCCACAGAAACATACAAAAACAGGAGTAAATCGAGTCTATAGTAAAACATTATTATGAATCTGGCTGGCTGCTTTCTATTCACAAATGCATTAACTAATTACTGTAATATCCGATTAAAAATGTGGAATTGTCCGATACTATTTATAGGTAGTTTTAATGACGCTCTGTTTTCTGAAATTATAGGCACTCTCCCAAAGAGTAATTAACATCGAAACCACAAAACACATACTCGATATAAACTTCACTATACCTGTCTACCTTAAATCTCACCTCAATACATTGCATCAAGGAAAATAAAGTTTACTTCTAAAGCACAGTAAAAAATAAGTTTATCACTTCGCTCCCTGTAAACGAGTCAAAATAAAACACTTGGTTGTTCAAGTCTCGTTCAAGTTGGCCGCGAGAGGGACGGGCGAATAAAAGCGATGCATGTTTGACTGGCTCGATGGCGCATGGCATTCGGTAGTGACCCTGCCCTATGCGCCAAGAGTTGTGGGTTCGATCCCCACCCAGGACAAACATTCGTGTGATGAATACTTGTGTTTGTTCTGTGTCTGGGTGTTTAATATTCAATATTTAAGTATTTATTTGTAATACCACTGTTGATTCTGATATCCGTAACACAAGTGCTTAAGCTACTTATCTCGGAGTCAGATCAATGTTTGTGATGTAGTCGGATATTATTATTTATGTTTCAGTCAGAGGTTGGATTGACGATGTGTGTGCTTAACTTTTTTAATTGAATATAAATAACGTGTTACAAAATACCCCGTAAGAAATATAAAAAATTATCAAAGCCAAAAATGTTGTCAACCCTAGTAAGCTGTGATGTCAGGGAACCAGAATATTTAACAGAAGGACCTACGTACCTATTTTAACTAATAATTGTCTACTTTAATAGTTTTTTCTATTTTTCATTCATAAATGTTTGCTACCTCAATACAAGGATGTCATTATACTCAAGTACTGGCTTCAAAAAATTTCAAGTTGGAAAAAAAATATGTTGTTAATTTCAAATATTTTCCGCGAATTAGGTAAAAATGTAGGTACATTCTGCGTAGTTTACTCTTTAATTTTACTCAAATAGGGTTTGCACATCAGAGAAAATAATAATATTTTTTATTTTTTTGGGGTACGTTATACATCGTTACTACGGTTCTTAAATATTGTGAATGGACTCGTTATAAGGCCCCATTTAACCTCCTTTCGGCTTTACAGGTAGTTTTGTAACACCCTGTATATTGTCTAGGGAGCGTTCAGGCTTAACTTTAGAGGCCAGCCGGTTTCCCAGGTAAATATTATCCAGGGATAACATGGGAAGACTTAAATGAGATATTTTTAATTAATATATACCTCATCATCTTCCTAGCGTTATGTCCCGTGCCTAGACGGGGTCCGCTTAGACCATGATCCAGGATTTAGCGTATCTGGTAATTACTTTGAAGCGACTGCCGATCTGACCTTCGTTACCCTAAGATAGGGGAACCAGACAATTTGTGGATCATGGTTACAAATCCAAAGTTGTTTGAATTTGCAGGTTTCATCACAATGTTTTCCTTCACCGTCGAGCAATTAATATATACCCACGTGTACTTATAAATTTTCAAAGCTATTCAAGAGTTTTTGTGCAGAAGAATAACAAATATACGTTTGCACCAATAAGACTGTCATATATTAATCTGTTTGATATTGAAGATGACGTGCGTGTTGCTCAAAAAAAAATATGGCGCTTTTTGGAATAAATTCAAATAAAATAGTTGGGACCCGCTATAAAAAAAGGTTGGTCAATAATGAGCTAAAATACACAAGCTAAGCAACCCACATACAAGTTGATGGCGAACAATATTTTCCCTTCCCCATAATTTTATTTTACATACGAACTTTTCCCTCGGACATGAGGATGCAGCCGGATAAGGGATTATGTCGAAAATTGTTATCATAATAAAACCAAAACGTTTTTTTCCATCCCAATACGCGATCAGCATGTTAAGCCCCGTTCCAAAAAGAATAAATTTCACTACAAGCGGACGGATTTACGAATTTCGAATCTCAAAAATATACACGGTAAAAAATTCAGTCGAATTGAGAACCTCCTCCTTTTTTTTGAAGTCGGTTAAAAATTACAGGTATACGGGGTGGACGAACTATCACCTGACAGACGCCCGATAGTATTTAAAAAAGCATTTGTGAGTTCGATATTTAAATACGTTTTAAAATCATTTGTTTTTTTACTTGATGGCAAATAAACATGAGTACATAAATTTTCCTGCCTGTTGGTAAGATTGTACTAAATACATACATGTAATTTAAGAATTAATTTACTTATATTAGGAGACTTAGATAATAACTTCATGATTTTGATAATGTTTGTTCATGCAATGATATATTCAGACAAATCATCAATTATTTGCTTTAAAACATTTGAATGCTTTGTCTAACATTTCTGGAAGCATTTGAAATTATCAGTTCTTATTATCAAAAAATCGAATGATTAGTGTTGTCATCTATCCTTTTTTAATTGAAAAGCGGTGGTAGCTTAATAAGTAATAAGCAAACGTGCCTCATAACCAAGGGGCGCAGGTTCAAACCTAGGCACGTACCTTTGGATTTCTCAAATCTATGTACGTATTTATACAGCTCAGCGGTGAGGGAAAAATCGTGATGAAACCTGCACATTCCGAGAACTACGGATAAACCATGATCCAAATTCTGGTTCCCCTATCGAAGTGTTACGAAGGTCAGAACGGTAGAATTACCAGACTCGCTCAATCCTTGTTCATGGTCATATCATCACGTTCATATAACGCTAGTAGGATGAACTCGATTCAATCGACCCGAGCTAGTGGACAATTTTTGTCAACAATTTCCTCCCGAGCGATAATATAATCTGTTACAAGGAGTACATGGAGCTTCATGATACAACTCTCTAAAAGTTTTTACAAGTTATCGCCCAGGAGGAACTTGGACGTGAAAATCTATTGCTGGCTCGTGGACTTATTTTGTCAATACACAGAAATGTATAGGAATTTATATATAGTCGCATGTTAGTCTGGGACTAAAAAAAAAGAATGTGCCAGCTGTGTTTCTTACCTAGCAAGTCTTAAAAGCCGACTAATGGTATATCGGGTTTTGGGTATGTGATTGTGTAGGCGACAAGCTAGCCACTTGCCACTACTATTTCAGAATTTTCCATTTATTTTCTTCATGCCACTTCGCTAGCGAAACGGCACGATCCTTACACACACCTCACTCGCCTCTTCAACATTCATGATTCTTTCTTCTACAATAAAACCAATAAATTTTAGAATATACGACTGTGTGTACACACACACACAGTCGTTTATACATACATGTGTGTGTGTGTGTGTGTGTGTGTGTGTGTGTGTGTGTGTGTGTGTGTGTGTGTGTGTGTGTTTATATGTGTGTATATGTAAATCTTAAACATTCAAGACAACAATATCCTAGTCGCTGCATCGCCTCTTTTTTGTAAGTTAAATTTTGCAAACCATTAGGCGTTCCGACACAGGCCCCTGTTTGCGCGCAACCCAAACTGATATCTCTTTGACAAATTTACATACCCTGCTTTCATTTCCTTGCTCGGCTCTTGCTTTTGATCTCAACGCGAACTCACCGTAAACAAATATTAATATCTTTTTTGTTATCGATATTCGTGTTTTCCGTTCGTAATAATACGATATTGGAAATGTAACTAACAAAGGATTCAAATTGTGTGGAACGGAGCGGGGGAGTGTGCATCGCTTGAATGGAATCTCACTTTTTTTTCGTTTGTTATGAACTGGCTTTGTGCAGCGGATTTGCCTGTGGGAATGGAATAACGAATCGAGGGGATGTATTATCTCTGTATGTGTGAATATTATTAACTCACACGTTCTCATACTTTATATTGCGTTTAGTTAATTTAGTTTATTTGTCATTCTCATTAATGTTAGGATCTATTATTTTTCTATTATTTGATACTATATGCATATCTCCCATTAGAATTCTATTTACATGTAGTTACTAGTAAAACAATTTTAATGGCTCGATGGCACATTTGGTAGTGACCCTGCCCCATGCGCCAAGTGTTGTGGGTTCGATCTCCACACAGAACAACCATTCGTGTGATGAATACTTGTCTGGGTGTTACATACATTTTTATAGAGGCACTAGCCAACCAGGCGCACTTCGTAACGCCCCAAATTTTTTTAATTTACCGGGCAACTTTTTTATTTTTTTCTTTCATAAGAATGTTCATTTGACAATAACAAAAACAACTAAAAAAGAATTTGCGAAATCGGTAAAGCCGTTCTCAAGTTATAGCTTTGGGGTGGACCACCCTTAAAATTTAGGGGTTTGTATAATAGATGTTGGCCGATTCTTAGACCTACCGATAAGCACACAAAATTTTATCAAAATCTGTTCAGCCGTTTCGGAGGAGTACGGTAACTAACATTGTGACATGGAATTTTTATATATATATTAGATTTCCGCGTCCTCCTTCCGTGTCATAACGGGACACATTCTTCGCAGAATAATAATATATCGGTGTCTCGATGTCGGCACACAAATCGATTGCCGTGGGAATCTGTTAGATCAATATACTGCAGGTACACACTACATGGATATATACTTCTGAACTAAACATACACAAGTGTCCTTGTTTATGATACATAAGAACATACATAACATCACGCCCATAATCCCCGAAGGGGTAGCCAGAGTTGAAGGGACAGCAGGCCCCTTTAACCACATTCAGTCAAAAATAAAACTGAGCTGGGTTATATGAGAAATTGTGAAAAGGTAGTGACAAGTGACTAGTTTTAAGCCTACGTAATCACACACCCAAAACCTCTTATACCATTAGTCGCCTTATGATATATAAATAGTAGCTTTTGTTTCATGTTGGTCTGGGACTAAATAAACGCAAGGACACACTGTTTTCAGTCTAGACGTCCTCAAAGGCAAATAATGTGTTGTTTTTGTCAAAGATAAACCGCGTGTCACTACTTTTTCAAAATTGTTCATCCATTCCATTCCAATTTAATGCTGTCTGGCTGAATGTGATTAAAGGAGCTTTTTCCTGTTTTATTCAGCCTATACATTCGGGGATTGCTTAATTGCTTATCCGTTGCAAGGAAAAAAACATATAGCATAGTTTTTCATGTTGTTTTGGTTATTTGGTTAGGTTGAGAATGCATAACGTTACATAACATAACATTACGCCCACAATCTCCGAAAGAGAAGGCAGAGTCAAAGGGGCAGCAGGCCCTTTTAAAGCTATATTCAGCCAAAAACAAAACTGGGCTAAAACAGAACATTGTGAAAAAGGAGTGACAAGTGGCTAGCTCGTCGCCTACATAATCACATACCCAAAATTATTTATTCGCCTTTTACGACATGCTAGGCAAGAACCACAGTCAGCACATTCTTTTTAAGTCCCAGACTAACATGGGACAAGGTTGTGAATACGTAACAGTTATACAAGAATCCTTTCATAATATTTGTATTTAGCACGTTCACAATACGAATTTCTATTCCGAAACAAACCAGATATTCACACATTACACCCTTAGTAATGGCTGAGCCCAACTCCAAAGGTTATTTATAGCCATAAAATAATAACATCAAACATAATTTGTGTACTAACCCCGGCATGACCCTCGGTAATGACGAAGGTGCAGACAGCTACAGGGCGCATAAGGAAGCCGGAGCTACGTACGATGTCGGGAACACGTCCGGTACACTCCGCTGCGTACAATAAAATCATCTGCGAATTAAGTTAATGGTATATCGGGTTTTGTGTGTGTGATTGTGTAGGCGACAGGTTAGCCGCTTGTCACTGCTTTTTCACAATTGTCCATCTGACCCAGCCCGGCTTTATTTTTGGCTGAATGTGGTTGAAGGGGCTCGCTGCCCCTTCGACTCTGCCTACCCCTTCGGGGATCGTGGGCGTGATGTTATGTATGTATGTATTATGTGTGAATTAAGTTACGAGGTACTTTGAGATTTCTGTAGGAAGAAATTACTTAATAGTAGCTTGTGACCACGGTCCTTGCAACACGGCCGAAACGTCAAGCTACGTACTCATGTACTCAAAGATTTAGTGGCGTAGTCAAAAAATTTTAAATCTATGCATGTACTACATAATGCATATCGCGTTTAGTCCCGTCAGTATTATTTCCAGTGATAATGCAGCGCAAAAGTTTAAAATCATATAAGTACTTAATAGTGTTTGCTATTTTATATTTGTGAGGATCAACTAAATATAAAGGTCTAACTTGGTACCATTTTGTTCTGGGACTTAAAAACAATGTGCCAAGTGGAAGTGTTTCTTGCCTAGCATGTCGTAATAGAAGAGTATTGTAATATCAGGATTTGGGAATGTGATTGTAGGGGACGAGCTAGCTATGTCTCAGTACTTTTTCACAATTTTCCATCTAGCCTATTCCAGCCCGTAACGGTTTGTAATATATGATTTTAAACTTTTGCGCTGCATTATCACTGGAAATAATACAGACGGGACTAAACGCGATATGCATTATGTAGTACATGAGTACTCACAGCCATTGAACTATTAATTACTAATAATAGCTCTATGCTTACAGCTTGATGTTTCGGCCGTGTTGCAACGACCGTGGTCACAAGCGGACTGGGGGTGCGCGACGTTTTCGTTTGTTTGGGCGAGTTAATTTCTTTTCTACCCCTTGAATTGTCTTTTATTGAATCCACAGTAAAAACACGTCAGTGAAATCACTCCGACAATCAAAATAAAACTGGAATAGATTATACCACTACGCCTTTGAGGATTACGGGCGTTATGAAATGTATTTATAGCTAGATATAAAACACTAGTTCCTTTACGAAATGCTTTTGGGGGTGTCATCATCATAAAAAATATTTATTTATTCTAATGAAAAACGACGTACTTGGTCTTCTCATACTCTAGTGAAATCACTCAAGGCGGCAAACACATAACTATAATAATATTAATCGGTCACTTTAGGTCGGTTCTCTCTGCCTACCCCGAAAGGGAAAGTGGCGTGAAGTTTAGTTAGTTAGTTTATAGATATTTGCTATTCCAGAAGCATTGTGCATTGCCGTCATTGCAGGTAGTCGCGCATCTAAAACCCTAACGTCCCGGAACATATACAGTAAAAACCAGTTAAATACTGCTACTTTACGTCGATTTTATTTACAATAAATAATAATAACAATTTATTGTGTAGCCATATGCTGTTTACAGTTTTCGTTGTGGAATACAATATTACATATAAATGAATTACAAGGCTGTTATAGATTGCGACCAAATGAAGTTCCCCTAACTATGTTATTTGAAGAGGTGGATCTTTAATTTGAGCCAAATTATGTATGCTGTAACTGACTACAACATGACCCACCACATTCCTGTTCGTTCGAAAACGAATCAAGAAACTTGTTATACAAATCCACCGAAAAAACACCCAGCACGTAGTACGCGAGATGACTGATGTAAAATGCAAAAAGTGCCAGCGACCAACATTTCTCAATACTTTTTTACGCCGCCCCCATCACGGCTTTATCGTGACATTGCACTTAAAAAATCGTGCGGTGATTATCGTAAAGCGAGCGTATGTCTTTGTTTTAGAGTCCGTAAAACGGAATGAGCTACTCAGCCGAAAGGCAATCCCGGCATTGACTATTATTTTTCTGTTGAACCCCCCTTCGGATGGGGCCTATAATTCTTGGTAGTAATCCTGTTATAGCGTATAAGATGTTCTTGTTATGTTAAGATAGAGGAAAAATCGATAAGTAACCACAGACAAATGGAATCAGATAATATATACATAAGTATATCTTATCAAACTACATCACATACATTGATCTGACTCCGAGTTAAGTACCTGAAGGACTCGGGTTACGGATATCAGAATCAATAGTGATGTTACAAATACCTATAAACTTAAATATTAGATATTACATCCCAGACACATGCACAAATGTTTGTCCTGGGTGAGGATCGAACCCACAACTCTTGGCGCATGAGGCAGGGTCACTATCAAACGCGCCTTCAAGCCAGTCTAAATCTTATCTCATTGCGTTTCACAGGTCCCTAGGTCGAATGATCAAAGACCCTGACCACCAAACCAAAAACTGTGATGCAAATGTTCGTGTTATAATCACAGTCGTTCGTGTAATCGATGTTTATAAACGCATCATTTAATGATTGATTCTTCTTCGGAGCCTAGCATATATTATATGTACCATCTTCTTACAGAAAACCAGCTTAAAATAGCAGTACCTGTGAGACCTTCACATTTTAAGTAATAGTATCAGAGGCCCAACTTCATTAGACGCTAAATACGCATTCAGAATTCATCTGGTGTTGCAGTTATCCAAGCGGCGGTGATTACTTACCACTTGACAGGCCCGTTGGACGAACGATCAGAGACCCTGGTCATGAAACCAAGGGTCGCAGGTTCGAATCCCGCTAGGGGCAAATGTTTCGTGTGATGAACATGGACATTCGTACTCGAGTTATGGATGTTTATAATCGTATTTGAGTATGTTTAACCGTTTTCCCAGTATCCATAGCACAAGCTTATAAGCTTAGTTTGGAACTAGAGAATTGGTGTGTCAGCCTGAAACAAAAAAAAAATAGGTGACCGCTGGTTCCTGCCTCTAATTTTACTTATGCTCAGTATGGCGCTAGGAAATTAGCTAATATAACTATTTACAATCTATTTTTAGACATCTAATTTGAGATTATGTGAAAACTTTTACTCTATTAATTCTAAGTACTTAATCCTTTACGAAATCAACACGCCCACTCAAGGACACTTTACAAGCAACATCGATAAACAAACGCTCGTCACGAGAAGTTGAAACAATAGCCGCTACGGATTGAAACGCGGAGCGATTCGGTGGAGTACTGACTAACACAGATGCCGACTCCCCGTAAGCGCGGCGCACACCGCACGCGTTGCGGTGCTCAAGATATACCATGCTACAGCCATATACCACCCTTGAAGGTGGCAGAAACAGTATTTTGGACGAAGTTCTCACCCCATGGGGATAAATTGCGTTTTGGTCCAGTCTAATAAGGAGTTGAACCTCGGAATGAGAGGTAAGAGGTAAAAACTCGTTTATGCTTTTATTTTGCAATTCTAAAAGTTGTCTCAAAAGTTTTATAAAATCTCGTGTCCGCGTCTTAAGATATTCAAAGTCAAAAACCATGTTTTGAGAGTATCTCGTTATATCTGTCTCCAATTCACTTTGTTGTCCACAATAATAAGTACTTATTCGAACAGCAGATAGCACTTACTTAGCAGCCGGACTGTTATTTTATAAGTTCATATATACACACATATTCACAAGCACTCACGTGCACACACATACACACATAGAGTATAACTTATATAAGTTTGCGTGACCGCTGACGCTCCCTTATCACCTGGTGTCACTGAAAACCAGCGTCTTGGTGATTTAACGTCACCTCGACACATGCTGAGTGGGCGCCATTTTGGTCCTATATTATTAAATTGTTTGTTTGTTATATTTTCATGATGTATCTACTTGATAAGTGATTATAGACCAAATATACTATTTCATTCTATTCAATCGTATTTGCAATTATTACTAATATTGTAGAGGATAAAATTCTGTACAACTTGGTCTGAAACTTTTTTTTATACGTTGCACTATTTTTAAGATAAAGGGCGCAAAATGTAATGTAGAGTAAAAGTGTAAGTAATTTTCCCTTGGAAAACATATAATATCATTCGTTTTACATCTTCGCTTCCACTGTACTTAGCCCTTCGAGGGGGCAACGTACCCCCTAGACCCATACCCATAATCTTTTATTGCAATAACTGAATGTATTTTTTCGGGAAACCAATTGACAGAATATCTTTCCTGCAGATATGAATAAGCTTTTTGTTTTGACACATGTGTCTTTCCGCGTGAATATTGCCTGTGGGATTGGCGAGCACGTGGTGTAGGCAGGGGAATGACAGAGTCGGCGAAATGATGAGCGATTGGAAAAACCGTTGAGGGAACATAGTTGTCTCTTGTATTTTTTATGATGGCATTCCTTGAGATTGAGCTACGCCCCAGAGAGAATGGTTAATACACATGGCTTTATGGGAGAATGCGGTCTCGTCTGTTGCAATTCGTATGTCATTTTGTTTTGTCTGAAATGAACCTGGTATCGATTTGTTTTTACACCCAACTTGTACATTCTATTTCTTGTAATTACTCTCCTCTGGCTTGGACATCTCTATCTGGTTCGCAATGATTAATGCAGTATTTTCGATTTATTGTACAAAACCATCTTTCTTGCGCAAATCGTATCTGATATTTATTAAAAAATAAAAAATATCCGATATAAAATATCGGACATAAAAAAATCCGATAAAGAATGAGTAAACATGAGTATTTAATTCGATTAGGGTTAATACTCGAATATTTATCCGATTAATTTATATTGCTAGTTTGGACATTGTAGACATATTTCAAAGAAAAGCAAGAAGTCGCTTTTAACCGCTTTTAGCGAAAATTATAATTGAAGTAAGTTCGTAAAAAGTGGCAAGCTGGTTCCTTACATTTTAAGAGCCCTATAACCAGCATTTTAGAATTAGGAAAATATGGTTCATATTTCTATTTTATATCTACTGAGTAACTTTAGCTGAGACTAAATGAAAGTGCCAAACTAGTAAGTAGATACCAACGTGACAATAACAACATCCTAATCGAATACCAACCTTCAAAAAACATAGGCAACTTTTAACTCGCTAGAACTCGATAACCAACTCTTATCACATAAAGTCCAAAGACATGATCCCGCCGCGTGATATAAACTGATCGCACATAAAGAAGCGTCGCGACGGGTCCCGCGGGACGCGTGAGCCGGCGCCCGCGCTGCCGGGAACACGCCGCGGTTATTCCAGACTTAATCTTACATGCACCTGACAAATAACAACTAAGTCTTTGAACGAAATTAGGGATTTAAATAAATTAGTACTCTACGGAATTAATGATTTAAAGTAGAACTTGCGACTAAGGGCTGATTATTAACCGACTTTAAAAAAAAGGAGGAGACTCAGAGAAACCAAAAAAAAGGAAAGGAGTTTGACTGTTTTTTTTTTTAAGATAAGAATTAACCGACTGTGTAAAGTATAAAGTCACCAACTTGCGGATGTCATACTGTATTTTACTTAGGAACCAGACAATGACATTTTACAATCATCCGGATTGTGATTTATCTGATTGTTACCTTTTATCTAACTATCGAAAAATCAGCCCTTGATTATTTAACATAGGTCAGTATTTGTCTGAAGTAATCTATATTTATTTAGATACCTGATCAGCAGCATACGACCGGAACTGTAATAGAAAAATAGTATGGACATGTTTCCATACTAAAAATTGGGTTTAAAAACAGAGTGTAATAGATAAGTTCATTGCCTTCCATTTTAAAATACAAGATGTCGTGCACAGCTCTTTAGAACTTAGGAAAAAATTACAGTAATCATTTTTTAATCACATTAATGTCTCGCTAAAGCTCTGATCCAAACCACAGGATTGCATGATATTTATAAAATAGCACCTTTCAATAAGCAACCTCGCAATATGGCACCAAGATACCGCGTCTTTTTTCAAACCAAGTGCGTACAGTCCTCACGGAGTCATATCTATGATTTACACTAATAGAAATATGAGTTATTAACTCACCGCCTGGGGGCGCCATCTTTACGATTGTGTTCGCAGTGATCCCGCGATATAGATTTTATTATACGCCGCGAGCGAGTCGGCTTGCGGATCGCGTGAAGACAATCAATGCGGGATTGTTATTGGAGTACACGCTGGAGCTTGCCCTATGGAGTGTTTGTGCTGAGTTGCGCTTCGATCCGTCTTCAGACAGAATATTTAGAAGACCTATCATCATTTTCTTTGTGCAATGTCTTGATCTTGGTTGGGGTTGGGGACCATGATCCTGTAATGAGCGAAGCTGGATATCACTTGAATGTTTCTGCGGCCACCTGACCTTTCTAATTCTTACACTCTTAGACATGCAGCTGTATGTCGCCGCCGCCGTCTGAATATCTCGTCTTTAAGTCGTCATGTATGGGTTTGAAATGAAATGAAATGAAATGAAATGATCTTTATTTATATAGGCTTACAAAAAGCACTTATAAATCGTCAGAACAAAATAAATATAAATATAAACCGAATCAAACAGCAGATTCTACCGAGAAGAAACCGGCAAGAAACTCGATAGTTACTCTTTTAAATGCCAAGACTTAATAGCTATTATGTAGTTACAATATTTTTTTTTGTCAATTTAAATCTATCAGTGCAGACGAACAGCCCATTATGCGACTGGCCATATATTCTTATCATTTAAATAATCTTCTACCTTATAGTAGCCCTTTTTAATCAAACAAGTTTTAATATATAATTTAAACTTATGCTCAGGTAGATCAGTGAGACTTTGTGGCAGCTTATTAAACATTTTGATACTTAGACCAATAAAAGAATTACCACTCCTATGAAGTCTATAACTTGGAACAGCAAGCTTGTGTTTATTCCTAGTGTTAAAAGTATGTGTATCTGATTTTTTAGCAAACATGTGTATGTTTTTGTACACATACATGATACAGTCCAGAATGAACTGCGAGGCTATTGTTAAAATATTGATTTCCTTAAATATTTCTCTAAGTGAATCACGTGGTCTGAGGCCGTATATGGCCCTGATGGCTCTTTTCTGCAATATAAAAATGGCTTGAATATCGGCCGCAGATCCCCACAGCAGCAGACCATATGACATCACACTGTGAAAGTAACTGAAATATACCAACCTTGCCGTTTCAATATCAGTTAGACTCCTTATTTTTCTCACTGCATATGCAGCTGAACTAAGTCTCCCTGCCAGGGCAGCAATATGGGGAGCCCATTGAAGTTTTGAATCTATTGTGATTCCAAGGAACGTAGTAGAATTAACAACTTCAATAGGTTCATTATTCATAATAATATTAGTGTCAATTTGCCTTACATTGGGCAATGAAAATTTAATACATTTGGTTTTCTTGGCATTTAGTAATAAATTATTGGTTGTAAACCAATATAGTATCTGTGAGAGAGCATTATTTACATCGTCAAACTTGTCTTTCTGTCTATCGATTTTAAAAATAAGAGAAGTATCATCAGCAAATAATACTGTATCACATAAGTCCCTCGTATAGTAGGGCAGGTCATTTATATATATCAGGAAGAGAAGGGGCCCCAATATTGATCCCTGGGGCACTCCCATAGCTAAAGGGGTGCCAGGAGAATTACTTCCATTCACATTTATTACTTGACGTCGGTCATTTAGGTATGACTTTATTAGATTAAGCGAGTTAATTGAAACACCATAATGCCTTAGCTTAATCAAGAGAGTCTGGTGATCTACGCAATCAAAGGCCTTAGAAAGATCACAAAAAATTCCTACAGCATCCTGCTTGCCCTCCCATGCCTCAATAATATGTTTTACAAGCGTTATTCCTGCATCAGTGGTAGATTTACCCCTGGTGAATCCAAACTGTTTCTTATGTAATAAGTTATTTAAAGAAAAGTGAGATAGTAACTGAGTAAGTATAATCTTTTCAAAAATCTTGCTTAGGGCTGGCAATATAGATATAGGTCTATAGTTGGACGGGTCACTTCTATCACCTGTTTTAAATAATGGAATAACTTTGCTATGTTTCATTAAATTTGGAAATTGACCATTGTCTATACATTTATTGAAAAGTTCTGCTAAAAAAGGGGCAATAGACTGTATTATGTGCTTTAATAAGTCTATTGAAATTCCCCATAAATCCTCAGTCTTTTTTACGTTAAGTTCTCTAAAAGTTTTTAGAATAGTTATATCGTTGATATGATGGAAATTAAATGGAGTGTTACATTCAACAACGTTAGATTTGAGGATGGAATGAGCAAGACGCGGACAAGAATTTAATGAGCAGGTAATCGCAGTTGGAATGCTAGAGAAGTAGGTTTCAAAGGCATTTGCCACTTCATCGTCTGAATTAAGATATTTATTACCAATTTTTAAAGAGAGCTTCTGATGTTCTGTTTTATTTTTACAAGTCTCTTTATTAATTACATTCCACGTGGCTTTAATTTTATTACTAGAATTTACAATTTTGTTTTTAATATAAATCGATTTTGCAACTATACAAACTTTTTTAAATAATTTTGAATAATTCTTGACGTATTCGATTATTTTCAGGTCGTTTGAGTTTGCCTTAATATCATATAGATCGAATAGTCTACGTCTACTAGTGTGAATGCCCTTTGTGGCCCAGTCACTAAATTTAATTTTTGACTTATCCACAGTGACTGTTCTTTTAGTAAAAATACTTTTAAATTCTTTATCAATTACGTTAAAAAGAGCTTTATATGAATCATTAATATCTGCATCCCTAAACTGAATTAATGAAATTTTATTACCCACATTTTCCTTAAATCTGTCCACACGATGGGCTGTAACTGGCCTACAAGTAAAAGTTGATGAAGGGGTGGCATGACGGTATTCCAACGTTACAATTTGTCCACTATGATCAGAATTTACAAAATTAATTATTGATTTATTATTGACATTACAATTACTAAAAATATTGTCTATACAGGTAGCTGATGTAGGTGTAATTCTAGTAGGCTGTGAGAACAAGTGATGTAAATCAAAACTTTTAAAAAGATTCAAAAACATTACCGTATTTTGACATACATCTAAAATATTAATATTAAAGTCCCCACAAATTATAATATTTTTATTACAATTACTTACTTTTTTTAATACCTCTTCCATAGTGGATTCAAAAATGTGATAATTCCCTGATGGAGGTCTATAAGCACAAACAATAATAGACTGTTCAAGCTCTGCGCATGATAGTTCAATAGTTCGCTCAATTGACAGTGCGACTATATCTTTACGTTCTTTACATTTTAACAAGTTATTAATTAAAATAAGTGACCCGCCTCGAATAGCCGACTTTCTTGTGAACGAACTAATGACTGTGAAATTATCCATATTAATAATGAGCTCACTTTGCCTCAACCAGTGTTCTGTTAAACATAAAACGTGTATACCCATTTGATTGAGACAAAGTTCTATTTCTAGTTCTTTGCCAGAAAAGCCTTGAATATTTTGATGAATAATGTTTAATACATTGGACCTTTCTTTTGTCACTATTGAGCTAGAGATTTCCTCTATTGTCTTATAATATAATTTAAATTACTAGGAAATACTTCCTGATTATTATTATTAATGTCACATTTATGCTCAATAGAAGCAGGTTGGGTAGCCAAATTTTTGGCTGATTGGATAATATAATAAGATAGCGAAGCTGCTAACTGTCTTTTGTAAAATTTCACAAGATAAAAGTTATCTTTTGTCACATTATTTACATTAAATATTAAATTATTTGTCAAATTACAAGTTAAATTATTACAGTCTATCAAGTGGAATTTTTGATAGTAATTATAATTACTAATTAACGTATTCATAGTCAAATTAAGCTTATATCTTAAGTCATTTTCTGACTGTGGCAAGTATTTGCTGTAAGGAAGTGTAAACATAATAATATTATCCATATTTAATGAAGTTAAACACTCAAAACATTTTACTAATTCTTTTTTGTTTACATTTCCTCTGTTCGCAGTTAATATTATTAAGGTACTATTTTCTAAAAACTTATAATTTTTTATCTTGTCAATAATTCCATTATATGGAACATTTGGATAGCAACAATTCAATATCGGTTGTCCCACAGAATCACTAATTAATTGGCCCATACCTTTACCTAGTTCATCACTAAACATGACAATATTTTTACCTACGTTATTTGATAACGCGAAGGAACTGTTGGCTTTATTTGTACTGGGTGAAGTAGTTAGGTTATTACAATAACAATCATTGCAAGAGAATGATGAGTCACACAGTGACCGAGACCCGTTTATGGTACCTACGCTATTGTGGCTGTTGCCACTCGTCACAGATGTTTCACAAAGGCACTTCAAAGCCAATATGTGTTCCTCATTCTCCTTCTTGGTACATAAATACCTACTGGTCATCATGTCCAAGGATTCCTGTAAAGTTTGCATTTTACATTCCAATTGCTTAATGCTATTTTCGTATGTGGTGATATTATTATCTAAAGTTAATGAATACAAGTCTAATTCATCACCTAATCTTTGTCTATCCCGAATACACTTAATTTTATTGCATGCACAATTTTGTTTCTTAATTATTTTTTTTGTTTTCCTAATATATCTATTAATTCTAATGTATTTTTTCAACTTATTCCTGCTACATCTAGCCAATCCCATTGCAGGCGAATGACATATGGTATTTTCATTTGTCAAGTCTATGGTTATAGTAGGATTTAGGTCGCATGCAGCAGAAATAAGGCTGGGCGCACTACCTATCAGTTCGTCGTATAGGCACTGGGTTTGGGACGCAGCCACGTCCTGCTTCTCCGTCTCCAAGTGGCTAATGTGGTGGTGAGCCTCTTGCAATTCTTGCTCCAGCATTGTGACACGCCTAAGGTTGTGGACGTACTCCTGGCTACACTCACCAAACCCATCTACTATTGATTGGAGTCTGTCCCGTTCCTCAACTACAATCATATGTTGAGTATGCAACTCAGCCATATCTTTTTTTATCCTACTACTCTTATCCAATACCTCCAACAATTCCTTCTCATTGTCCTCTCTCTCCCTATTTAGTTGTGTAACCTCTTCCTTGGTGGCCTTCAATTCCTTCAAAGCCAGATCAAGTCTGGACTCGGTCTGACGAGCCGAGGCGAGTCCAGACCCTCCCTGACGAGCCAAGGCCTTGCTACGAGTCATCATATTTGTGTATTTTTATCACTATTGTATATTAGAGACAAAACACACTTATGTCACGTACTACCGTAAAATAAAATAAAAAGTAGGTACCCAAGGATTTGTTTACACAATTTGTGAGGTTAGAAAACGATCATTTAATTACGATATAATCTTTATAAAATGCTACACAAACACATAAACTTTGTAATAAATAAACTACAATCTATTACATAGGTAATAAGAGAGATAAACAATGATCACATAAATTCAAACTTGCCTGTCATCTACCTTATAAATAACTCGTCTCACAAGCACTGTAATACTTAGTTTTTAACACAATTATTATACACACACATTAACTTTATGTTAATTATTAGTTTGGTAGCAGTTAAATGGCCAATTAATCAGTATTTATATTAAAATATAAAATTTAAAACCGGGACAAACGAAATCAGATGTTACTAGCAGTGTTGCCACAACCAAAAAAGTTAGTTTAGTTAGGTTAGTTTAATATAAAATGCTAATAATAAAAGTATTTTAGGTGGACATCATTATCATTTAGCCACCGCTGCTCTCTGCATTATAGATATATATGAGCTGGAAGAAAATAATAAAATGAATTATTGCCTACCCCTTCGAGAATTGTGGATGTAAGTGTGATATTAATATGTAGATTTCTACTTAAACATTTTTTTATACTACTAAACACTGCAAATAAGCCTACGGTCTACCTGATGGTTTAATTTAGTTTAGGTTAAATTGCAATTATCTATGCTTGGTTTTACTATGGGAACTAGGTAATCACTTTGATTGACCCTTGACTAAGGTTTTTTAGTTCTATCAGCTATTCCTTTCTATGGCAGTAGTCATTAGAGTGTCAAGTAAGATCCTAAATTGTTATTGGCTAGCTGTCTGTAGCTGAGTGTCACTTTTCAAATCATTATTTTGATCCATCTGCGCGTGATTGCTTTTTGGACGCTTTCAAAGGACTAATAATAGAGTACTCAGTTGCACAGACAAGTTTTGAATGCATATATTAATGACTTGGTATTATATTAAGAGCTTTACAACTAATAAGTGGATACCACAAATAAATCTCTTCTGCTCAAGATAGTTTAAAATACTTTAAAATTTTAAACTTCACAATTCAAAATCTTAAAATAATACATAATGGCATAGTTCCTTGAGTCAGTCATCTGTACTAAGATATCAAAATGTTGTATCTTAAATATTTTTGTTGCTTCGACTCCTTCGCGATTGCGGGCAACATTGTATTATATTTTTGACTGGCTCGATGGCATATTCGAGCAGATAAAAACGCGGGGCACGAGTTAGATGTTTCCTTGTACCGATTCATAGTAAAATACTGCCCGCGCGCACCACCCGCGCTGATTACAATACAAACACGGTCTTTATTCTATATCTTTATTGACTGGCTCGATGGCGCATTCGGTAGTGACTCTGCCCCATGCGCCAAGAGTTGTGAGTTCGATCCTCACCCAGGACAAACATTCGTATGATAAATACTTGGGTTTGTTCTGTGTCTGGGTGTTAATATCCAATATTTAAGTATATATTTGTAATACCACTGTTGATTCTGATATCCGTAACACAAGTGCTTAAACTCGTAGACAGATCAATGTGATGTAGTCTGATATTTATTTATTTATTTATTATGTTGACCCTGAAACGAGCCTTAAGGAGCTTAAGCGGAATATTCCAAATAATATCTCACGAGAACACAAGAAATAGATACAAGTTCTATGTATTCAGTTAACAATAATGTAGTGCAATTTGCGAGTTCCAGCTTAAGTATTGCTTCGTTTAATGTTTCACGTCGGAGGCACCGCGGTTTTCCCGCTAACTTTTTGCCGGCTTACGGATAAGTGTCGGAGATACAGAGATTCCGCGAAGGAGAGGGGACAGAAAGTTAGCCCCATTGTAGATGTTCGAGGTACGTGTTGTTATTTAATGCTCGTAGTTTTTATTCTTTGATATTTTTGTGGCTTTTAGTAAGAACGGTGGTAAGTAAGGAGTCTCTCATGTGACAAGTGAGGATTTTGACCGGCCTGTTGGTCGAGTGGTCAGAGACCCTAGATACCAAACCAAGGGTCGCGAGATTGAATCCCGCTAGGGGCAAATATTTCGTGTGATGAACACGGATATTTGTACTCGAGCTTATTTAAGTATGTCTATCCGTCCACCTAGTATCCATAGCACAAGCTTATAAGCTTAGTTTGGGATTAGAGAATTGGTGTGTCAGATTGACGAATTTATTAAAAAAAAAAATTGTAAGTATACGTAAACCTTAGGGTTCTTCAACTGTTTACTTAGTTTTATGCAAAAATCCATTTCCATCCAACCATTAAATTTCTCTGATTTCCATATTTATGTGTACCGAAGATCAAATCAAATTAAAGTCGTCCTATGTAATATACAGATTCTCTGAATCCCTGTAAAAGCGAACCCCGACTTTGAAAGAGATGTACTTAACACTAAAAAGATAGCTCACGTCAGAGTACAATCATACCAAAACAAAGTGCCTTACTACAAATTAAGTCATGCCAAATTAGTCTATTTCAATAAATGCATTCTTAACTGACTGTAGGCTTCAGCCTTGTACCGTCTCACCACTGCACCGGGAAATTAAAAAAAACAGATACAAATCAAGCATATAAAGGTGAAAATAGCTGCTAGCCCTATGAATAGGGAATATGACGTAATTTGCCGAATGGGCCGATAATGGGGTCGTGGCCCTGCGACCTTTACGATATTCCGGCTCCACCATTTCGCTGCCCTTCCCGGGCAAGCTTCCGTCCTAATTTGGATAGCGAGTGTAGGATTTATTTTGTTTGCTATTCACATGACTGCGCGGAAGAAATCGTGGTGTAGATAGAAAGTCTTTGTTATTTGCTTGCATCATTGTTTTTGGTTTATTTTTAAATGAATGATGGTGAGTCTCTGGGCATGCATTTGCCTCAAGGCATGAGACATACAAGGGTGTTATTCTAATCTGGTCCGATTTGTGGCTTTTTTTAAATCAGAATACATCATCTTCCTAGCGTTACGTCCCGTGCTTGGACGGTATCCACTTAGAGCGTGATCCAGGATGTAGCGAGTCTGGTAATTAAATTGAAGCGTCTGCCGATCTGACCTTCGTAACCCTAAGATTGGGAAACCAGACAATATTTGGATCATGGTACACATCCAAAGTAGTTTGAATTTGCAGGTTTCATCACTATGTTTCCCCTCACCGTCGAGCTAGTGGTATAAATACGTACATTGATTTGAAAAATACAGAGGTTCGTCATCTGAACCCGTACCCCTTGGTTATGAGGCGCATGTCCTTACCATTACTACCGCTCTATGAGTATACATATTGTACCATAAAATTGCCGATGGGGTAAATCATCGTGAGGAACTTGAACATTCAAATAACGGAGCAAATTGCCCGATTCCTCCTAGTGTTACTAAAGTCAGATTCCAACTACTGCAATGTAATGACTAGGCTAGCTCATCCTCGAGGCTGGGTCCAAGCGCAACTTGTAACAGGATACAATATGATTATTTGCCAACAGGGCCGTCTTTTACCAATAGGCATGATGATGAGACTGACGGTCGGACTAAGCAGAAAAAAATCTGCTTAGTCCGACCGTCAGTTAGATTATAAAAAAATATTGAACACGTATTTTTTATTAATTTGTCAAACAAACAATACAATACATACAATGCATTTAAGTTGCGCGTGACGTCACACATTCGTAAAATTTTTACTATATATTGACGTCGCTAGCCTCCACTCCAAAACGTTGATGCTCTTTATCTTTGTGATTTTTTTGTCAATTTGATAAAGCGAAAAATATGTGTCTAGTATTTTTGTATAAACTGACGGACTAAAGAGAATTATAGTTTTTAATGCAGTCATCATCCCTATTGGGGGCCCTGAGCACATTAGGAAAATAATAGGTTTTTCGATAAGAAATATTGGTGACCAATTGGAAATCTGAGACTACGGGGGCCCTCTCGTCTGCGGGGCCCTGGACTGGTGCCCAAAGTGGCCAGTGGGAAAGAGGAGTCTGTTTACCAAGCTGGTGTATTAGTACCTATGGCTAAACGATATGCTCAGTGTCAACCAGTACTCCTCGCATATGCAGCTTTATCCATTCAACTGAATAAGTAAAGAAAATACGAAATATTTTATCATTTCACATAAATAATAGTAGCTAAGATAACAAACATCGGAGCGGGCCCTTGTGTTTCGGGATTTTCTCAGAAAAATTAAACTTGCTACAAATTGCTATGGAAAAAAGTCAGGCGTAATTCAATTCGGCTGTGCTCACACTCGCCCAGGACTAAGCCGTAAATCACATCAAAATTGGCTTATTCAAATAAGCCTATTTCAAGCGTTCCCGCGCTTCGCCCAGAAGTGTTCTTGCTTGTTACAAAATATAGCTGATGTATAATGTTTATTTTTCACTAGTTCCTGCCCGCGATTCTGTTTGCGTAGGCATTAGAATTAAGAGTACAAATTTGGGTTTCAAATTGAATAGTTTCTTACGATCCACACGGACAAAGTCATGGACAGCAGTTGATTAATACATTGATACATTGACCTGATTCTATAGTAAGTAGCTGCTAGTTAAACATTAACGTTACGGCAATTAGATTTAATGATGGTACCACAAACCGTCAACCTTAGAACTTGTTTATCCCGATGCGCGGTTCAAACCCGGCATGGGTAACCTTGCGTACGACATGAATTCTGGACCGTACTACTGCCCTAACGAGGATAAGATCCCACGAGAATACAGTTTTATTTTTGGCTGAATGTGGTTAAAGTGGCCTGCTGCCCCCTTGACTCTGCCTACCGTGATGTTATGTATGTATGAGAATACAAAAATGAAACTATATGTGGTATATAAACTAATTATAATTATTTACGTATATGTTAAGTAACTTAACAATATACCTACTAGCTATACTCTAGTGAGGGATATTGTAAGGAAGCGTACTTATTTATTTCTGATATTGATCTGATTCCGAGGTAAGTAGCTTAAGCCAAGTGCTTGAGCTACTTACCTTGTTACGGATATCAGAATCAACAGCGGTATTACAAATATATACTTAATTATTGGATATTAACACCCAGAAACAGAACAAACACAAGTATTC
The DNA here is from genome assembly GCA_951394215.1 of Glyphodes perspectalis. Classification (NCBI taxonomy): domain Eukaryota; kingdom Metazoa; phylum Arthropoda; class Insecta; order Lepidoptera; family Crambidae; genus Glyphodes; species Glyphodes perspectalis. Next base: position 18,356,052 of record OX596202.1, on the reverse strand, counting down.
ATCACACGAATGTTTGTCCTGGGTGGGGATCGAACCCACAACTCTTCGCGCTTAGAACAGCCTCACCACCGAATACACGAACCAGTCAAAAAATACATTCTTAAGTAAGCTTAGAGACAAACGATTAATACACTTTTTTTTTCTACTTACTATGCACTGTGTATCTACTCGTTAATTAAATATAATACAAAGGCATATATAATTAACAATATATACATTTCAATTGTAATCCAAATTATTTGACCTGAACCAATCAATTAGTCGTAAACTAATTAGACTGATAGCAACTAATCGGAGCTAAGTAAACAGCGCTTATTTACATCACAAATATTGCGAATGTACTTGTTAACTAGATGATTGCACGATATTGTTATTATTATGTGTACATATTTAGTTTGAAACAGATCTTATTAAATTTCATAATACCTAATAGTATTATTAGGTTGGTTTAGCATATTTGTAGATATTACAATCCAAATTATAGAGTCAAGGTCATAATGTCTAGAAATATTTAATGGTAACGTATTCTATAAACAAGAGTCTACACCCTGGTTCTTCGTGAAGTATGTCTTTAAAGAAGGCAAGGCCGGCAACGTGCTTATGTTCAGTGTTTATATAATTGGATGGGTGACCGCTTTCTGTCAGCCTAATGTACATTTTTTTACTACCTTTAGTACTTACCACCATCAAAGGAGAATGTTTACCTACAACCATGGACTATTTTTTTCCATTTTATTTATACTAGGTAGATCTAATTTAATCTAATATCACAGTCGAGCTCAATCAAATCTTTTTTTGACCGAATGTAAGCCATATTCTGTCAAAAAAGAGCTTATTGAACCTTGAAATCTTCCTACCCTATGGATGTAGCTGGTGTGATAAGTAGTACTCACATTAAAAGTCATAAAAAAACAAAAATATATAGCCGGAAGAAAACTTAACTAACAGAAAAGTCGCCAAGGATGGAAAAAGACTTTTACAGAACAGTGGGCCTGATTGGAAAATATAAACTAGACTGTCTACCACAAACTATTGTTTATACTCGCAATTTTAAAGTTTATTCAAGCCCAATCACAGGCACTTCTGCCAGCTGGAGGCTTGTTTCAGCACAATGCTGCAATCAGCGCCCAAAGACACGCTCCCTAATAGTCTTCGGCGCGGGCGCGGCGCGCATAATAACCCAGACGGCTATAATTGCGGACGATGGTCGCTAGCCAATCAGTATCAATATCGACATTGTATCTATTTAACTGGGAAATACTGCTTTGGTCCGATATTACGACGCTGCGTAAACTAAGAACTCAAACACATTTATCATCTAATGTCGCTTAGATCTCAGCATCTTCCTAGCGTTACGTCCCGTGCTTAGACGGAGTCCGTTTAGACTATGATCAGGATTTAGCGAGTAATAATGATAAATACAGATAGAAAAATAAATAATGACTGAAAATTAATGTGTAAGTACTATTTATTTTTCTGAATTTTGCAAATGTACTACATATTTTGCTGTGTTTTGGAACAAATACAATTTTACCTCCAAAAAAAGTTGGCAACCCTAGTTATGCTAGAAAGTTGACAACATGAAGGCAGACACCATCAAATAGGCAGTGTGCTCGGCCGCTGAAGCGCGTAGCAGCTTAGCTCGCATTAACCGATACAAATATTGGTAAGAGCTGAACGCGTCGGCGCGTCAGGCGCCGGCGCCTGCAGGCGTCTTGTTACGTGCCGCGCTTACCTGACGAGGGGACTCACGGCTACTGGGGATATGCTACGAGCGACCTTTCAGAAGACAGTTTTAAGGGTTTCGTACCTAATACTCCGCTGTCCGGCCGTCCGTCTGTCACAAGGCTGTATCTCATGAACCGTGAGAGTTAGACAGTTGATTTTTTTTAACAATGATGTATTTCTGTTGCCGCTACAACAACAAATAAACCAGAATAAAATAAATATTTAAGGGGGCTCCCATAGTATATATAAATTTTTTTTGCTGGTTTTTGCTCGATATTGATAATAGCAACAGGTAGACGCTTGAAATATTCACAGAATATTTAGTTATATAATCACTTAAAAAAAAAAGTGAATATTTAAGGGGGATTCCCCCGTACAGCAAACGTGATTTTTTTTTTGCCGTTTTTATAGGTACGGAATCCTTCGTGCGGGTATCGGACTCGCACTTGGCCGGTTTTTTTTATATTGTGTGACCACTATCAAGGCTATCTTTCTTTATTTTCTAGTATTTTTCGGGTTTGCTACCCTCTGTTCCAGTATGTATTCTCAGCCACGCTTTAAGGACGTAGATATTGACAGCACAACAGACCGAATGGCTGGCCGGCTGCGCACGAGTGGCGAGAATTAACACGCCAGTGTAGTGGTTGCAGCTCTTGATAGACATCTAGTAATTAATACATATAGTGACACCGACTCGCCCGGAGAGTTCACGTAGATCTTAATCCAGGAGGTAAAGACGACTCGCCCCGCGAATTTAATTTCTTCGACTTCCTAGTGTTATGTCCCGTGCTTAGGTGGAGTCCGCATAGACGTTGATCGAGGATTTAGCGAGTCTGGTAATTACATTGAAGCGACTGCCGATCTGACCTTCGTAACCCTAAGATAGGGAAACCAGACATTTTTGGATCATGGTTACAAATCCAAAGTTGTTTAAATTTGCAGGTTTCATCGCGATGTTTTCCCTCACCGCCGAGTTAGTGGTATGAATATGTACATAGATTTGATAGATCCAGAGGCACATGCTTGGATTTGAACCAGCACCTCTCGGTTATGAGACGCGTGTCCTTACCATTGAGCTACCACCGCTCTGTGAGTTTATTTTCTATTGCAAAAATATATCTAGGCGGCATCCAAGAATTTTGTTTTTGGCTGAATGTAGCTAAAGGGGCCTGCTGCCCCTTTACTCTGCCTACCCCTTCGGGGATTATGGGCGTGATGTTATGTTGTTGTTGTTGTTGTACATTATGATACGACTTACGATCCTTTCTGACAATCAAGCAAAGTTAATGATATCTAATAACAAAATAATGAATTCTCCAGACTGAAACACCAATTCCCTAGTTCAAAACTAAGCTTATTCTTGTACTTTGGATACTAGGTGAACGGATAGACATACTAAAATCCATGATTTAAGTACAAATGTCCATGTTCATCATCCGAAACATTTGCTCCTAGCAAATTAGAATCAGTGACCGTTGGTTTCGTGGCCAGGGTCTCTGACCACTCGACCAATGGGCTAGGTAATCTCTGTTAAATGTTATTAAAATTTCGTTAGGAACTGTAAATAGAAATAGATTTAGAAAATATAAAGAAGAAAACAACTTTAAACTAATCTAGCTACTGATTGCTCTAACTTCTGGTTGATTAATAAACAAGTTTCTAGTTCAAGAAACACACCTGTGTATTCGGTTATGTAGGTAGCTATTTTCTCGTTTATTAAAACTCGCCGTCGCACTCCCAGCCCCAATATACAAAATGCTCGCTACAATAGAAATTCCTAGACGTTATTCGGACGTCTTCCCTGAAATGTAGTGTGAGAATATTTACAAATAGCGAATGCCTGGGGCTGGCCACTCGGGCGGCGACGAATATACTCGTCGGTGGAAGTATTGTGCATTGCTACCACATTGTGTTCACCTGTGATAGAAATATGGTGGAAATTATTTTAGAAGAATCAATTTGCTATGCCTTAGGTAGTACAGTCTTCAATAAGTAGTTAAACTCAACCGTCATTCCTACGGATTACGAACAAATATCTTTAGGTATTGCTTTTGTATTGTATATCAAAACCATCAATAACAATACTTGTCAAAAAAACCAAGTCTCGCAACTCAGTTGTTCTATGGTAAAAAGTTGTGAGATCCATGTAATACCAAGTCGGTTATTAATATATTCAGTCTCTACTTAAGTGACTTTCTGTCTTAATACGTCCAGTCCCTAAGACCTCGTGGTCCATAACAATTGAAAATCAATTGTGTCTGGAATCTCCGTACTCGAAGCATTACGGCCGTGCCGCTTTTTTGCTCGACTTGGCAGATGACCTTTGTTTGGGGTGTGTTGCAATGGCCTATAAATTCGAGTTAAAATTATACAAAGAGTTGTACCAAGATATCTGCAACGAGAAATCATAACCTGTAAAGTTGTGTATGTTAACCTTTATTTTCGCATTTTATAACTTGTGTCAAAGTCTGATAAAAACTAGTGTTAATCTTAAGTAGATAATTCAGGGTCACAGGCCACGAATGCAGTATTTTTCTAATATTCAGCTTGTTATGGTTTTAATGTTATTTACAATTATTATAAAAAATATATAGGACAGAATTCGTCAAAATTTTTTTTTGTAGACAAAGTGTGTGCAGCATTTACATAGAAAACACTTTTGTGATTATGTAATGTCTAAATACATACATCTAACTAACAAAATTATTCGCTTCTTGTAATATAAAAATGAATCGCTAAATGTGTTGCTACGCGCAAATCTCAAAAACAGCTGAACCGATTTCGCTAATTCTTTTTTAGTTGTGTTTTTATTATCAGGTGAAGGGTCTTATACAAGAAAAAAAGAAAAAAGTTGCACGGAAAAAATAATAAGTATTAATAATCCGAGAAGGGGGCGTTAAGAAGTGCGCCGGGTCAGCTAGTAAATTATAAAATATTGTACTTTAATTACTAAAGTTTGTTACTTTTACACAATATCTCCTTCAAAGTACCCCGCGGACATGAGCGTCGATGTCGTAAAAAGGACTTATTTTATATTCCCAAGTGTAAAACATCCTATTGTAATAATATGTTCATAAGGCGTGCCTGTAAACTTCACAACGACAGTTTGTTTGATCTTGTTATCGTTTGCTGCACAATCAATTCAATTAAAAAAGCTTTTGTTCCGTAATCAGTTAATTATAATTATTGTTTTCTAACCATCTAACTATATGTAAGCACTGTGTAGTATGTGTAGGCAAACATGCTCATATTGTTAACAATATAAAATGATATAAATAAGGAAACAATAGGTCTATTTGGGATAATGTATCATAATTGCATAAGATAAGTGACCGTTTGTTTTCTATTTAATAAATAAATAAATAAAGTCATTCAATCTCGAAATTTACATATTATAAGAAACTAAAAAAATTGAATTGAAATTCCTATATAATTCGTTAAAACAAAGTTTTAATAGGTCTTACAATATTACCTCGTAACTTTGGTTAAGTTATTCTTCTGAGAGCTCAAGAAACAAAATAAATAGAACATTCACTTCACCACTGGAGATGAGTTGAAAGTTTTGTAATGAAGTTCTGTAATCAAAAAGATGACTGCGCAAAACAGCTTCAATAGATGGATGAACACGTAGAGTGATTGGGTAGTTTAGGTGATAGGTATTTAGTATCTACCAAGGGAAAGTTCATAGGTAGATAATTACATATCTGGTCAAGTCACATATATTCTAGATTTCATATAGACTTGACACTGACAGATATCGCTACAGGCATCATTTAGACTGATTGAGAGATAAAACCGAATAAAAACGTTATTTTTTCCCTAATAAAAAAAGATTTTTTTATAAAATAAGTTATTAATAAGATAATTTATTAAATTAAGGTAAACAACATGTTTATAAAATATTTTCTTCAGAAGCAAACCAAAATAATCTTTGTTTTAAAACCATGAATTATACACAGATGGCGTATTATTACTAAGAAACAACTAACCTGTGCTTGTAGCGCCATTTTGTATTATTCCTGATAAACAGACTAAACTTTGCTGTAGTTCCAATTACTCACCACTGTCGCTGTTCATGCGCGAGTTATACGTATTATATGCCTCTGTTGTACGTATTATATTATTACTCTGTGATAATTATTATCTTCTACTAATATATAAAGCTGATTAGTTTATTTGTTTACTTGTACGCGCTATTCTCAGAAACTACTGGTCCGAATTACAAAATTATTTTGTATTGTATAGTTAATTTATCGAGGGAAGCTATGGGCTACATTACATTACCGCGGGCACAGCTAGTATTTAAAATTTACGTATTCAGTCTAGTGTAAAACCATCACACGATGGTTTTCATGTTATAATGTTGTCAACTAATGGATACTTGGTTTCGAAAACATATCCTCTTCGGGGATTATGGGCGTGATGTTATGTATGTATGTATTTTTTACTATAACTCCGTAGTAGCCATGTCGTTTTCAACTAAAATAGCCCTCGCTGCACATGCAGTCCCATAATGCACCAGCGCCATGACGGACGGCGGAATGCGCCCGATGCTCCACTCGGCTCGCTGCATCATTATCATTATATTATCATTATCCGACGGTAACACGGAATATAGAAGCATTAGTTTCAGTTTCAATGATATATTATGTAGCTGGAAAACTTTATTATATGTAAAGTAGACTAAAATGGCACTTCATTGACTCCAAGAAAATATATTACTTACGTAGCACGGACTAGTAAGAAAATAAAAACTCCGCGCCACAAATTAGACATTAAAGCTCCTCAGGTGCTCCAACATGACACGCAACTCACGCACACATTGACATAATAAGCGCTCCAAATGACAGATATCCGAAAACTGGTAACCATAAGTATCTCACTCACACATGCATAAACGTGGCTTCACGCTATAATATGACAGCGTAGAGTCCTTCTTTTTTCACTACTTAGTTCGTTTTACATACATGTCCTATGTTGGTCTGAAACCAAAAAATAAATTACAAACTGTATTTCCTACCTAGTACGTCGTAAAAGGAAACTTATGGTGTGTTGAGACGACTAACTCAAAAAATGTACCAACTGTGTTTACTACACAGTTCTAGACCAACACAGGTCTATCTATCTATCTACCTATCATATAGACAAAAATACACCTTTTCCGAGCACTAGAAAAAATCTATATAAATGTAACCAAAACAACAATTATCTGCCACTAATACCACCAATTTAACATTCTGGGAGGCTTAAACTCTTTTTATCTTCACTTGCTGACTATAAAATCTTTAATCTCGAATATTTCAAACAGGTGTCAAAAATGTAAAAAAAAAATAATGACTCGCTAAATTACCCTTGCGAGTCTTCCACGGACATTTTTACTCTATTCTGCAGTCTAATGTGAGTGAAATAACTAGAGAGATGACGGACGACAGACGCCCGACGTTATATTAGACGGCGCATTCAAGCGCTCCAGCTAGAATTTAGCGACCATTATGCTGAATGAAGTGAGCTCAGCCCTGTCACGCGAATGGAGAGATGGTAATCGAAGTGCATTAGTGCAAGATTTAAATGGAATATCTATCATAACTTTGGACAAGCGGTTTTTATGAGCATTAATTATAGTGGCTTGTCTTTGTATGTAGGCTAATAAGGACTAAGTTGCACTGCTTCAGTTGTTAAGATGTTAAGGTTTATCACTGCGGAGTTGTATTTATTGTATAGATACATACTTAACTTCTCGTTTATTTGTAGGTAGCGTGTCTAGCCTACCGAAGTTGCGTATAATATGAGTTTACTTAAGGGGAATAGGCTCCTTACACAAAAATTTAAAAATGTAATCAAATAAAAATGACCCATTATTAAAAACGGCAAATGAAATTGTGCGTGATATCATTAAATATCGATTTACATATGAAAGTTATAGCTCTTGTCATACAATTCCATACACACTTTATTAAAGCATGGTATTAAGTTAGATGCCGTGTTGGTCTGGGACTTAAAAAGAATATGCCAACTATGGTTCTTGCCTAGCATGTCGTAAAAGGCGATTAATGGTATAAAGGGTTTTGGGTGTGTGATTGTGTAGGCGACAGGTTAGCCGATTGTCACAGCTTTTCACAATTTTCCATCTAACCCAGCCCGGCTTTATTTTTGGCTGAATGTGGTTGAAGAGGCATGCTGCCCCTTTGACTCTGCCTACCCTTTCGGGGATTATGGGCGTGATGTTTTGCACGTATGTAAGAAACACATTTGGCACATTATTTTTAAGTCCCACACCAAAATGGGACAATAGATGAAAATTGTGAAAATGTAGTGACAAGTCGCTAGCTCGTCGCCTACACAATCACATACCCAAAACCCGATATACCATTGTTTTTGTTATGGTGAATAAATATTTATTAATTGATTTAAACTTTATTTAATGAAGCCAAATCTCTCAGTTGAAATACAGTCACAAGTAACGCCTTCAGCACCACCTATGTAACTTAAAACCACACCATCACTCTCAAGCGAGATTACGGTCGAGCTCAATAAAAAACACGTTTGGCAAAACTCGTCAACATCAAACGCGAATGCCACTTGGACGTCATAAAATAACAGACTTCCGGCTCTTGTCAAGAAGGCCGATTGCGCGAATGGCCACTGACGATAAAACTAGAAGCGTTCTTGTGTAGCGCCGTGAGAGTGTAGCATTTACCGTCCAGGAAAAGCCCCGGTCGTATCACCGGGTTCAACTTTTGACCCTTATTACGCGTTTTTCGTGGGACTCTCTGTGTGAGACTTTGGTTTACCGCAATTCAATCTCTGACGTAATGTTTGGGCGTTCAAATCTACGAATGTGTACAGATAGCGCGGGAGTTGAATGCAGTCGGGGCCTGAGACGAGACATACCTGAGCTCTGCATTCAACTCGCGCGCTATCTGTACCTCTAGCTCTATGGTGAGTAAAATTAAGTCGGTTGAAAAATATTGAAAAGCTATAAATGAGTCCCATATATAGCTTTTTAAAGTACCATGTTGGTCAGGGACTTAAAAGAATGTGCCAACTGTGTTTCTTGCCTAGCATGTCGTAAAAAGCGAGCTAGCCACTTGTCGCCACTTTTACACAGTTTTCCGTCTAACCTGGCTAGGTTAGATTTTGGCTGAACGTGGTTGAAGAGGCCTGCTGCCTGTTTGACGTTATGTTATAAATGAGTAACCATGATAGAATTTGTTTAATTTCCCTATGTTAGAGTTACAAAAGTTAGATGGTAGTCGCTTGTAATAACCAGAGCCCTATCCAACTCTAGGACCTAGACATAATGCTATAAAGTTGATGAATACCATCCCTATCAATTGTACCCAGCTCAAAGTTCCAACAAATATTTTCCTGCAAATCCACCAATAGCAGGAGATGATATTTGAAATCACAATAACCTTCAAAACGGAACGTTTCGTAATAAGAAAGCTTAGTCAGACAACCAATCTCCAATTGCAGCAACACTCGTGTTTGCGCGCGGAGTGGCGCACGCGAGCGCTCGCGGGATTGCCGCAGGGCGACACTCTTGCACAAGCTAGCGCTGGGTATTTTTTTTTTAGTTACAGTTTGGGGAACGACTTGATCCAATTTTATTGTAGCCTTGTGATACATGATGACAAGTTCTAATGAATTCACCTAAAAATACCATTTAACCTAATAAATTGTTATTAAAAGTATTAGTAATTGTTATTAATCAATGTCTATCTAAAAACTATTTTTTTAAATATAATGGATCTCTTTCCATGAGTTAGTTATAAATTAATCTAATTTATACTATTAACTACTTGTTTGTGTTTTAAAATAATAGTAAAACATATTTTTCAATTACTTTTAAGTCCATTTTATTGGTAAATGAGATAAAAGATATATTTTGCAACAACGTAACATTACGTCTTAAATATGTTTGAGCAAAAGGTTGACCGTAATAAACAATTTATCAAAAACTTCCATTTGAATTCCATTAACCGTTTTTGAAGAGCAAATACGATTCCCAAAATTTCAGATCTAGCGTCCTCACGAGCTTCGCCTAGGGTGCCCCCGCGATTGGCCCAGCTCACCCGGCTAGAGAGGATCTGAGGGACATTTCACCGCTCTCGGCGCTCCGAATGAACTGAACCAACGTTTTTGGAGTGCCGGAAAATACTGTGGCGGAATACAACTTGGAGCCAAATTGAGTTAACAAGTTATTCCTCGAGACGCGCTTCGACCGAACTGGGAACTGTTTGTGCTGAGATCTGCATGCGGCGAGGAGATGAACGGAGACGTGAAAACGAAGTCAAGTCAATTGGGATTGGTGATGACTCACGCTTGACCAGTTTTTGGAAAGTGGTTCATGAAAACGTCTAGTGGCGATACTCAGATGGGTAAGTAATTTCATTAAACCTTTTCGACTTGCTCGATGGCTCATTCGGCAGTGACCCTGCCCCATGCGCCACGAGTTGTGGGTTCGATCGCCACCCAGGACAAACATTCGTGAGATGAATATTTGTGTTTGTTCTGTGTCTAGATGTTAATATTGAATATGTATATATTTCTAATACTACTGTTGATTCTGATATCCGTAACACAGGTGCTTGAGCTACTTACCTCGGAGTCAGATCAATATATATGTGATGTAGTCTGATATTTTTTTATTTTTATTTAAAGAAACATCAAGCTATCAATCAATATGATCTTGGATCATTTCGAAATTGGATAAACAAACCCTCCATGTGGGCTTCCAGTACTCTTATTCACTAAATTTTAAAGAAGCAGTTTGGCAATTGCTGTTGTCGATGTTATCCAAAAGATAAGTCACTGTTGACATAGCGCTCTCTATGGAATATTATTATGAAATTGGTAATAGATGGCGTTGCACCGTCGAGGAACATTGTAGTTTTTCTAAATCGCGATGACGAGATATTTGCGCCAGGGTATATAGGTCCCAAGGTCAACTACAAGTGAAGTGCATAAGCCGTGGTTTATCGAGTGGCACTACCCCTGCAGTGAGGCTTGACCAGCTTTTTTTATTTAAATGGCGTCAATCTTTTGACTGGCCCGTTGGTCGAGTGGTCAGAGACCCTGGCCACGAAACCGAGAGTCGCGGGTTCGAATCCCGCTAGGGGCAAATGTTTCGTGTGATGAACGTGGGCATTTGTATTCGAGTCATGGATGTTTATAAACGTATTTAAGTATGTCTATCCGTTCACCTTGTATCCATAGCACAAGCATAAGCTTAGTTTGGGACTAGGGAATTGGTGTGTCAGTCTTGAGAAAAAAAAAATTACATTTATCGGCTAGCTAGTACAGAAATACAGACAATCTTCGCCTAGTAATATGGTAAAAAATTACAAAATAAAATACAACTCTAAATTTCATTCAAGCAACCAGTACGAAACGTTATTCTATGCTGGATTCAAAATTTTAATTGACCTTCATCCTAACATAATAATACCTTCGAATGACCTCGGCCTGAGGTCACAGTGTACGCTACGAATACGTTCAAAATATTCAGCTTTAATACCCACGCACGTTATGAGTGGAAATTATGTTTCTTGTAAATGTGAATGAAAAGTGTATATACAGATATTTTTGATTGTTTAAAAAATACTCGAAAAGCTTAGATACCCTGTTAAATTGTAGGTATTAATATAATATACTAGCCCGTAACATAACATTGTCCACATGGAAGTTAGGCCGCGGAAGACCCAGGCTCACCTACCACGACCAGATTGGTCGTGTATTAACAGAAGGTGATGTTAGGAGTCATAAAAAAACCGTAGAGCTTGTATGAAAAGGATCATGAATGGTAAGAGGCGAGTGAGGTGTGTGAAGATCGTGCCATATAGCGTTCGGTTCTCTCTGCCTACCCCGTTGGGGAAGTGGCGTGGAGTTTACTTAGTTAGTTACTATGTTATCATATTTGTGTACAATACAAATTCAATACAGCAATACAGGTCGACGGCTGGTAAGCGCTTCTACATTGCAGCAATCATGTGTTAAAGTGCTGGTACTACAGTCATTTTTGAAACAATAAATTGTTTTTCTTTTGTATCTAACTATAATGGTCAATAGGCTAGATGACTAAATAAAATTTTTAGTCCGTTAGTTACATTATAAAAAAATATTGAACACGTATTTTTTTATTTATTTTTCAAACAAACATTGACGAAGATACAATGCATTCAAGCTGCGCGTGACGTCACGCTTTTGTAATTTTTTTTACAAAATAGTGACGTCGCTTGTGATTTTTTGTTCATTTTATAAAGCGAAAAATATATTTTTTTTTTTTTAAATATCCGACTACATCACATACATTGATCTGACTCCGAGGTAAGTAGCTTAAGCACTTTTGTTACGGATATCAGAATCAACAGTGGTATTACAAATATATACTTAAATATATTGGATTTGTATCGTATTTTTGTATAATCTCACTGACGGACCAAATAGAATTATAGTTTTCTAATGCAGTCATGATCCCTGTTTTATGTACGATCTACGTCTACATACCCGGTTGATGTAAAAGCAACAAGTTTTTTTCTTACACACTAAGTGTGTACTTCGCACTTTACTTGTAAGACTTCACAAAGTGAGAGCAGACCATCGGGTATTTTGCGTTTACTTAAAACCTAACACAAAATAGACATTAGATATACAGTGAATACACTTATAAAATACCTAAGAACATCTAGAAAATGGATGTTAGTACTAAAATTCAGTACATTCCAGCCACCACAGAGATGTTTCAAAGCGAACGCATTTAAACTTTTAAAACTACGAGTATAGAGAGCAACATTCGGGCTAAGAGCCGACGCAGGTGCGGCCACTTTTAATAAATATGCACTTAGTGACGTCACGAGCGAGTCGCGAATGCAAACTCCTGCGCAATGTCGGGACTCGCTCGCAAATCAAAAGTTTCACTTACCGCCTTAAGGCGAGAGGCGCACAAGGAGCATGCACGATAATAAGAATTATTTTTTTTGTTAGTAATCCCTGATTTAAATTTGAAATTATAGAATAAGTACTAAAACAGACAAAAGAAACTGGATTATTTTTATAATAATGTATTATCGATATTTTTATCTCAAGCCGGTTTAATTTTTGGCCAAAAGCGGTGAAAGGGGCTTGCTATCCCTTGGACTGTATCTGATGTGTATGGAAGTATGTTCTTACAAAATATATCTGTATATTAGGAGTCAGTGTTTTGCCTTCACAAAAAATTAAAGTCGCAAGAAAGAGGCAATTATTATAAACGATCAATTGTTATTTAATAATCGCAACATAAGGGAGCTATTTACCGATTTATGATCGACTCAAAAAAAAGCTATAAACGTCTATCTCCGATTGGTACCTTGATTCTGATTTCTGTAATACAAGGACTTAAGCTAAGTAGTTTTCTTCCTTACTTTAATTGTACCAGATAAATCGATGTGATATTGCACAATCCATTGCCGGTTTCTTCTTGGTAGAATCTGCTGTTTGAACCAGTTTAAATTTATTTTGTTCTGACGATTTATAAGTGTTTTTTTAAGCCCCATGTGTGCCAAAACCTTTACCTTATAAGGTACTGGACAGTTTCGCTCCAGGCGTAAAATAAGGCTATTCTTAGCCTCAGATAAGCTAGAACTGGATCTAATTCAATCCATTCGGCGCCTCCATTTATCACTTCTTTATGCCACTTTGAAATATGAGTATGACTTCCAGAATCCAGAATTCCATCCATAAAATAAAAGTAAGAAAGCCTCTGTAAGTTTTCAAATGCATACTTATTCTCATTCATTACTTATTCTTATATAACTTCATATTCGATTTTAAAAGGCATTATATCTAGTTTTTGCAGTCAAAGAAATTATATTAAGCTCTCATGAGACGATTGCAAAAGTTAATACTTTGATAGGTTAGTGACTTAAATTGTTTCGAAATTGTCTATACATATTATATATATTTAATAAAATCCCTACTTCTCTTCTTCTACCTTTGGGTATTGATACATATATATTGTTGAAATAAGCCACACTTAGGTAAAAGTCGTGATAGTAGACGTCAATAACATAGCAAAGATAGAGCTAGATCTCGCTCTTCATCCAACTAGTCATGATATAGAACCAGAAATTTTTTATCATGGATTAATGTCTATAGTTATTAGAATGTAAAGTATTCCGCAGAGCGTTTTCTTACACAAGCTACTTCATCAATTTAAACCATACCACAACCATATCATCCTGTTATGAAATCTGCAAAAATAAATAGATTGTACACACATAAAGTCCAAAATCTTAAAGCAAATCAATAAGTTCTATGACATTTAGAAAAAAAATATTAGATAAATAAAAAACGATGACATTTGAACTTCAAACGGAAATTATTACCCAACATTTAAGGTGTCCAATATTTTTGAGCAATTCCCTCGCCCTAAAATATAAACCTCTGAAGGCAGTAATTAAGAAAGTTGATTAGCGAAATAATTTAGCCGTGGCTAATGAAATAAAAAATTAAGTTCTTTTGTGAGTGATCGCGACTAAGTGAGTGTTAAGAGCCAACTCGGCTTTCGGCCTCCGGCCTTCGGCATTCGTCGTGAATGGGGAAATCGCGCGGAATAGCAATTAATCGAATCATTAAGCGAAACAATGGGCAGGAAGAGGGAGACGAATTAATCGCACATAAAAAATTAAATTAGCGAAATTGTACCGGCGCCATTATGCTCGAGTTGGCTGTCGGAGCGTGGGTGCGATGCCCGGCCAGGGCTTTTAGGAAATTCTTAATAAGACAATTTTTGGATCATGGTTACAAATCCAAAGTTATTTTAATTTGCAGGTTTCACCACGATGTTTTCCCTAACCATCGAGCTAGTGGTATAAATACGTACATAGATTTGAAAAATCCAGAGGTACGTGCCCGGGTTTGAACCCGCACTCCTTGGTTAAGAGGCACGTGTCCTTACCATCCTACCACCGCTCCATATGGATTTATCTCAATATACTCGATATTGAGATAAACCGAATTGTTAAGTACACCAAAAATATAAATATAGGTTACATTAAAACATCTTGACAGGCCCGTTATGCGAGTGGTTAGAGGCCCTGGCCATGAAACCAAGAGTCACGGGATCCAATACCGCTAGGGGCAAATGTTTCGGGTGATGAATATGGACATTTGTATTCCAGTCATGATTATATGTCTACCCATTCACCTAGTATCCATAGCCCAAGCATAATCTTAATTTGGAACTAGCGAATTGGTGTGTTAGTCCGGAGATTATTTTAATTATTATTAATTTATCTCAACATTCATCATCTTCCTAGCGTTATGTCCCGTGCTTATACGGGGTCCGCTTAGACCATGATTCAGGATTTAGCGAGTCTGGTAATTACATTGAAGCGACTGCCGATCTGACCTTCGTAACCCTAAGGTAGGGTAACCAGACAATTTTTGTATCATGGTTACAAATCCAAAGTTGTTTGAATTTGCAGGTTTCATCACGATGTTTTCCTTCACCGTCGAGCTAGTGATATAAATACGTACATAGACTTGAAAAATCCAGAGATACGTGCCCGGGTTTGAACTCGTACTCCTTGGTTAAGAGGCGCGTGTCCTTACCATTGAGCTACCACCGGTCTTAAGATATGTTACTAGTACGTCCTAATTTATTCAGATCCCTGCTGTCCATTACTAGAATGGAGCAGCGGACCAAGTTAGTAAATAATAAAAATATCACGGCTTCACACCTACAATGGGTGGTAACTGGTTACCCCTATTCACTTTGGCCATAAAACTTCAACACTTTTCCCACAAGCCAGGGCTGGCTTGTCTCTCAATAACTCCCTCAGTATTCCGCTTTGTTCTCGAAAACTTAATAGAGTAGATAAAATTTTACGGTGTTGTAAAACGCAGGTGTACTGTATCGGTTTTACTGTTCCGCCATTAGATAGCGGTATTAGTGGGACAAATGTGGACCAGCGATAAGAGCGGGCAGGTTTGACGGGACTGTCCTGAATGGGGAACACTTTTGTGGTGATATTAGTTTTGCTTTTGTTTCTGGAGTTTTGGTTATTTTCTGATACTTAATGCTTAAACCTGTAGAATTTCTTACTATCTTCTGTTGGTAGATGGTATATATTATGTAGTGTGCAGGATATTCCCGCGGTTGACCCAGCAAATTAAACACGGTTCCTGGTATTAATATGAGGTTTATTCTTCAATAAGCTTTCACACGTCTTTTCAACGTCCGTCGTCCGCCGTTCGTCTCACATTCCATTCATTCCTCTTTTAAACCTCTTCCGTCTCTCTTACTCTTTTACGTTCCTTTTTACACACTTCACATCATTCCGTTCTACGTATTTGTCATACATCATCTATCAACCTACATATATATATATATATATATATATTAATAATATAATAAGCACCAATAAGGATTTTGAAGAGTTCAAGAGTAGTCACGAGAACTGAAACTGGTTAAAAACCATTATTTTATAATATTTAGGGTAAAGCTCATCTATAAAATAAATAATAAATATCCGACTACATCACATACATTGATCTGATTCCGAGATAAGTAGCTTAAGCACTTGTGTTACGGATATCAGAAACAACAGTGGTATTACAAATATATACTTAAATATTTGATATAAACACCCAGACACAGAACAAACACAAGTATTCATCATACGAATGTTTTTCCTGGGTGGGAATCGAACCCACAACTCTTGGCGCATAGGGCAGGGTCACTACCGAATGCGCCATCGAGCCAGTCTTCATTCATCATTCATCTCAATTTGTTTTTTCTTATTTTTAGGCTGTATGTGGTTAAGGGGTCTAGTTGCCCCTTTGACTTTGCCTACCCCTGCGGGGATTACTGGCGTGATGTATGTCTTTTCTTACTTTTACAGTTCGCTTGGCAGGAGAAGATTTTGGCTTATCTCAACTTTCTAGACTGTTGTGAAAAATTAAGTCAAATAAAATTTAAAATCTCTCCAACCACAACTCTGCCACTCCCATTCCAAAATAATCATTTTCAGCCCAGCTGTACATCCGCGAGTCGTTAATTACCTCGCCACTCGATTCGAAAGGCGGCACTCACCTGACTAATTAAACCGCCAACTAATAAATAAAAGTGTCTGCGCCTGTCGTCTGCGCAGACGCCTCGCTGTTTGAGCCCCACTTGATGAGCCCTTTTGAAGTGTTCGACCCTTTTGTTTGAGTTTTGCAGCAGACGTCAGGATACTACACTTGTTTTAGGGGGAGCGAGGCGATGTGCCGCTATTATTTCTGATTATTCATTTCTAAAATGTAGGTAATATAGAGAAGTCTACTTAATAAACCCTGCAGCGAATAATAAATGAATAAATTTCAGACTACGTCACATACATTGATCTGACTCCAAGCTAAGTAGCTTAAGCACTTGTGTTACGGATATCAGAAACAACAGTGGTATTACAAATATATACTTAAATATTGGATATTAACATCCAAACACAGAATGAACACAAGTATTCATTACACAAATGTTTGTCCTGGATGGGGATCGAACCCACAACTCTTGGCGCATGGGGCAGGGTCACTACCGAATGGGTCATCGAGCTTCAAAAACGAGAGACTGTACCCCTTTTCTAGCCTTGATTCGTTTGGACTATCCAACTATCCACTATTTCGTATTTCTTGAATAGAAAACTGTTTTTCAGAAGTCCTTCTTAAAATGATGTTATGATTATTAATATTGTACTTATGTATTATTAATCCTTACATCTGTACACATCCATAACTTAGATCTGCGAGGTGGATTTTTTTTTAGGTACGTGGTATGTTGCTGCTGAAAATTTGGGAGCGGCGATATTTGCAAGATGTATCCAGATGCACAAGATATGTGGAATGTTTAAAGCGTAGACGAAGCAAGAAAAGTTTAAAGCCATAAACCTTGCTGTGGGCAACAAGCCTGTAGCTTCGCGACGTCGCGTCGCTCAGTAATTACCAATAAGCTCCCGCCAATTACGGCTGGTTTGGTTTGCAACGGAATTCAGCGCGATTTTATTTGCAATAGCGAGTCCCAGCCGAAGGGATGAAAGGATCCGTTGCTTTTTGACTCTTTACAGACGTCTGTGTGGTGATTACAAAACGGTTATTTTCGCGACATTCTATTTAGGCTTTTTCATATTTGGAACTTTGCGTCCTGTTTTAGCAGAGTATGTGAAAGTGCAGCCCGCTTTTTGGTTCGTTAAACGTGAACGTTGATAGTATTTGGTTATATTTTTGTTGTTTGAAAGGGTTGCCTCATATTTTTTGGTCAAGTACTGAGAATTGAATACATGCCAAAACAACGAATGTCAGTTTATACATACCTAACTATATTTCTATTCTATAGTGCAGTCTACATTGCAAATGGTTTTGTGGAGCAATATTATATTGAGTAACCGCAATGGCAATTTGACTGGCTTGATGGCTCTTTCGGTAGTGATCCTGCCCCATGCGCCAAGAGTTGTGGATTCGTTTCCCACCCATGACACACATTCGTATGATGAATACTTGTTTTTGTTCTGTGGCTGGGTGTTAATATTGAATATTTTTATTTAAATATATTTATAATACCACTGTTCTGATATCTGTAACACAAGTGCTTAAGCTACTTACCTCGGAGTCAGATCAATGTATGTGATGTAGTGTGTAATTATAAATACATACATAAAGCTAAGCAATGTTATTGAACACGAGACATTACAAATACTAACTAACTAACATCACCATACGTCCCTAGCAGGGTAGGCAGAAAGAACCGAACGCCATATGGCACAGTCCTTACAAATCTCACTCGCTTCTAGAACATTCACAATCCTTATATACACATACTAATAACACATACAACATGGATGGCCCTTCGGAAACCACTGGATCATCTTCTCCATCCACGCAGCATTGAGTGATACCAACAGCGTCAACAGCACGAGCGCACAGTACCAGCGCTGATATCAGGCTGGCCAGCGCTGAGCTCCCAAATACCAGCGATTAGAAACAACCGGCGATATTTAATCACTGACGGTAATCGCTCAGCGGCGCCCAATTCATCCAACAGAGGCACAACAGCAAAAACCTGGTATTAGCAGCCCGCGAGTTGGCTACCCGGCTCAAGTTGGCTAGTGTGGGCGGATTCGAGTCTTGCAAGTCCTGATTATATTTTTTTTACAAGACTCTAAAATTTTAGTTTCAAGCGGTTCATTCACTTTGTTTAAATGAAAATATCTAGTATGCATTGCAACTTTTTATATGCATAATTGTTTTGTAATTCCCATATTACAATAAAGCTATACTTGTGTAAGTATTTGTAAACTAAATAATAGGTAGGTACTTTATTAGCGTCCAAGGTCCACTCATATAACTGTTCTTTTAAACTTTCGTGTGCATCAGTAAATTTTAGTTAATATTAATTCGTCATCTTCTAGATCTAGTCCTAGGCTCAATACAGTTTTTCTTCCTCATTTTCCAGTCATTCATTATTCATCATCAAAACAAAGACATATTGTAGCAAATAAAATATGTATTACAAAAACTGATATTGTTTTCTTCTGACATTTTTATTGTCTCTTTTTCATCTAAATAATTTGAATAGGTATCTATATAAAACTTGAACATTACTTATTTCTTCTTTGTGAAGTTCAACAAAAAGTATATAAACATACACAACGCAAACTTCAATTTCAATAAAAACAATCGTCAAGACTCGCATCCCCCATCCCTACCGGATAACCTCGTTTAATTGCTCCCGCCCACATTAACCCTTGCCAATTCCGTCAGATAACTCCGAGTCGATTCTTTAAACTTGCAGCGGCCCGGGGACAATCTGCTGCAATTATCTCGGCTTAGTGTGGCGAGCGGCCCAGGCTTTGAGAGTTGCTGTCCTGACTTGACGGATAAGTGCCACTTTGAAGATCAGCCTCGGAGTTCAGTCGGTAATAGATTTATGCGCATAACATCACAGCTAGGTTAAGAACTGAGGATTTCCGTTTCAGAATGTCTCAAATTTAATATGTAAGCCTTACTTCAGAAATTGTCTGTCATTGCCATCTGCTCTGGTTAATCTTACACTTTTATTGTAATTAATCATATTATGTCATCTCCCGCAGTCATTGATTGTATGATTTGGTTTAAAACATTTAAAAGAAAAGTGTATATTACTCATGTATATTTTGACGCTGAAAAGAGTAACTACCGAGTTTCTTGCCGGTTTCTTCTCGGTAGAATCAGCATTCCGAACCGGTGGTAGATTCACATTGCTCTAAAGATTTTGTAAAATTGACGATTTATAAGTGCTTTTTTTAAGGCCTACATGAATAAAGAAATTTTGAATTTTGAATAAGATTACTGATAAATCATCGCTTTTCTGACATTGTGTCTAGACTCTAGATTTAGCGAGTCTGATTATTACATTAAAACGACTATCATCCTAACCTTTAGTTATGGGAACGAGAAAAATGTGAACATGGTAGATCAGTTGTTTGCATATGCAGGTTCCCCTACGATATTTTCATTAGTCGTCAATCTGGCTGTATAAACATCATAAGAGCCTAGTGTACTTATAATACACGTCCCGTGGGATCCATATTTATAGTCTGATATAAAAGAATATCCCTTCTTTGCATATCCAATAACAATATAATCGGTCAAGTGAAAACGAAAATATTACAAAAAAATCATGCATATTTTTGTCTCAAACAAGTACTATATATAACTAAAGTGTCCATATCCCTCTGTTAAACATAGAATGGAATATTAATAATAAGAATCTCCCAGAATCAGTCAAGGAGAGCACATCAATATCCCCCTTATCTTGGGCTCGCAGTCACCCTCCCCCCTCAACCCAGGGCGATGACGTGTAAAAACTGCGGGCCGCTTCGGCGTTTTTTTTAAATGTCCCTGGAATCATGTTTTCGCGTTTGTCAACGATCGTATCGCGGTATGAAATTTCTGGTAGATGCGTTGAATTTGTAAAAGTGTTTACTTTGGTTTTGGGCGAAATAGGTGCGATGTTTTTTGGTAAAAAGAATGATAGATAAACTGAGTTAACAGCATTGATAAATCAATGGATATATGCGATGCTTGTTGGTTTCAAACTTCATGATTATCTGACTCCCCTGTTTAAGCCTGTGGAATGTAGATGGCAGACTATGTAGTAATTCTAAAAAGACTAAGATTTTCTGGCTCTAAAATAATGAGCAAAATGAATCCTAAAGGATTAAAATGTTCTCTGAAACTCTGTAAAGAGACAAATTCATAGTTATAGAAGGAACAGCTTTTTTGTCTAGTCTGAGTATTTGTAATACCAGGGTTGATTCTATATAACATAACATCACGCCCGTAATCCCAATATGGGATTAAGGCAGACCCAAAGGGACAGCAAGCTCATTTGACCACATTCAGCCAAAAACAGAACTGGGCTCGGTTAAATTGAAAATTGTGAAAAAGTGGCTAGCTTGTCGCCTACACAATCACATACCCAAAACCTGATATACCATTAGTCGCCTTTACAACAATGCTTCTAGATTCTACGATTCCGTTTCCCCTAGTAGTAGCATGCTCTAAAATCTAGAACATACTTCTACTAGGTACTACATGCTAGGCAAGAAACATTGCATTGCATAGTTGGCACATTATTATTATTTATTTATTTAATTATTTTTAAGTCCCAGACCAACATGGGACATTCTAATTTCCACAAGACTTACGCTTTTTACTTTGGATTAAAATCAAAGATAATATACAATACTAGCAGCGCCCTGCTGTTTCACCTGCGTTATCTCCATTTCCGGAAATAAAATATAGCATATGTTTCACGCTAATAATATAACTTTCCATTAGTGAAAGATTGTTTTGTAATCGGTTAAGTAGTTTAATCGTGAAAGCGTCACAAACAAACTCACATTCGCATTTATAATATTACTTAGGAATTATTTAGTGTAGGGGTTAATAGGCCGAAGTACATCGCTTGTATCGGCGGCAACTCTAAACTGATTCCATTCAGTTCTAGTTCTAGTAGTGTTCCGATTTATAAAGAGACCGAGCTGAGGGGTAGGATAACCACGAGACTTGTGGACTCTTTCCTGAAAATGTAACTGCCAATGAAGAGTAACTTATATGTACTTGTTGGTGATTTTTTAATTAGACAATAGCCTTGTCGAATCTAATATACATACATACATAACATCACGCCCATAATCCCCGAAGGGGTAGGCAGAGTCTAAGGGGCAGCATGCCTCTTCAACCACATTCAGCCAAAAATAAAGTTAGATGGAAAACTGTGAAAAAGCACTGACAAGCGGCTAACCTGTCGCCTATACAATCACACACCCAAAATCCGATATACCATTAGTCGTCTTTTACGACATGCTAGGCAAGAACCACAGTTGGCATATTCTTTTAAAGTCCCAAACCAACATGGGACAGTGGGCTGGGTTGGATGGAAAGCTATGAGAAAGGAGTGACAAGTGGCTAGCTCGTCGCCTACTCAGTCACATACCCAAAAGCCCGTAAACCATTAGTCGCCTTTAACGACATGCTAGGCAAGAACCACAATTGGCACATTCTTTTCTTTTTTGTCCCAGATCAACATGGGCCAAGTCCCTGACCAACATGGGACGGAATCTAATATATACGCTATAAACTGATTAGAATGTCTTTATTGTTGTCCAGCAAAAATTGACTGGCTCGATGGCGCATTCGATAGTGACCCTGCCCCATGCGCCAAGAGTTGTGGGTTCGATTCCCACCCAGGACAAACATTCGTATGATGAATACTTGTGTTTGTTCTGTGTCTGGGTGTTAATATCCAATATTTAAGTATATATTTGTAATACCACTGTTGATTCTGATATTCGTAACGCAAGTGCTTAAGCTACTTACCTCGGAGTCAGATCAAGTATGTGATGTAGTCGGATATTTATTTATTTAGTTAAAATATTTTCGAAATTATTTTTACTATAGGCACCTACATTTTTTATACGAAAAATACGAAATGGCATATGGCGTTCGGTTCTCTCTGCCTACCCCGCTAGGAGAGTGGTGTGAAGTTAAGTTAGTTACGAAGTGATATAAAGAACTCTTTTATTTTCGTACTAGCTGTGCCAGCGGTGTCACCCGCGTTTATGGTTAATATTATAAAGACTATTTCCGTCATACATGATTTCTATGTAACTTTAACCATTAAGGCTGCACACGCGACGGAAGCTTAAAAAATGGAGTAACTTCTCCCGTTTTCCCAACATTTCCCTTCACTACTCTGCTCCTATTGATTGTAGCGTAATGAAAAGTATACTATAACCTGCCCAGGAGTATGAAGAATAATTGTACCAAGTTTCGTTAAAATCCGTCGAGTAGTTTTTGTTTCTATAAGGAAAATACAGACAGACAGACAGACAGACAGACAAAAATTTTACTGATTGCATTTTTGGCATCAGTATCGATCACTAATCACCCCCTGATAGTTATTTTGAAAATATATTTCATGTACAGAATTGACCTCTCTACAGATTTATTATAAGTATAGATAAAAAAAGTATACGATTATAGTTAAGTCAAGTTTCGAGGATAAAAACTACATAAAAAGTATACCCAGTGGATCTTGAACCCAAATGTTTAATTGAGAGTGAATTATTGCATAAGTATCGCTCATACCAAATTCCTTGACGAATTCCTTGGAGCTCGTATCATAAAAGCGACAGGCTATAAGTCAGCAGTTAATTGCGAATGTCCATCGGCGGCAGTAGGCGGCCGAGTGCGGGCAGCCAGGAGTGCAGCACAAGTTTTAATGGGCTTCGGCTCGCATTGATCACCTGCTAATAGCTGTACGATGACAAGCTGTTTCGTTAGTCTTGCGCTGAAGATTAAGAGGACTGGGTTAAATCAATGATCTAAAATATTCATCAAGCTTTTGGTAGTTGGTATTAAAAATGCAATAGTGTTTAATAGGGTTGCCGCTCGATAGGCCAATATCGATTGTGTATCGACAATAAAATGTGTATAGACAATCGATACTGAAAACTAACGGTAAACAGCAACACTATCGATAGTATTGCTTTTTACCGATAGTGTTGCACTAACAGAGACATAAATACTATCAATTGTCTTATCGATCGTATAGATGATTTGTTAAACTATCGATTTTTCGGCAACACTCGTATTTAAGAAAAAAAATTAAACAGTTTATGTCAATTCTTCAATTCCCAACTTAGCAGTAAAGTTGTGTTGCTGACATATGTAATAATCCATTAACGACCATTAATGAAAGAGTTTCTGAATAACTCAGTACTCAGCTTTTGGTCCAGGACAATATAATATTATTGACAGGTTCTTATAGTAACTAGATGTTAACATACCTTGTAAATCATATTATTGTAAAGCGGTGGTGGCTCAATGATAAGGACACGCGCCTCTTAACCGAGGAGTGGTGGTTTAAAACTGGGCACGTAACTCTGGATTTTTCAAATCTATGTACGTATTTACACCACTAGCTCGAAGGTAACAATAAAAAAATCGTGATCAAACCTGCAAATTCAAACAACTACGGATTTGTAACCATGATCCTATAAAAGTTGGCTCCCATAACTTACGGTTACAAAGGTCAGATTGGCAGTAGCTTCAATGTACTTACCAAAATCGCTAAATCCTGTATCATGGCCTAAGCGGAACTCGTTTAAGCACTGGAAATAACGCTAGGAAGATGAAATCATATTATTGTATTCAGTCTATATTATATTTCTCTGTTAATTCCATAATCGCTTGCCTACTATAAAATATCAACTGTTGAAGCACAGACAAGATCGGCAACCAGTCAAGCTTGCTTCCTTGAACGCGACCTGGAATACGTCGCAGCTGTAATGAGCTATCGCCAAACAGCGTAAATTGTGCTGCACAGGTGCACACCTGGCAACCGCTGCCTAGAGACTATTAGCACTGATCAATGGGGACGTATTCTATTAACACTGGCCTGGAGCTACGAAGATATGGGCTGGACGCTGCAGAATTGACAAGCTGCTGTAAGCAGGAACCGAATTTACGACTATTCCTTTTAAACTTACGTATCTTGCGAAGCCTTCTCTTAAGGTAAAATTAATACGGCCTTAGAATTTAAGATAATTCGTTGTTTGTTCCATGTTGGTCTGGGACTTAAAAAGAATGTGCCAAACTGCCAACTACATTTCTTGCCTAGCATGTCGTAAAAGGCGACTAATGGTATATCGGGCTTTGGGTATGTGATTGTGTAGGCGACGAGCTAGCCACTTATCACTACTTTTTCACAATTTTTATCTAACCCAGCCTAGCCTGCCCCTTTGACTCTGCCTACCCCTTTTGGGGTTTACGGGAGTGATGTTATGTTATGTTTTAAATATGACACAATCTTGATATAGGATTCCCAATCAAAAACGCGGTATATTTTGTTTATATTAAACATAAAGAAAGAGAAACAAAGTCACAGATATAAGCTAGTTTTTTTAATATAAAATAAGCGGTAGGTACCCAACATGATCTCCACATAAACGATTACTCGAATCTCAACAAAATTGCCGCAAAAAGCCAAAATTATTCCTCTTTAGAACAGGAAGATTTCTTACCATTATCTGCTTAGGAACAAAGCACATTAATTTATCAGGAGAAAAAGTTGTTTTTTACCAAAGTTTCGGCCGCGAGCCCGGCGAGATTGAAATATGGTGCGTTTGACATGTAATAATGTTGCCCATTAAAACCGTAAGATACCCTGAATAAATAATAAGTTGGCGAACAAAGTAAAACAAGCAATTATGGACCGCCCGCGCAATAGGCCGAGTTAGCGGCGCGTCCAGAAATAACTCCACTCTTAAATACTTTTGAGTGTTAATTTTATTACTTTCTAGCTATGCCCGCGGTTTCACCCGCGTTTATGGTTAATGTTATACACTATATAGCCTATAGCCTTCCGCGATAAATGGGCTCTCTAACATTAAAAGAATTTTGCAAATCGAACCAGTAGTTCCCGAGATTTAGACGTTCAAGCAAACAAACGAAACTTTTTAGCTTTATAATATTAATAAGTATAGATTCTATTTGTTTAGACATATTAAAAACTGACGGACTAAATAGATTTTTCTAGTCCGCTCCCTTAATGTACACAAATTGTGTAGTAAAAGCATATATGCTTAATTTAATGCCAGGTAATTGTTGTGTAAAAGTAAATAATTTAGTTATTCGTTAGGAAGTAATAATTCTTAAAAAGTACGATTAAATAATGGCCACCCTTTCGCGTCGAGGCGAGTCTGTTGCGACAAATCAAAACTTCTACATAGAGGCCTTGAATATACTAGTACGAGTATATCACTCACTCACTCTTCTCTGTTGCTGTTGCCTGCAAACAAATACCATATTCATTGCAGAACGGTGAAAGTTCTTGTTTATTCTCGAAATAGGAATATGATTGCAAAATAAAATATTGTATAACACGTACCCACACGCCCACAAGCCCCAAAGGGGTACTTATGCAGAGTCCAAACACGTATAAGCTTCTTCAAACACGTTAAATCAAAAACATAATTGGGATGGATTGCATGGTAAGTTGCGACGATCTATTTCGATCTAATACCAACATCTAATACCAGTGGTATTTGTTTTAAATCTTCAAGTGGCTACATGATTTGATCACAAACCCTACACAAATAAATACAGTTGGCACATTATTTTTGATTTCCAAACCAACATGGAACTGAGTATTTCGTTTATATAAACATTAATTATATTAGACAGAATAGGCGAGGCGACTAAAAAATTCTGTTTAGTCCGTCAGTTAGATTATAAAAAAATATTGAACACGTATTTTTTCATTTATCTGTCAAAAAAACACTGGCGAAGATACAGCGGATTCAAGTTGCGCGTGACGTCACACGTAGGTACAATACTCGCACGTGACGTCACAAGCCCCCACTGCAAAACTTTGATGCTCTATATCTTTGTAATTTTTTGTTAACTTGATAAAGCAAAGAATATGTCTTGTATTTTTGTATAATCTAACTGACGGACTAAACAGAATGTTAGTTATTGTTGTTGATCCAGTATTCATTCCTATGGTAGTATTTCGTTGGACAAGCCGTAAACGATGATAAATAGACTTAGCAACATAATCAAATGTCACATTACCTACAATTGTTATTAATTTCGTATTTTCTTAGACAAAATATTTCGAGAAAGCGCCGTCATGATTAGGGCTAATAAATGTAATATAGTTACAGAAGCCGTATCAGAGCCTAGGAGTCATTAACCTTTCATTATGACATACAACGTTATATTACATACTAGTTATCGCCGCCGGTTTTAGCTGTTAGATACTTGCACTTGTCTGTACAGAACTGGTTATATGACCAGCCATGTGTGGCTTAGGATTGATCATTCCACCTCTGTAGGTCGGAATCATGCTCAAATAGTATAAGTACATTAAATTTACTGCCATAAAATTAAAAATAATAAATATCAGACTACATCACATACATTGATCTGACTCCGAGGTACCTAAGTAGCTTCAGCGCTTGTGTTACGGATATTGGAATCAACAGTAGTATAATAATATTAAAACACCCAGACACAGAACATACACGAGTATTCACGATACGAATGTTTGTCCTGGGTGAGGATCGAACCCACAACTCTTGGCGCATGGGGTAGGGTCACTACCGAAACAGCCATCGAGCCAGTCGCCATTGGTATGAGAATAACTGATCTGGTTGGTCACGCCCGCAACACCCAAAGGGGCAGGTAGTCTATAAAAAAATAATCATCATCATCCTCTTGCCTTTCTCCCAGTTGTTCTGGGGTTGGCGCAGCATGTCTTCTTCTTCCATACGTCCCGGTCAGCCTTCATCAAGCTATCCACTTCCATTTTACTCATATCATCTTTCACACAATCCATCCATCTTTTATTTGGCCTTCCTCTTCCTCTCCTATAAAAAAATAATGTTTCTTAACTAAAATAGGTAAAAAAATAAGTTGAGCTAGCTCGACAGATTATCAATAAAGATAATAATGAGAGTAGTGGTAACTCAATAGTTAGGTCTCACTTGCGAGGAATGTTTCTTATAGACAAATATCAGACTACATCACATACATTAATCTGATTCCGACGTAAGTAGCTTAAGCACTTGTGTTACGGATATCAGAAACGACAGTGTTATTACAAATATGTACTTAAATATTGGATATTAACAGACACAGAACAAACACAAGTATTCATTATACGAATATTTGTTCTGGGTGGGGATCGCACCCACAACTTTTAGCGCATGAGGCAGGGTCACTACCGAATGCGCCATCAAGTTTGTATTAATTTAAGGTTAATTTTATTACTTTTGACTGGCCCGTTGGTCGAGTGGTCAGAGACCCTGGCCACGAAACCAAGGGTCGCGGGTTCGAATCCCGCTAGGGGCAAATGTTTCGTGTGATGAACATGGACAATTGTACTCGAGTCATGGATGTTTATAAACGTATTTAAGTATGTCTATCCGTTCACCTAGTATCCATAGTACAAGCATAAGCTTAGTTTGGAACTAGGGAATTGGTGTGTCAGTCTGGAGAATTTATTATTTAATTGCATTTTTTGTGGTAGTACCACAAACAATGCAATTAACCTTAAATTTATTAATCGCCGGTTTATATAGTAATGAGAATAAATAGATACAAATCAATTAATTCTTATTGATAATAACCGAAATTTGTTTATGTAATCCTGAAGCGACATTCAAAATCACCGTATTAGAACCAAACACTAAAATTCACATCCCAATCCGAAACTTAATGAACAACACCCAATTCCGACCCCAAATGACTTGTAAACAAGCAAGGGAACAAAGTTAACATCGAATTGGTTAAATTTTCATAGTTCACGTATGAATTTGTGTAATTCAACGGGCCGGCCGCGGCCCCTCGCGGCGGAATTACTAAAATTAGTCACGTATACATCTAACTGCTTTCAGTGTGCCGATGGAATACGATTTGATGCTCTGGCGACTTTGGTCGAGAATTCGAGATACAAATCTTTTGTCGCACTTCGCTAATAATGCGAATAATTGCTTTGACATTGGTTTGAGTTTTGCAAAGTGGAAGAGGATGTGTTTGGAAATAACAGAATTGTAAGAGAATATTTTTCTGGATATTAGGTGTGAATTTTGAAAATAAAAATAATATACATGATTTGGTTCAATACGTAAGCCAATAAATGTTAAGTACTAAAAAAAGTATACAAAAATTCATTTTAATGTATTTTATATAACGGGTTTTTTTTTAATACTACATACCATGACGCCTACCATCATAGGCGCCATGGTATGTAGCAAATTGAAGTTCGATAAATTACCATACGGATTATTTGAAAATGTTGATGTCTGTTTCACAAAAAACGTTTTAACTGGATGCAGAATATCACCTACTTAAACAGGTTCTAGAAATACCCAAACATCACTTTCATACCCAAATATCACATCAATACCCAAACGAACACTGACCGTTACAGCACCATCCGTTAATCCTGAAAAATAATGTTAGAGCACCATTTCCTCTTAATTAATCTTCAAGCAAAGTCTCTGTTCCAAATAAACATGTAGTTACAATATCATATTTTAGGAAAATAGGGCTAGAAACGTTCCCAAGGAGCTGGCAACGGCCATTAAATATGTATTTGCGTTAGACTCATGTTTAATTAGGACTCATTAATAACGCCCTTGTCACGGTATAAGTCTAGACTGATGTAATATTAACGAGTACTAATTACGCAGTTCTTGCGTCGAATGCTTCTCGTTGGTCAAATGTTGCTCTGCGACTTAATAAGTACCAACTATTTTTTTTCTCTAGCACACCGTTGTAGGCGTGTAAATCTAATCAAATATATTAACAAAACAAGCATAACATCACGCCCATAATCCACGAAGGGGTAGGCAGAGTCAAAGGGGCAGCAGGCTCCTTTTACCACATTCAGCCCAAAAACTAAACTGGGCAGAATTAAATTCAAATTCAAAATCTCTTTATTTATATAGGCTTCAAAAAAGCACTTATAAATAGTAAATTTAAACAGAAAAAAGTATTACCACCGGTTCGGAAGGTAGAATCTTTCGAGAAGAAACCGGCAAGAAACTCGATAGTTACTCTTTTAAATGCCAACATTTACAATTTCGTACTTAATAATCTACACTTATTAGGTAACAACACTGCAGGTGAACACTTCATTATGAAGTTAAACATATATGCTTAAGTCTTCAACCTTATAATAGCCCTTATTCAAATTATTCAATTAGATGGAAAATTGTGAAAAAGTAGTGACAAGTGGCTAGCTATAAATATAATGTTTTTGGTTATTCATTCTACATGGTAGATGTTAACACAAAAGGTAGTTACATCTTAATATGCACCTTGGGTATTGAAATCATGTACGATCTTTGGGAATTACAACAATTAGTATTGTAATAAATTTTAAGTGTATATAATTAACTACACCACATGTATCAAAATGTTTATATTATATTCTGGGGTGGCTCATGAATATTTCGCAAACACTTTCTGAATTGAACAAGTGATCTTTGCACACCAATAAGATTGTTGAAAAACTTTCTAAAGACACCCCATGATATGGGATGAGGAGAAAATCCTATAAACGTGTAGGGGACATTGCGCGAAATTACAGCTCTCATACTAGCAGCATTTGAGCCAGGTCGCCGACTGAGAGAAATTATAAAACTCTTCTCTCTCGTTTTATTTAAAAATATCTGCTAATTACATTATTATCTGCCAGAAGAAAATTTATAAAAAATATCAAAATAGCAAAATAATCATCAACATATCCACAACGCAGTCGGTAGGATTCGAACCTACGCTCCCAGAGGGAATCTGATTTCTAGTCAGACGCCTTAACCGCTCGGCCACGACTGCTCATGTTAGAGCGGATGAATTTTTCGTTAAGTTTCAATGCTACAGCTCAATTATTTATTTAGTTGGTAAGTTTATTACCAACGTATTTAACTTTAGTCAGTTATATCATCTTTATAGTTAATTACTTGATGTAACACAAAGGATATACAGGGTTATTGGAAATACGTAGCGATCACTTTAAGGGGTGAAAGTAGAGATCATTAGCTATCAAATCGCCCTCGGGAAATGGGTCAAAATGTACCGATTATTTGTTTTTTTTTAAGAAAAATGGGTCTATGTCAAAGTGGTCTTAAAAAAAACTGACGTATTTTATTGTGGTTTTGCTGCTGCCTGTCCATTTGCTAAGCTCATCGTCTCAGATCACACACACACTCTCAATTTAGCGCGATAGCACAAAGAAATCCTGAGTGCTATTAGTAAATAGCTAATGAATTTGGAAAGTTTAATTCGTTTCATCCCGGAGTCGCGTTAAATCTGCAAGTGTCGCCAACTAAAACAATATTAATAATCATAATACGGGATAAAGCATGTCTGTCGTGTGCGGCCACTAGATCAGCGGGCATATTGAGCGGGCTCTACCTGGTGATTTATCATTGATTTGTTGATAATATTTTATACTAAATACAAATTACTAATTAATATTTACTTTTTAATTATTCTTAAAAACATTCAAAAATATGTTTAAAATATGTTTGTATATGAGAAACACATATAAGATAGAGTACATGGATTCAATCGGGTTTTAAAATTAATAGTCTATACCTCCTTTTTCACAGCTTTCCATCCAACCCAGCCCATTGTCCCATGTTGGTCTAGAACTTAAAAAGTATATGCCAACTGTGGTTCTTGCCTAGCATATCGTAAAAGGATATACCATTAATATCGGGTTTTGGGTGTGTGCGATAGGTTAGCCGCTTGTCACTGGTTTTTCACAATTTTCCATCTAACCCAGCCCGACTTTATTTTTGGCTGAATGTGGTTGAAGGGGCATGCTGCCCCTTTGACTCTGCCTACCCCTTCGGAGATTATGGGCGTGATGTTATGTTATGTGTTATGTTATGTTAGTCTATACCGTTCGATGTAGGTACTATGAGTATCAACTACAGCTGCTTAAAATATTGACCCAATTCATATTAGCTATCGAAATTTTGCCGTATGTGGATAAAGAACTAAACTCCAATCATGTTATGGAGGATATTTATTTGGACGCGAATAAACATGAAAAGATGAATGAATAAATATGTAGTAAATAAAAGCAAGAAGTTTTAGTAACGGACTCGAATAAATAAATGAAAAGATGTGATCAATTAGAAAACATTGTAGCTCAAATACAATTTTTTCTTACTGTGGACATTTCAAAATCTTTATTACCACATAATTGAGGAATAGTTTCCGCTTTCCTTGCTAGCGGTCACACTTCGTGGCCACCGCTAAGC
This sequence comes from Glyphodes perspectalis, assembly GCA_951394215.1. NCBI lineage: Eukaryota > Metazoa > Arthropoda > Insecta > Lepidoptera > Crambidae > Glyphodes > Glyphodes perspectalis. The sequence continues at coordinate 18,323,974 of OX596202.1, read as the reverse complement.
GCATTTTGATGCTAAGCTTACGAAACTGGCCTATTGGACTTATTTACGGCGCGCTCACCAGTTTAGGGGCAACGCAGATTATTACTGTTTTAACCTTCGCGCTGTTGAAGGCATTTGCAGTAGGGGCTCTATTTTGGTTTAAATATAAATATCCCACAATGTCATATTCACTGAACTGGCTCCGAGCTAAGTAGCTTAAGCAATTGTGTTACGGATATCAGAATTAACAGTGGTATTACAAATATATACTTAAATACCTATTAGATATTAACAGTCACAGAACAAACAGAAATATTCATCACACAGATTTTTGTCCTGGGTGGGGATCGAACCTATAACTCCTGACGCATTGGGCAAGGTCACTACCAAATTGCGCCATCGAGCCAGTCAAACAGGTTTAACAGTGAGGCACTCAGGTCTCGAATATAGCGTGTCCTTACCATTGAGCGGTGGTAGCTCAATGGTAAGGACACGCGCCTCTTAACCGAGGAATGCGGGTTCAAACCCGGGCACGTACCTCTGGATTTTTCAAGTCTATGTACGTATTTATACCACTAGCTCGACGGTGAAGGAAAATATCGTGATGAAACCTGCAAATTCAAACAACTTTGGATTTGTAACCATGATCCAAAAATGGTCTGGTTCCCCCTATCTTAGGGTTACGAAGGTCAGATCGGCAGTCGCTTCAATGTAATTACCAGACTCGCTAAATCCTGGATCATAGTCTAAACACGGGACATAACGCTAGGAAGATGATGACTCAGGTCACGAATATAACTTTAAGAGATCATCTTTCTTCGTCTGGTCTAGCTCTTTTCTAATCAGAATTCAATTGGATAATGATTCTGGGCTCGGTGACTCTGACTCTTAGGTCACATCAACAGTCCTCTCATTATACAGGATGCCCTTACTCTAACATCCTGGATTTGAAGAGTCTGTTTATTATAATTCAACTGTCATCACTCCAAACCAGTAAATATGGGAATAAGTTGTATTGGTTTCTGATTATACATTTATATGTTATATGAATATATACAATAGACTGACCCGTTGGTTGAGTGGTCAGAGACCCAGGCCACGAAACCGAGGGTCGTGGGTTCGAATTCCGCTAGGGAAATTTTCGTGTGATGAACATGGTCATTTTTACTCGAGTCGTGGATGTTTATAAACGTATTTAAGTATGTCTATCCGTTCACTTAGTATCTATAGCACAAGCATAAGCTAAGTTTGGAGCCTAGGATATTGGTGTGTCAGTCTGTAGAATTTATTTGTAATTATTTTAATGTACGCGGGGTATTCTCTTACCGACGAATTAGTGGCATACATATGTAGGTACTTAGATAATTAAAAAAGCTAGAGAATATCATTTCATGACTGAGGCGTGTCGTTATTATCTACCACCATTCTACTTAAAAAAACAATTTACAAATACAAAGCAGAAAAAAGCCTATATTATCTCAAAGGCAAACTGGTAAAATACTCCATGATTTCTTGTCTGCTGAAACTTCTGAAGCATTTTTATTTTGGCGCAGGTAATTAAGTCGTCACCTTAATTACGTTTCACCACATCGAATTGCTTAATCACAGGGCTCGCAGTTAAAATTTAATGAGCCAGCCTCTAAGCCTGTCTTAGGATGCTACTCCACTAAACGTGATAGGTAGCTAAATAGGTTCCAGGGAAAAATATACCAAAAGGAATATTTAATTCTTCCCCCGAAGTATCTATGGTAGAAGAGCAATGTAATTTATAACATTTTAAATGCTTCAGACTGACACCATTCCCTAGTTTCAAACTAAGCTTTTGCTTGTGCTATAGATACTAGGTGAACGGATAGACATACTTAAATACGTTCATAAACATCCACGACTCGAGTACAAATGTCCATGCTCATCACATGAAACCTTTCCCACAAGCGGGATTTGAAACCGCAACTTCTTATTTCCTTGCTAGGGTCACTGACCACTTGACCAATGGGCCTGTCGAATGTTAGTAGACATTACTGCAATGTCTACAAATTGAACATGCAGATATGGCAAAGGTTAGGTTCTCAAGATGTCAGCAAGATCGTTAAAATACTCAAACAACTAATTTGCCGCAACTTAAATTAATCGATGGTACGATAAAATAGGTTCATTAAACAGCCATAAATAACATTTCGACACTGACGGTTCTGCTCAACATCTTCTTTACTCCAGAACATACACATACACAACATCACGTCCATAATCACCGAAGGGGCAGGCAGAGTCAAAGGGACAGCGGGCCCCTTTAACCACATTCAGCCAAAAACAATACTGGGCTGGGTTAGATTGAAAATTGTGAAAAAGTAGTGACAACTGGCTAGCTCGTCGCCTACACAACCACATAGCCAAAGCCCCATATACCATTAGTCGCCTTTTACGACATGCTAGGCAAGAAACACAGTTGGAAAATTCATTTAAGTTCCAGATCAACACGGGACCGTACTCCAATTTTACCACAAAAACCATTGCTCCATCATAGCTGTGCATAACTCGAATGGAAAAGGTTACAAAGCCATGAGCTGACAGGATGCGACTCCTCTCAAGATCCTTCGCTTAGCAGAAGGCTCTTCTTGACCATGCTTATAGATGGTATAATGACTAAACCCGGAAGTTAAGCTGTATACCTACTTCCACCGTCCACCTCCTCGCATCGCAAGGCTCCGGTAAAACCTACCCTTACAGATAATACTCGCGAGCTAAACGAATATCCTTCTCACCCAAATTTATGCCTAGGTTGTAAACTTTTAGATTACAATTACTAAGTCTTATTTATGGCCTTTGTTTCAAGTTGGATTGGAGTTGGGGAAGATAAGAAGGACGTGACGTGGGAATTAAATGGGTTTAGAAATTTGGTACAGCTTGATGGATTTTTACAGGCTTTATTATGAATACTTATTTCAGAAGAAAGGGTGTAACAGAGTAATGCCACGAAACCAAGGGCCGCGGGTTCGAATCTCACTAGGGGCAAAAGTTTCGTGTGATGAACATGGACATTTTGTACTTGAGTCATGGATGTTTGCAAACGTATTTAAGTATGTCTATCCGTTCGCCTAGTATCCATAGTAAAAGCATAAGCTTAATTTGGAACTAGGGAATCAGTGTGCCAGTCTGGAGAATTTATTTATCATTATTTATATTTAAGAAGGTGATGTTAGGAGTCATAAAAATCGTAGAGCTTGTATGAAAAGGATTATTAATGTTGAAGAGGCGAGTGAGGTGTGTAAGGATCGTGCCATATGGCGTTCGGTTCTCTCTGCCTACCCCGCTAGGGAAGTGGCGTGAAGTTTAGTTAGTTAGTTATTTATATTTAATGATTTTAGATTACTTAGGGGCTGCTTATCCATATTTAATCGTAATTATCCTGATCTCTAACGGACGTTAATGGTATGAGTTGGTGTAGAGCTCAAGGAAAATTGAAAAATGAATAGATACTTTGACGCTGAAAAGAGTAACTATCGAGTTTCTTGCCAGTTTTTTTAACGGTTCTTAGAATCAACATTCCAAACCGGTGGTAAATTCATGCAGCTTTAATGATCGCCTTTGTGAATTTGACGATTTATAAGAACTTCTTGAAGTCTACATAAATAAAGACAGTTTGTATTTGAATTTGAGAGGTTTATTTTGATATAGTACGTTATATGTATACTGGGGTAATTTACATCGATAGGTACTATTTTAAAGAGCTTAAAACTAAGTACAACATGAAACATTTTCAAATCTTTTCATCTAACCCAAGACAGTTTTATTTTTGGCCGAATGTGGTTAAAGGGGTGGGGTACCAACCCCAAAAATAAAACTGTCTTGGGTTAGATGAAAAGATTTGAAAATGTTTCATGTTGTACTTAGTTTTTAGCTCGATAGTTACTCTTTTGGCCGAATGTGGTTAAAGGGGTTGGTACCCCTTGACTTCAGGGATTACGTGTGTGTTGTTATGAGAGTATGTATCTACATTTCTATGAACCAATCGGGTCTATGTCTCCTCTGAGCTAATATTTTGTCTAAAATTACAAGTCTGATGAATAAATACAGACTGCAATAATACGATGTAGGTATTGCGACCAATTCAGCAATTGATAATAATATTTTTCTCTCAGACGATGTCTCAATGAGTCTTTCGTGAAACATTTTAATTACAAGTGCTTGAAATAATGATTTCACTGTCGTTGGAAGCAGCTGAGTAAACACAGTGTTGCGAGCAGTTAATTTAATATTAACCGAAACGTCATTTGAGTGTTTCTGAAGTAATTTATTAATGCCCGGTCCTTTAATAGTGCCAGACTTAAAATAAATAAAATTATATTAATAAACTAGCGCACAGCTAGTAGCGGTGTCACCTGCGTTTATGGTTAATATTATAAAGACTATTTCCGTCATACATGATTTCTATGTAACTTTAACCATTAAGGCTGCACACGCGACGGAAGCTTAAAAAATGGAGTAACTTCTCCCGTTTTCCCAACGTTTCCCTTCACTACTCTGCTCCTATTGATTGTAGCGTGATGAAAAGTATACTATAACCTGCCCAGGAGTATGAAGAATAATTGTACCAAGTTTCGTTAAAATCCGTCGAGTAGTTTTTGTTTCTTTAAGGAACATACAGACAGACAGACAGACAGACAGACAAAAATTTTACTGATTGCATTTTTGGCATCAGTATCGATCACTAATCACCCCCTGATAGTTATTTTGAAAATATATTTCATGTACAGAATTGACCTCTCTACAGATTTATTATAAGTATATATATTTGTCCGACGTCAAGTTACTTGCGTGAGTATAAATCTTATTCACAGAAAGTATATAGTATATCTATTTTGTTCATACATACATACATAGCATCACACCTGTAATCCCCAAAGGAGCAGGCGAAGTCAAAGAAGCATCTAGCCCGCTTAAATACATTGATAATTTACAAAAAGTAGTGACAAGTCGTTTACACAATCACATACCCAAAACCCGTTATACCATTAGTCGACTTCTTTAGTAGGCAAGGAACACAGTTGGCACATTATTTTTAAGTCCAAAACCAACATGGGACTTCCCATACCTGGCCTACCTACTTTGTCTCCAGGTAAATTGATGGCTTCCACTACACAGATCTAAATCTACATGAAAGAAGTCGCCGGGTAAAGCTAGTACTAAATATGCAAACGACACTCTATCTATCTGTCTAGTATGTTTTTATAACAGAGACATAGGTATAACTACGAATACTCAGTCTTAAAATTTGGTACATCAAAAAAAAACCTAAGATAGAGTACAATTGACTGGCCCGTTGGCCGAGTGGTCAGAGACCCTGGCCACGAAACCAAGGGTCGCGGGTTCGAATCCCGCTAGGGGCAAATGTTTCGTGTGATGAACATGGACATTTGTACTCGAGTCATGGATGTTTATAAACGTATTTAAGTATGTCTATCCGTTCGCCTAGTATCCATAGTACAAGCATAAGCTTAGTTTGGAACTAGGGAATTGGTGTGTCAGTCTGGAGAATTTATTATTATTATTATTTATTATTATTAATTTTAACCGATGATGGTAGAATCATATCTCTTTGAACTGTTTTTGACGATTTATAAGTGTTTCTTTGAAACCTATATAAATAAAGAATATTTTGACTTTGACTTTGACTTTGACTTTGACTTTGATGAACCCATGAGACATAAGATAACTTAACGATCACTCTCGAATCGGCCGAATTTCACAACCGAAACCGCGGCAAAAGCTTGTTAAAAACAATTCCATCTTTTAAAAATATACGCAATCGTCGCAAGTACACAGGTTCAAACCTCTCGCAGGAAGTCACCGGCGCGCAATTTCATTAAACCCGTAAAGGAGCCATAGAAAACAATTTAATTCGCTCGAAGGCCCCCGGGGGCCCCCTCGAGGCACAATAAAATTTTCCTCCACATTGAGTGGTAGTTATTTGATGAGTGCCTATCTCTTGCTTCCCGGACGGTGAGATAGTTCAGTCTAGTGACGTAAGCTTTTATCGATATTTGTAACGTTTTGGCTATAAAGCTTTTAATAACCTTATCTCGTCGATACTATAAATGTGATTATGACGTTCTTAATGTTATAATTAAATATAAATAAAAATATCAGACTACTTCACATACATTGATCTGACTCCGAGCTAAGTAGTTTAAGCACTCGTGTTACGGATATCAGAAACAACAGTGGTATTATAAATATATACTTACATATTGGATATTAACACCCAGACACAGAACAAACACAAGTATTCATCACACGAATGTTTGTCCTGGGTGGGGATCGAACCCACAGCTCTTGGCGCATAGGGCAGGTTCACTTTCAAATGCGCCATCAACCCACTCCTAACATAACTAAATACATTTATTAATATTACTTGTTCCTATTTGCCTTAGCGTGAATATGAATTGTGTTATTTATTCTTTATAATGCTTCGAAATAAATAAATATTCAACGACATCACATACATTGATCTGACTCCGAAGTAAGTAGCTTAAGCACTCGTGTTACGGATATCAGAAACAACAGTGGTATTACAAATATATACAAAAATATTGGATATTAACACCCAGACACAGAACAAACACAAGTATTCATCACACGACGTTTGTTCTGGGTGGGGATCAAACCCACAACTCTTGGCGCATGGGGCAGGGTCACTACCGAATGCGCCATCGACCTTGTTCATTATAAAAAGATTTCTGTTATTTATGATTTATTTTAATATACAGATTAAATTACAAAACATAGAAAAATAACAAGTTTATTTAAAAATATTATCGACTATTTGACACACAAAATGACATTATAATTCTTACTCGTATGTAACTTCATAGGTGACTGTTGTAAAATCCGTTTTTAGATAGAAATTACTTCGTATTTAATTAGCAAATCGGAAACATTCATTACATTGAGTAGTAGTAGTATAAAAAAAAATGGTTTCAGGTACACGGCTAGTAATATAGTACCGTCGCCCGGCAATATGCACCTTTCTCAGAGAGCGCTGCCCGATATTTGCTTTCACTTCGACAGACTTATTTTTGTTGATTGTTTATGTCTGTATGACAAAACTAACTAACTAACTAACTAAACTTCACGCCACTTCTCTAGCGGGGTTGGCAGAGAGAACCGAACGATATTTGCTTGTATTTATTTAAACAATTGTAGTTCCATAAAATTAAATGATGATAACAATACAAATACGCTCTTTTGAATATGGAAATGTTTCTTCATATTTATTTTAGGAGGTAAATAAACTAATCTCATCGAAGCGCGAAATACCCTTACCTATGTAGCTACACACGTGAATAAAACTTTCAGTGTAAACGTTTTATTGTTCATCTTGAATAAGATTTACTTGAACAAATAATCTATGTTGTTTCAGTAAAAAGAACCTTATTAGATTGTCTCAAATGCAACATTTAAAAAATATTTTTTATACAACTTTAATATATCCTTACCTTTTTATAGAAAATTTATTATAAAAGTACACACATCATCTAGGCGAAACATATTTATCGTCATGTGGATAAGCCCATAATATAATAACAGTATCGATATGTCGACATCACTAGCCGCCATTACGAATTCACCGTTATTAAATTCTTGCCAGAGGTCGCTGTCGCACTCAGTTCGCACGCGCATCCGTTCACACTCTTCCGCACATTCTAATATGCGCAATAATATTAAACACTTCTTTGTGACGGAATACAATATTTTTATTACAACTTCATACTGACGTTTGCCACTTTTGTCAGATATAAGTAGTGGAGGTGTGGCATTGCCGTATCAGCTGTATCAATAACTAGCAGCGCCCCGCGGTTTCTCCCGCGTAGTTCCCGTTCCCGTGGGAATACGAAGATAAAATATAGCCTATGATACTTGCTGATAAAGTAACTATCCATTGATAAAAGAATTATTCAAATCAGTCCAGTAGTTTCGGAGCCTATTTGATACAAACAAACAGACGATCAAATCTTTCCTCATTATAATATTAGTATAATAAGGAGCCCCAGAACATATGTATGTTAATGACCAATAGTGGCCATCCCCTCGTTTGAAAGGGTCTCTCGTCAAACCAACTGGGATTAAAAAGAACATCGGCTAAAGCGAATCAGATTGCTTTGAAATAAACCTGATTCGTCTTAGCTGACGGTAAGTCTGTTCCATATAACAGGAACTAGACCTGCAATTACATCTACTTCACATACATATCATCACGACCGTACTCCCCGAAGGAGAAGGTAGAATCAAAGAAGCAACAAGTCCCTTTAACCATTTTCAGCTAAAATAAAAATGCATAAGCCGCATAATTTAACAAAAATGGAATGTTATCCCATAATAACACTTAAGTGATACACGTACATGTCTGTTACATACATACATAACATCACGCCCATAATCCCCGAAGGGGTAGGCAGAGTCAAAGGAGCAGCAGGCCCCTTCAACCACATTCACCCAAGACAAAACTGGGCTGGATTAGATGGAAAATTGTGAAAAAGTAGTGACAAGTGGCTTGCTCGTCGCCTACACAATCACATACCTAAAACCCCATATACCATTAGTCGTCTTTTACGACATGCTAGGCAAGAACCACAGTTGGCACATTATTTTTAAGTCCCAGATCAACATAGGACAATGGGCTGGGTTAGATGAAAAATTGTGAAAAAGTAGTGACAGGTGGCTAGCTCGTCACCTACACAGTCACATACCCAAAACCCCATATACCATTAGTCGTCTTTTACGACATGCTAGGCAAGAACCACAGTTGGCACATTCTTTTTAAGTCTCAGACCAACATAGGACAGTGTCAGTTACATTATTGTTAGATATTGTTATATTTAATTTATACATGTAAAAATTACAATGTCCATACATCATATAAATTTTATAGTTACCTATATTTTAGTAATAATTAAGAGGATTAATCGTAACGTAATAACCTTTTATATATTTTGTTTCCATATATTCAGTAAAATTATAATCTACAGACCGCTTATCCTAGTGTTTAGACTAGTTCTCCACAAAAACAAAGACCGGAGATTCAAATCCCGCCAGAGGCAACTCTCGTGTGATGGACATGGTTATTTGCATTACAGTGTTTATATTTTAAATATTAAATCTGTTAAATCCATACGCGCTGAAATATTTAATTGGAGCCTATGAATATTATTTTATTCAAATATACACATTTCCAGCTTAGCAGTTAATGCTGTAAAGTGTGTGTAGAACATTATTTATCACTACCATCTACATCTCCGCTTATAGAAAATTAACATATCAACAACTTGGGGACCCAAAACCAGCGTCGTGATCTGCCTTCAGGTAGCTCGTAGCATCGAATTACCAAAAAAATCACAAAGATAAAGAGCATCAAAGTTTTGGAGTGGGGGCTTGCGACGTCACTATTTAGTAAAAAACGAAAGCATGACGTCGCGCGCAACTTGAATGCATTGTATCTTCGTCAATGTTAGTTTGACAAATAAAAAAAAAAATACGTGTTCAATATTTTTTTATAATCTAACTGACGGACTAATCAGAATTTTTTAATCATCTTACCTATTGTTTCTTATTATGTGTGTGTCAAATAAAGTATTTATTTCTTTCTTTCACCTATGCTGCGGAATAGATGTAAGAATGCCGGAGATTCTTTCTCCTTTCAGAGATGTAAAGCCTCAGCTATTCCTTTTATGTTGTAGTCGTCCTTATGCCGTGATTACTTACTATCAGGTGATCCGCTGGCAACAAACAAACAAACATATATATTACACAGTCGGTAGGATTCGAACCTACGCTCCCAGGGAATCTGAATTGTAGTCAGACGCCTTAACCGCTCGGCCACGACCGCTCGTTAGTGGCCATTAATATTATAATAATAAATAAATATCCGACGATATCACATACATTGATCTGACTCCGAGGTAAATAGCTTAAGCACTTATGTTACGGATATCAGAATCAACAGTGGTATTACAAATATATACAAATATTGGATATTAACACCCAGACACAGAACAAACACAAGTATTCATCACACGAATGTTTGTCCAGGGTGGGGATCGAACCCACAACTCTTGGCGCATGGGGCAGGGTCACTACCGAATGAGCCATCGAGTCAGTGAAGCAGTCAATATTACATAATATACTTGTTAATACGTAAAGTATGTCAATGTGTTGCGTATGGACGCACAATCAATTTTAATTATTTGCGGCAGTTGTGATAATATTTTCAACAAAGCGATATTCAGCGCAATGTTAGTTTCAGTTCCGAGCACAACCCATTATCTATTTTTCGTTTCTCCAAAACCAATAAAGCCTGAAGGTATAACAATACCGCTATTTGATTTATTTATTAAACAGGCAGAAATATATCAGTATATAATACTCGTATATAGTACAAGCAAAAATATACCCAGTTATTTTGTACTATAAGATAACAATACCTTTAAACGTAGAATATATTATTATCGGTAGAAATATCGCTCGATTTAAACATCGTTAGTAAAATAAGGAAATTGAACGGTTCCCAACTCAAAGAAGCGCCTCAAGTAATATCTTATACTTACAATAAGTTATTAAATTCTTCCAAAGCTGAAGCCAGTAAATTAATTTAATAAATATCCAAAGTACCTAAGCACGGAATAGCTTATGCTTATTGAAAGTTTAGACAATAAAACAAAGTTGCCGGGAGTTTCGGCTGCTTGGAACTTAATTATAACGAGGCTGGCCATCGCGGCAGGGACGGATTCTCTGAATAAATACCGTAGCATCTGTTATGAGCTAAGTTTAACAATTTGAAATCATTAAGTTCATTATTTTTATGTCTTGCTCTCCTTCACTCCTTCTCTCAATCACTCGTCATAGAGTTATCCACTGCCATTTTACTTATATAATCTTTCATTTGGTCCATCTATGTATTTTTAGTTTCAGCAGTTCCAGCCATTGATTGGCTTTTTCCTTTAAAATTTATCGGCATACCTTTCTATATTAAAAGACGACAAAATGTTATTCCAAAATTTACATAAACACTAAAAGTTCACAAAAAAATTGGTTTAATAAAGAAGTAGAAGATAACATGAAAAATATTTAGAATCACCCACCAGTACATCTCACGTGACGTCAGTTACAACGTTACCAACGAAATTTCGCGTCTGCGCAACTCGTGCGCTCATTGTAACGTAGGCAATATGGGAAGTTGGCGCGCGACGCCCCGGGCGATTCCTGGCTATTCGAAACTTAACTACAATAGATAAGAGGGCCAGCGGATTCCCAGTTGACCCGGCTAAAGCCGCCACCGCCAACGACCATCGTTAGATCAAATTCGTACGGTTTTTATACGCCAACCTAAGGGTGTACATCGATTTATTCTAAAGAGGCCATGCAAGGGAAAATAGATCAATTAGGACGTTTAAATTGAATCAGCCGAAGTATAATGACTGTTATAATGTACGTAAAGTTGTCGAAAAGCTGCTTTTGTGGACGATGATGGGTATCCTTTAGTATTAAGAAGGTCAATCACACTATACGGTGGAACAGTGGCGCGCAATTCCCGCCCCGCACCGAGCATACGATGGTTCAAGTCCAGCAAGGAACTTGTAGGTAGATAATCAAAATTGATGAGGTGTAATTATGGTAAACATTTAATGCTAAAAAAACACTTACCTCCAAACAAAACAAAGTGAGATAGAATACTCAATATTTTTTTTCACCTCCATGCAATTCGCACTTCGCAATGTAAATAAGACGAGTTCCATCTCCACACACAGATGCGGTAGTAACAAGCGGACAAGCTCATATAATACTAATTTGTATCTTGTAATACAAGAGGTGTTAATTACATGTTTCCGACCCTTTAAAAGCTTTTGCGAAAGTTAGCCGTGCCTAAACATTAAGGACAAAAGCGGGACAAGCGCTCTAGGTCTTATATCATCAGCGCTACCAATGCCCAAAATACACACCTCCAGTGTTTTTAGTCACTGAATAAAACACAGCATCTTAAAATCCACTATTTTACCTCGGCCATCCGTAAGAAGGTAGTTATAAATGATAGAAACTGCCAAGGTGTGAACATACGTATTAACAAATAGATTAAAAGAAAAACAATAGATGCTTTATATCAAAAAAAAATTAGAATTCTAAATTTGAATACAAAAATAAAAGGTGGAAAAAGTATTAATATAAAAGTAATGAGGCCAGCGTCGGCAACAGTAGTCCTACCCTGGTTTCCTGCCCAGACAGCTTAAGAGCCGCTACGTCACATCACCTTTCTCTAAGGCAGCTATACTCAATGTGTGTTCCGTGGAACCCTGGGGTTCCGTGAAGCCTTTCTGGGAGTTCCACGAAAATTGGTACTGATCATAAATATCATAACTCCTGGGGGAAATTCCGTTAAAGTCGATTATTACACCCCCCCCCCCCCCCCCCCCCACCCCCCCCGTACTGCCGCCCGCGCTGTTCTAGGGTCCCGTCAAATACTCCGCTTCCTAAAAGGGTTCCATAGCATAAAAAGTTTGAGAAGCACTGCTCTAAGGTAATGGTCCTACCATGGCCAGGGGAGTCACTCATTACCGATTCGGCCGTCACCGTATTCAAGTCCACATCTCGCATCCATTCAAAACGCGCACAATAAAACAAAGTTTGGGCGACGCGCCTGCGGCGGTTCCTGGCTATTCACAACTTAATTACAATGAGCGGATAGGGCAGGCTACGAGGGCAGCTGCGGATTTGGCTTCATTCAACATACATATGACGCCCACATTCCACGAAGGTGTAGAGATTTATCACTCCAAGGAGTGATTAATGTCCTTAAACCACATTGATCCATAAAATGAAAATAATAATTGACTGGCTCGATGACACATTGGTTAGTGACCTTGCCCCATGCGCTAAGTGTTATGGATTCGAATAAACATTCGAGGGGTGTAGTGGCTTACACCATCAGGGCCGGAGAGGGATCCTCTAACTTAGGGGGGCCATGTGAATCGCACACACCATGTCATTAGAAAGCATGCTTACGGCATTCTCCTCGTGATAAAAAAATTTGAGATTTCGTGCCTCACACGACTACCGAACACATTGGATATAGTCGTAAATCTACGGAATTTTACTTTTTGACTTTTTCAAAAAGGTTAAGCTACAGGGCAAACCCTTATTCCGATCGTCTTTGTTTTAGGGTCAAACTGTAGCCGAATAAATTGTCCAGAGAAGTTCTCTTAAATTTTTAATAGCATTCTTCGTTTCCAAAATATCGAGCGCCAAAATCAAAAATTAAAAAAAAATTTTTTTTTTACTATTTCGGCCATAACTTTTTTCGTTTTTTACTATCTCAAATAATTATCTTTGCACTTTACAGCTCTCGTAAATACGCTTCATCTTTTGAGCCACTTCTGAATATAATATCTTCATAACTCTCCGAGATATAAGGGGATCGCACATTTTCGTAAAATCGGAGCCTACACTGGAGCGAATGAAAAGACATTTCCAATGTCAAAAGATTAGGTAACTGTGAGAAAGCAGTGACAAGTGGCTATCTCGTCGCCTGCCTAATCGTTCACTATATACATATATAAATACATATCATTACGCCCATAATCCCCGTAATTTACGAGCAAACTTTTATAGTTACGTATTTGTGAGTGAAAGGAAACAGGCCAATATCAAAGAGAAAGTTTAAACTACGACGTGTGCGTTCACCAAACACGTACGCTTATTCGTTCGTTTTCTCCACAGCAGTCGTGGCCGAGCGGTTAAGGCGTCTGACTAGAAATCAGATTCCCTCTGGGAGCGTAGGTTCGAATCCTACCGACTGCGACACAGTGTCATTTGTTTTTTTAATTAAATTTAAGCAGACGTAGCATTATTTTATATTTTAGGTAAAATTTTACATTCCTCTCTATTTAACACTTCTATATTTATCGATTTTCATAGAGCCTCTGGAGCAGCCCGAATCGCATGCGGGCAGCAGTCGGCAAAAACTTAGTTCAAAATATAAGTGGACTAGCGACCCGCCCAGCTTCATAGGCTGAGCACATAACAATATAAATTAATAAATAAATTCTTCAAACTGACACACAAATTCCTTAGTTTCAAACTAAACTTATGAGCTGTATACTAGGTGAACGAATAGACATATTACATGCATGAAAATATGCTTATAAACCATTCTCTTAACCCCCACTGCGTGGTTTAAAAATCTAAGCGAACAAACAGAAGCAACATTGTTTTATTACTTATGTAAAGATTACTGTAGACTATCTTCTCATTTGGTTGATCTGGCTCTTAAACAGATGTGCCAACTGTGTTCCTTGCTAGCATGTCGTAGAAGGCGACTAATAGTGTATCGGGTGTTAGGTGAGTGATCGTGAAAGTGACAATCATATATCGCTAATGTTTCAATCACAGCCCAAGCGCAATTGCCTCGTTGGTCTAGTGGTAAAATGCGCCACCTAAGGATTAAGAGGTCCCAGGTTGATATCCCAGGTTAAGCCAAGAAAAATGGGCGGATAAATGTAAACATGCTACTAATATTATAAATGCCAAAGTTTGTATGTACGGATGGATGTTTGTTCCTCTTTCACAAAAAACGATTGAATGGATTTTAATGAAACTTAAGAATATTCATCGATGTACCACGCGAGCGAAGCCGCAGGCAGAAGCTAGTTAATCATAAGCGCAGGTGAAACTGCGAGCACAGCTGGTATTTATATATGAGAATATCGTTGCTTAAAACAGTACAGGGTTAAAATAAAATGCATCTATTGTAGTCAAAACAATCCGGCTACCGAGATTGGTTGGAGTACAAAGCGGTAATCGCACATTTCCCGCCACGCAAGTCAAAGAGTCGGACTTTTATTAAAAATACCGGCTCTTTATGATCGGCCCGCCCGCAAGCTCGTCGCGTTTATTTTTTAGAGTTCCGCGAACGATGAGCGAAGGAGCAATGAGGGTTCAATAATATTTTTTGCGGGAACCCTAATTTTGACAGGTAAAAGCAGTAAAGTTACTGCTTGTTGCGCTAGCTCTCTCAGTGAAAATTCCGTCAAAATCGGTTCAGCCGTGTCGTAGATTATTTGGAACAGACAGATAAACATTATTTAAACAAGTTTATTTTTAGTGTATGCGTAACCTCTTTTCTAATTATTCAAATCATTATTACATATATGCAACGAATTAAGAGGTATGAAAAAATTCATTTTTTTTTACTTTTTATACAAAATAGCCAACCATCTGATATACATTTGTACGGAAATAATAAAAAAAATCTTATTTTCCAAAATCCTTTAAATCAGTTCCTTAGAATAGTGAGTTAAGTTCATAAACTGAAAATAGCCTATAAACTTATCTTCTTTTTATTAAAAAAAAATAATTAGGGTTCAGCAAAAACTTAAATGATAATGAGCAACGCACATGAAGTAATAAGTTACGTAATTCTCGTTCCTTTTAAAAATAAACCGTTATAGTTTTTATCTGTCCCATTGTTCCGAACTGTCTCAGGAACGGCTGAACTGATTTTGACGAAATTACAATTACACAAACAAGTAGATATACTCTAGATAGTACAAGAAGTACCTTAGACTACTTAAATTTTAGAAATAGAATTGCTCGAAAAACACATTTTTGTTAAATCCGAAACAGACGAAGTCGCTAGCAACCGGTAGGTACTTCGACAATATCGTCACTTATCTTAGCTTAATCTCGTCTTAACATAAAAAGTAAGAGCACTGCCGCTCCATCAAGCGCAGCCGGTAGGATTCGAACCTACGCTCCCAGAGGGAATCTGATTTCGAGTCAGACGCCTTAACCACTCGGCCACGACTGCTATGAACGCTGTGATGAAAACATAGTTCTTTTAGTAGAAGATCCGAACCTAAGTCGACCTTCGCCGAGCTGATAATAAAATGAAACATATTTTATATTAAATTTAGTATATTAGAAAATATATTAAAAATAAAAAATCCTGGACTGACTATTTTTTACATTAAAAAAAAATGTATATTTTGAATTAAATGCCACTTATCCACATAGAATTTAAATATATCGTTCTATAATTTTTTTGTAGTAGGTAAATCTAACAGGCGGTTTAGAGTTGGAGTCAAAACTTTTAATTATCTTCAGAAAAGATTCGCTGTCTTCATTTGCACCTTAGTTCTTCATAAAAATAGGTTTTATACTTTAAGTCAAGATATTATTTTTTAGTATCTTGATGTTGCAACATTTAGTTTTTTTTTTAATAATTAAAAATAGACTGTCCGGGATTATTTTAGCCAACAATTTTTTAATATATTTTCTAATATACTAAATTTATTTATTATAAAATATGTTTCATTAAATTAACAGCTTAGTGAAAGTCGGATCTTAGATTACTTAGCAAAACGAGTTTTAAGCTTAGACTGGATGTTTGGCCTTACTGAACAGAATTTATGCCCAATTTTGGTTCTAACACTCTTCTCAAATGACGATTTTGTTACTAAGACGCAGTCTAGCGTATTTTCTGAAACTGTCCCAATTATCAAATGAACATGAAAAAATAAGAAGAATTGTATACATGGCGATTTAAAAAAGTAACTACCGAGTTTATTGCCGGTCCTTCTCGGTATAATCAACGTTTCGAACCTGGCGGTAGAATCATTTTCACTTAATTGCATAACAAAATCAGCGAGCGTCTTCTCTACGCAGTCGGTAGCATTCGAACCTACGCTCCCAGTGGGAATCTGATTTCTAGTCAGACGCCTTAACCGCTCGGCCACGACTGCTGTGAGATAGTGGAATAAATGTAAACATATGATGGGAGGAACCTTGTAATGAGACGAAAAACGCTGAAAATTCGTATAGTCCTTTTTGCCATTTTTAAATGTTGTCTCAAAAATCTCATTAAATCGCGTGTCCGTGTCTTAAAATACTCAAAGTTTAATATATATTTTTTTTAATCTACTTAGTTACCTATCTTGAATCGTATTTACATTACTTTTATGAGGGGATAAGATTCTTGACCAATTTAGTTTGAACTTTTTGCACATCGGGCAGTTTTTGAGATAAAGAGCCCGGAGTGTGGTGCACTCGGCCAAACTCATCGGACGTGCTCTGGGGTAATCGAGAATCCCAGTTTATTACACGTTTTCTTATTTAACTATTTATTTAAAATATTACCTACTTAACTATTTTCTACCTAATAAAATGTTTGTATATATTGTATTTAAATAAAAAAAAAATACATAGTAAAGTAGATCGTACAGAAGGGTTATTCCTAATTGTCCCCAAAGAGCTTGTCCCCGCTGAGGAAAAGTGGGAATTCATTTAAATAAATTTCCCAATATTCCCCACTAGAGACAAGTGGGAATTTTTTTTTTTTTGTTATTCCCACTTGTCCCCGCTGAGCTTGTCCCCATCGGGGACAAGTGGGAAATCCTTTGAAAACGAACGATAGTCTCTGCAATAGACCGAATCTCACGCGAACGGAGCTACGGGAAAATATTAAGAATCGTACAGATTTCCATCTAACCCAGCCCAGTTTAATTTTTTGGCGTAATATTATGTATGAATGTATATTATAGCTAAAAAAATATCAAATCATGAAAAAAACCTTGTGAAAACATTGTTATGGAAAACACCGTCGCACACGCAACAACTTAAAGTCTAAACACAAACATTATACACACGAGACTTTAACTTTACTCAGCAATTAGGATCCTTAGCTGCAAAAAAGCGCTCGCAACCAACTGCGTTGACGTCCGTAAGAAAAAAATAAAGCCATTTTAAAAGAAACCCAGAATTAAAGTGTCAGCGTTTACTCTACTCACGTATTTCTTTTCACCTTCACGATGTACTTCTGCCACCGCTACTCATGTGAACAGGTGATTATGTCCCCCACTTAGGTAACTAAGTAACAAAGAGACAGGTAACTAACTACGACAATAGTAGAAAAAGGTAACATCGAGAAAGTACCTAATAAAATGAAAAACAAACTATCTAGCCCCATTCGAACTCGCGTGCGAGTTATACCCCCTGGTTTGTGGTGACCAGCCGTTCGGGATTCCATAGGTTTGTCCTAATTTAAGGAGTTGGGCTATAAAGTACAATTATGTTTACAATCCAGGTTTTATTCCCTAAACATCGCGCTTCAAACATAACGTTACTATTTTAATAATAATTAAATACGCGACATAATAAATAAATTGTCCTATTCTTACAAGCTCTCAGAACATAAGGCATTTATGGATTTAACACGACAAAATAACACAGCTACCTTATTCCTCTTTCAAAATTGTTTCATGGTTTGAAAGAAAGTTTAATACCATTTTAAAAAAAATTTTAAAAGATAAATGCATCACTATTTTGTTGTGTTAAGAACTTTATTCGTGCATGGACTTAACATTCCTGCCAGGATCATACAACCAAGTGTCTATACAACACGGATTGCATAAAAAATATGCGATTATTGTCATCATAATGAAATACTACTAAGATCTTCCAACCTCAAAAATGGGCGTTTCAACGTGAAAGTGAATCCACGTGGAATTAGTATTAACGAGCCGCGCAATTGTTAAGCAGCCCTGTTAAAAGATGGTAATAGTAACGCCCCTGTTCCTTCCTGTATCCAATAGCAGGAATCAAACGCTTTAACAAACAATGAACCAGTAAAAACCACATTTTGCAAACGAACTCTAAAATTAAAAACCTTAAGAAACTAAAAAGTCTACAATTGGGAAAAAAACCCTGTTCTATTGTTCCGGTTTGACTCTATTGAAGAACCGGTTTTAACCTTTAGAATTAAGGCAATCCATATTCACTGTCCTGATTGGTCGACAAAAATGGCCACCCGGGCAGTATCGCGCGATCGGGCGCGCTTACAGCTCACTCGGCGGCTCATACATCAGCCGCTATCTGGCGCCGCATTACGCCCCTAATAGACGCAGGCCTTTACACGGATAGATTACCATCGGTGCTACACGCCCGATTGCAGTCTAACTTCATAACACGTTTTTCCGCATCAGTTTCCTTTGCCATTTCCAATTGCCGATTTCCGTTGCTGTCCTAGATTTTGCAAACGTGTGCGCACTTCAATACGCTGTCGTTTTCCTCTTCCGTTTCCGTTATTGCTTCCGTTTATATTTTCAATTTGTGATTGCAATTGTGGCGTTTTCTTTTACTTTTATAAGAAGTACATACAAACATATCATCACGCCCGTCATCCCTGTAGGATGACAAGGCTTACTACCCCTTGGACTCTCCAAGGGGTAGTAAGTCTCTTTAACCACTCTCAGCCAAAAATAATACTGCTGGGTGGGGAGTTGGCTAGCTCGTCGCCTACACATTCAAATACCTAATTCGCAATACATTCAATCGAAGGCACACAGTTAATACATTATTTTTGTTTTCCAGATCAATTGGGTCTTGCGGTTATAGTTAATCATCCCAAAAATCTTAAACGCGAAAATAACATCAGATAGAACTCGGAACCCAACATAGGGTCGTCCAATTGTCACACGCTTTAGCATTCTATCAGATGTTGGCGCTTGCCAGATCTCGTTTCGGTATTCATCGCATTCGATGCAAAGCGCATCCACGGTGCATTCAGCCGCCCCGCACGAGCAGAATCAGCATAAACCAAGTCCACACACCGCATTATCTATCTGCCGCAATTCGTTTCGAGGTATCGTTGTATTGCCATTTCCTGACTACAGACTACATAAGACCATTAAAGTGATCAACATCGTCATTTGACTGGCTCATTGGTCGAGTGGTCGGAGACCCTGGCCACAAAACTAAGGGTCGCGGGTTCGAATCCCGGTAGGGGAAAATGTTTCGTGTGATGAATATAGACATTTGTACTCAAGTCATGGATGTTTATAAACGTATTTAAGTATGTCTATCCGTACACCTATTATTCATAGTACAAGCAAAAGCTTAGTTTGTAACTAGGGAATTGGTGTGTCAGTCTGGAGAATTTATTATCTATTAATATATCAAAAATGTTATTCTTGATCGGAAAAAGTCAATGGGGATTCATTAAACAATGCAAAAGTGCAAAAGTGGAAGGGTGTAGATATCATGCTAGGTCGCAACTTACTTACCACGACTAAATTAGTCGTTTGTTAAAGAAGGGTGATATTAGGAGCCATTATAAATTTATTAGCAAGATACACTGGAACTTTAAACGTTTTCGGTCCTTCTTACACTCATTATGAGTCCACAAACACAAGTTTAAAAATCCGTTTCTCCTTACCCCCAGAATGTTTCTGTTTCTGACGACAGAACCGATCACTTTCCAATTCAATCAAAACAAATATCAATTTTGTATTGAGATATTCTCTAATAGCCATTAAAAGAAGACCATTAAAGGAGGATTAAAAGATTACTTGAGGACATCTATACCATTACCCAAATTGTCTGGTTCCCCTATCTAAGGCCAAAGCCTTAGATCTGGCTCGATGGCGCAATCGGTAGTGATCCTGCCCCATGCGCCAAGAGTTGTGGGTTCGATCCCCAGCCAGGACTAACATTCGTATGATGAATACTTGTGTTTGTTCTGTGTCTGGGTGTTAATATCCAATATTTAAGTATATATTTGTAATACCACTGTTGATTCTGATATCCGTAACACAAGTTAAACTGCTTACCTGGGAGTCAGATCAATGTATGTGATGTAGTCGGATATTTATTTATTATTAAGGATCGCGGAGGCCAAGCAGTCGCCATAATGTGATTACTGGACTCGCTAAAACATGGACCATGATCTTAGCGGACCCCGACTGAGCACGGGACATAACGCTAGGAAGATGATGACTACGACATCTACATCGCAATATCCTCGGCTCCTGGGACCCCGCGCTGCGCCACCCCTTAGCATCTGTATGGGGTCCGTTTGTCGAGCCCCGTCTCTAACAAACTGTAGCGTCGTACAGGGTGTGCGATGCTACAGGGTGCGCTATATATAAACAGCTTTCAAAATACAGGTTAGGTCTTAGCCTCAGAAAATATATACGTACTTTGAAAATAAGCGACGAAATTTTACAAAAGACTTTTTTTTCCTTTCTCCTGCTATTTGTAAATGATTAGATGAAAATATCCATAAAAAGAACATATAACGAAACTAATATTCCTATAACAACGTTATAAATTCAATAGCGGATGTAACTTAAGGCTACCAAAGAAATTTCTAGAAATTTTGCGAATACAAAATATAACGCAAAAATTAAATTGACAGGCCCGATGGTCGAGTGGTCAGAGACCCTGGCCACGAAACCGAGGGTCGCGGCTTCGAATCCCGCTAGGGGCAAATGTTTCGTGTGATAAACATGGGCAAGTACTCAAGTCATGGATGTTTATAAACGTATTTAAGTATGTCTATCCGTTCACCTAGTATCCATAGCACAAGCAACCAGCTTAGTTTGGGACTAGGGAATTGGTGTGTCAGTCTAGAGAATTAATTGATTTAATTTAATTTATTTAATACAGGGCACTTTAAAACCTGAGCTAATTTTGACATGTCTTGATTTCGATTCTCCCCTTTTTTGACATAAAATAAGAATCCGTTTTACATTCCCGTATTTGATTATGAACCGTATCTAGTTAATATATGTCATCTTTGCAATAGAACAGAATATATTGTAAATGTATATAGAGCTCGTGTTAAAAGCTTCCGAGAATACATAAACCTGTTGTACCGTAAATCTGATAAGCGCTCTACAGAAATAAAATACTCGACAAATGTTGGTATTTATTCTAAATCAGAATGATACATCGGGCCCAGTTGGCTGGGTACGCGAGCTAAGCCCTCACAAATGTGTGGATAACCTGCTGTTATCCTATACAAAATATTTCAATCCGCGTTCGGCGAACATTATCCAAAGCTCCGGTCTTCCAAAGTGCCTTTATAGCTCCGCTAAATATTTGCCGCTATCGCGATCAAGGTAATGTAGTAGTGTTATTTAGAACACGGCTCATTTTAAAATGGATTGATATCAACACTTACCTACATACATAGAACATTACGCCCATAATCCCTGAAGGGGTAGGCAGAGTCAAAGCAGCAGGCCCCTTTAACCACATTCAGCCTTTTGGCTTCTCAGCCAAAAGGTTCAGCTCTCAGCGACTGGGTTAGATGGAAAATTTTGAAAAAGTAGTGACAAGTGGCTAGCTCGTCGCGTACACAATCACATACCCAAAACCCGATATACCATTAGTCGTTTTTAAGACATAGCAAGAACCCATTCTGTTTAACTCCCAGACCAACATGGGACACAAATTGGAAGTAATTTCCCTAAAGTACTTCCTAGGTGTTGTATGCTCAGTATCTGAGAACCATGGTGCGACTAACTCATCCATTTCAGATTATAGTATAACCACAAAGTAATAATATACTACGTAAAACAGAGGGTCACTGCCCATACTTGAAAAGTTACTGCTATAACTCGCGCAAGAACAGCGACAGTGGTGAGTAATTGGAACTACAGCAAAGTTTAGTCTGTTTATCAGGAATAATATAAGATGGCGCTACAAGCACAGGTTAGTTGTTTATTAGTAATAATACGCCATCTGTGTAAAATTCATGGTTTTAAAACAAAGATTATTTTGGTTTGCTTCTGAAGAAAATATTTTGATAATAATATATATATGTTTTTCACCTAAATTTAATAAATTATCTAAGAAATGACGTAAAAAACTTATTTTATTAAAAAAAAAATTTAATTGAAATAATAACGGTTTTATTCGGTTTTATCTCTCAATCAGTCTAAATGATGCCTGTAGCGACATCTGTCTGTGTCAAGTTTGTACGAAATCTAAAATGTACGTGACTGACCAGACATGGTATAACGTAGCTTTCCACCAGAGAGAGGTATGTGATCATTTCTCGCATATCTCTTGTTAAAGCTCATCCCTAGGGTCGAGATAAGGTTGTGGACATGCCAATTGGTGGCTCAAAGATGACTTCATTCGCACTAGTTTAATGTACTAGTCTTCACCCAGAAAACATGAGTGATTGCACCTTCATCGTATGAGCGGCGTGCACAGCGCATCGTCGGTGCATCGCCTGCATAATGAGCAGTGACGAGCCATTGTGACACCTCACGTCACGCCGGTCTTTACGTTCGATCTGCGACTATGCAGGGGACTCGAAGGATATTCTCAACTTTGCAGCGCATTCATCATTGTAGGTTAGGTTCTATAGAAACTTTGTTAGAGACTTGTGGCAATCGATCTATGTTTGATAACAACCAAGCTTCGTATGATTATTATTGTTTTTGTTACTCTCTTCATATAATACACTACCTGTGCTAGTCTTAATTTTATATAGCCTATAGCCTTCCAATATATATAAATGGGCTATCTAACACTATAAGAATTTTTTAAATCGGACTACTAGTTCCTGAGATTAGCGCGTTCCAACAAGCAAACGAACTCTTCAGCTTTATAATATTAGTATAGATATCATCAATTTATCAGAAGGTAGGCAAAGTCCAAACTAAAAAGCGTCTTAAGCCACATTTCGCTACACACATGTTAAAAAAAAGAATAAATCATTAACACGGCTGTATTTATTTACTATAAACAATAAATTTATGTTGCCAAATATTTTTCTGACTTTACGTGGACGGAGTCGTGATCCAGAGCAAGTAAATATTTCGTTTATAATGCCAATTTTATTAAATTGTAGTAAAATTGGGTAACATGTGTCGTAACGAGTAATTATCGTATTTTATTTAAATGGATAATGGTTCACCTCATATTTATCTGAGCAAGTAATAATGAGCAATTACGATGCGGCTGTGTGCCGGTGTATTGAACGTGTGGTAAATTACCGCGAATGTACTGAGAGTTTTTAATGCAATTTCACGTGCACCAAATAAATACAAGACCAGGTAATACACTAGGCCCAGCTCGCCATACACAATGCGGTGCTGATTCCTACGCTAACATATGGAAGCGAGAGTTGGGTATGGCAGAAAGAGCATGAAAGTAGAATAAACGCGGTCGAGATGCGTGCGCTGCGGAAAATCTGCCGTGTATCGCTCACAGACTGCGTTCGGAATGATGATGTAAGAAAGAGAGTTGGTCTGAAGGACAGCGTCGGAGTCAAGGCAAGAAGAGGCATGCTCCAGTGGTTCGGACATGCGAAAAGAATGGAAGACGAAAGATTGATTAAACAGATATACAATGCGAATATGGAAGGATGTAGGAGCCGCGGAAGGCCCAGGCTCACCTACCACGACCAGATTGGTCGTGTATTAAAAGAAGGTGGTGTTAGGAGTCATAAAAATCGTAGAGCTTGTATGAAAAGGATTATGAATGTTGAAGAGGCGAGTGAGGTGTGTAAGGATCGTGCCATATGGCGTTCGGTTTAGTTAGTTAGTTAGTCAGGTAATACACAGGATTTTATTTGTTCCACAAATACTAAATGAAAACTAGTAAAAGGTGTCTCTTGCATCTATCAGACCAGTACAAACTATTATTAAGTTACTGGTTTTCAGGTTACGTTTTTAGTTATATTTTTGTCCGGTACATCAACTGCTTTCTAGAGTTCCGTACCCAAAGGTAAGAACGGGACTACTATTACTAAAATTCCGCTGTCCGTCTGTCTATCTGTCCGTCCGTCTGTCTGTCACCAGATTAAGCTAGACAGTTGAAATTTTTAAACATCATGTATTGCTGTTGTCCCTATAATAACAAATACTAAAAACAGAATAAAATAAATATTTTTAGGGGGGGGGGGGGGGGTCCCATACAACAAACGTGATTTTAATGCTATTTTTTGCACGATATCGATTTTGTGCGCGAGTGCGACTCGCACTTGGCCGGTTTTTGTATCTTATGACTTTGAGGTCTAATTGCCTATGCTAAAATTCATCAAAATAGGTTCAACCTTTTGGGCTTGAAGACGGAACTCATACAAACACATTTACAATATTAGCAAATATTTCGGAGAAGTGAGCGTATTGGAATAGAACCGAAGACTTTGCATTTCCTCCTACGACTAAGTAAAACTCGTTATGTGTTACATAAGTTTTGTTATTTGATTATTCATTCACCGTCCATGCATCTAAAGTTAGCTTCACACTTTTAATTAAGGGAAATGAAAATTACAAACACTGAACTTTACGCTTTTAATGTGAAATAGTGTTGAGCGAACTCAAGTCTTCGAGTCCTACATAATACGTCAAAGTCAAGACCCAGATTCTTAACTAACTAACTATATAATTTGAGTAGCTTGAAAAAAGAAAATCTCAAAAATGTGGAAGTTTTTACCGTGTCTACATGTGTTCAATTATACGTTATACAAAACGAAATACGTTTATCTTACCACTAAGTAATCACAATCACAAAAAGTATTTTACAAGTTAAAATAAGCAATTTTCATATGGCATCGTAGAATTATGCACCGAAATCATAAAATTAGAGGTACCGGTAATTTTAAATTACTTAATTTTTAAGAAATATTAAACTAATAATAATATATTATTTTAAAGTTTTGCTTACCATTAAAACCACCTTTATTAAATTTAAAATATGTTACAATTGTAATTCGAGTCCTCGAATTTCGAGTCTCATCCTGACCTATTTGTTCTAAAAATAGAACTCGCAAAACTTGCTCACGCCAACTCTACGACCTTCACTCCGTCATTTGATGTATAACAACTAATTATTGTGTAGAAAGTTAAACCGAAGCTCGGTAATAATACGTTATTCGGCCAAGTTGTTGATGTGGCGATACAGAACGGCTGTTCCTCGACTTGGGAGTTGGCAAGTGATCAATCAGCGGAACGTTATAATTACACTTGGTGTAGTTTTAACCCGCATCGATATTATCTGATGGACGGCTTATAGAGGTTTCTAATATACCGGTGTAGCGCATGACATTAGACACAGACTTTCAGTTTAATCGACAATGCCGTTAATAAGTTACTGATTTAACAGTTTGTAGTATTATGAATACTGTACCGTTGTCTGTCTTTTGATGGACGACGTTTGTTATTATGGTACTAGTAAAATAGATTAATATTAAAACAAAACAAACAAACATACAAACATAACATCACGTCTTGTTTTTTGCTGAATGTGGTTAAAGGGGACTGCTGTCCCTTTAACTCTGCCTACCCCTTCAGGGATTACGGGCGTGATATGTTATGTTATGTTATGTTAAGTAACAAAAAGCTACCCGACAGTAATTCTCTAGAAAAGAACTGATTGCAAAAAAATATTCACTGTCTAAATCAAGTTGAGCTATGCATAACATATCAACTTAATGCATAAGAGTTTTCTCCATTAACCTCCTCATTTCAATAGTAATGACAAACCACAACCTATTAAACGTCTATTCCTTCAAACTCATTTGGAAAACAATCAAACACATCTGCAATACTTATCCCGAAAACAAATGCTTAATCTCCTTAACTGCACGGTCGTGACTGGCATTACGCTTTCGCTGCAAACTGCAGTCTGCTGCAACTGCATAGAGTGCATTTTAGAATGCATATTCATTCAGGAGTCGCCTCCGCAGTCGGGGTACGTGTTTTGTATGTTAATGCGAGTGGCACCTGCCGTCCGCCCGTACGTCGTACATACGAATGTTCGTACATGCTTGCGAATGGACGAATCTGAAAGAATTTTTAACTTTTTGCACCTGTTAATATAGATTTTTAGACGATAAAGTCGACTTGGTCGTGATTTTAGGAGTCTATTTAGGTATGTGGGCATTTGGGGTCTAAATGAGTCCTTGTCATATTTCCAGATGTAGGTACAGATAGCGCGCGAGTTGAATGCAGAGCTCAGGTATGTCTCGTCTCAGGCCCCGACTGCATTCAACTCGCGCGCTATCTGTATATACCTCTTCAACTGAGTCAAATCTAGTACTTTCGTAAATTTAACATGTCTGGTATGGCAAATATGACAGTGGTTACACATTTATAGTCGACTAGCTCTCCCCGCAGTTTCACCCGAGTTTATAAATAAATAAATAAAAAATAAATATCCGACTACATCACATACATTGATCTGACTCCGAGATTAGTGGCTTAAGCACTTGTGTTACGGATATCAGAAACAACAGTGGTATTACAAATATATACTTAAATATTGTTATATGAATATTTTGGTACTAAAAATTTTATTTAAACTAATTGTTTTAACTATTATATTGCATACCCGGTATGGGTAACTGTTGAAACTTATATAAATTATATGTAACCACCTTTTGTAACACAGTTTCTGGCAATAAAAAACATTCTATTCTATTCTATTCTATTGGATATTAACACCCAGACACAGAACAAACACTAGTATTCATCATACGAATGTTTGTCCTGGGTGGGAATCGAACCCACAACTCTTGGCGCATGGGGCAGGGTCACTACCGAATGCGCCATCGAGTTAGTCAATGTTGTTTAGCCTATGGCCTTCCTCGAAAAATGGGCTATCTAACACTGACATATTTTTTTAAATCAGACCAGTAGTTCCTGAGATTAGCGCATTCAAGCAAACAGAAAAACTCTTCAGCTTTATATTATTAGTAAGTATAGATACCTAGTATAAATCAGTACTTAATTGGAAACCTAAATGAACATTCTAGAATTTTAACTAATACATCTCACAAAAAGACACGTATCCTTGTTCCATTGGGCTACTGACGCTTCCGTCTACCTAGGTAATAGCCAATGTTATCTATATGAGGCATGAAATTATGTTTATTTTTAAAGTAAGATGACACTTTTATTTATAGTTGTTGCTCCTGATAAAATATTAAACATTTTAAAATAGAATACCACGAAATTAGATTGGTTTATTTTTGAAAATACTAGGAATACGGCAATTCTAATTTGAGAACCCTGAAAAGGTCACAACTTTCGAGTGCTAATTACGCCATTTATTTTCAATGAATTGGAAGAAAATAAGCTAAAAGCTTAAAGCTCTCATCTTGACTTGAATATTTTATGAAATAACTTTTGGCGACCCTGTATATTAGATGAAAAAATACTCGCGGACGTTTTACATACAAGTTGACGTATTATACAAACTTAAGTATTCCTTAATTTCGGTTACTTTTGATTATTTATGAAAAGCATCCACGTATCTCAAAAAAAATTATGAAAATACGTCACTTTAATAGTACATACATACTTCACATAAAATAAAATGATTTTTTCTTATTTATATAGGCTTTTAAAAAAAGCACTTATAAATCGTCAAAACAAAATAAATATAAGTAAACCGGTTCAAAAAGCAGATTCTACCGAGAAGAAACCGGCAAGAAACTCGATAGTTACTTTTTTAAATGTCTGAATTTTTTAGTAAATTTAAATCTATCAGTGCAGACGAACAGCCTATTCTGAGACTTGCCATATATTCTTATCATTTAAATAATCTTCTACCATAAAGTAGCCCTTTTTAACATCACGCCCGTAATCCCCGAGGGGGTAGGCAGAGTCAATAAGATAGCAAGCCCCTTTAACCTTTAGCCAAAAATAAAACTGGGCTGGGTTAGAAGGATTATTATATTTATTTAATAGTGATTTTTGATTGATATGACAACTACACGTATACATAGATATCGGTTCTAATACATTTTAATAAATGGCACCAGGCATTAAAACAAAAAAACGTTTCATAGATTAACCGAATACGAAAAAAACCAGACCTTTCTCGTTTAAGCTCAAACGTTCCAATTAATTTTTAGTTTCTCCATTAGTTACGAATTCATAACATGAAGCTAGTATAATATTTCTTTTAAAAAACATATAATCTTATATATTTTTGTACTATTTATAAATCTGAAAATACCAATTACACATAGCTTAAAGCCTTCCAACGAAAATTATTTTAAACGTCCCAATTTCAATTTGGACCGACGTTCCCTTTCATTTTTAATAAAAAAGCGAGATCTAATCCGCTAAAGTATAAATAAAACTCGACAATGACGCAATAACAGGGAATAAGTATCCGGGAATACAAAGGACTCGGTACAGGATAACCGGCTTTAAGCCGCTGCGTAGGGCTGCTCGCTATGTTATTGGATATCGATAATCTATCGATTCTATCGCAATCTTGCAACGTAGGAAGGTTGTCGATAGACTTATCGATTACATACGAATAATCGATATGATTTAATATAAACTGTAAGTATTTTTTATCATAAAGAGTAACAGCCATTAACATTGATGCAAAAAAAATTTTTTTTTTATTCTAAATAATTATATTGGGTACCTCAAAAATCTTTTCCGAAGTACCAAATTTCTTGATAGTACTACTATAATTCATGGCGTGATACCAAATACCGTTGATGCTATGAATTTGAAATCTTACTATTGGTCTGGGATTTAAGCCTTTTGCATTTTATTATATTCCGTAATACATGAGTACTTACATGTTAGTTACTATGAATGTTAGTGGATGGAGAGGAAGAGGAAGGCGAAATAAGAGATGGATGGATTGTGTGAAAGATGATATGAGTGCAATGGGAGCGGATAGCTTGATGACGGCTGACCGGGACGTGTGGGAGAGGAAGACATGCTGCGCCGACCCCAGGTGAACTGGGAGAAGGGCAAGAGAGAATACTTGAGTACTTACAGCCTGACGTTTTCTTCACTTTGCAATGGGCTATGGTCGCAGGATGACTCCTGGTACGCAACCTAATTTATTCTGGTGAGCTTGTATTTTTTTCTAACATATTTGTATTTATAAAGACAATTTACCATGAACTATTATTACGTTACTGGATCCGGGCTTTTTCAGTAAGAATTGCTGTTAATGGAATTTCAGCTCCCACGACGAACCCGGTCATAGCATCGACAGAATTTGTAAGTGTTAGTATCGATAACCATGCAACACTACAGTGCTTGTCGCCTATGCCTCCCTTAAGGGCAAGCCCGCGGAAATACGGGATTACAGAAGTAAAATGATAACGGACGTTGATGGTATACCTGTTGTAGACGACCCGTTCAGGATAATGAGAGATAAGCAGTGACTTACCTGTTTATAGGAAGCTATTTATAAATAGTAGGTATACGTGGTTTTAAACTTTCGCGTTGCATTGTCACTAGAAACGAAAACTGTGGTCAGAAGCAGTTCTGCTTGTGAATGACCGAATGTCCGTTGTGAATGAACTAAGCATCACGCTGTAAATACTCATATACTATATGTTTAGTTCCGTTAGTATTTTTCTAGCAAATAGTATAAATAATTTTTTTGCCTGCATGCAAGAACTCTTGTACCATAAATAAGTAGGTAAGTATATATTCTACATCAAAATAAAATAGGTCTTCCAAAAGGACTATTTTAAATTAGATGCTTAAAAAGTACTTTCAGAATAGGTATTCGAACGAGACATTATCAACTAGGTACATTAACACTTTACATTATTATCCCTGTTTTCAGTATTAATGCGGTATCCGTGCCGGTATAAGATCTTTGATAACGAAACAAACAGCAAGGAGGCTTTGAACTCGATTTTTAATTGAGGTTGAAATAATTTTGCTTAAATATGATCTGTTTCTTTTAATTTTACTTTGAGACCGATTTCCCGGAACCTATAGCAATGTAGATGTTAATTCTGTTGGTAATACCGAATACCTTTGGCGGGTAGCTTCCTCTTTTATTTTTTTACTTAGGTATTTAAAGTCATGGCTCCGCCAGTGAGAGAGGTTTAATACCCATTTTTAATTAAGGTAAATGATCACCGGTTGATAGATGGGTATAATTTAGTTTTTGCGTTAATGGTTATGAAGATTTAATTATAACTAACCAAAAAAAAATTGATTAAATTAGATTTGGGAAAAGTTTTTATGCCAATTTCCTGCAGTATGTTTATAGCTTTATAGCTGTATAGTTCTTTTATAGAATTTTTAAAGAATAGTCTTCTTCCAAAGAGTGTTAAGTTCGAAGTCCAACGCGAATAGTCCACGCAAAAGTCACTTGATATGCTTGTACTTGTATCTCAATGCACGTCTTATATTAGCCTCAAACGCTAATGAGGAATCAATTGCTGAATTCAAGTGCTTGAATTAATTATAATCGAAAACAATCACTTAATTTTTTGTTAAGGCTGCCTGTCCAGCGGAGCGAAGTAGCGGAGCGGTGAGCGAGTTAAAAATCGATCAATAGAAAATGTCCACTAAAGAGAAGCGGAGATTTTGTGCAATCCTATTGGCTAATATTTCTCCGTTTCTCCGATCCGTTAGTATAGAACATTTCTTTTATAAACCTCCGAAAGAAGCGTACAATTAGATTCAGAGAGTACTAAAGTTATTCCTTCACATTCCTTATTCATGTCGAAAGCGAAGCAAAAACTCACAAAGCTCTCGAGTACGTTAGCGTAAAGAAATGCGAATGTATGTTAAAGCTAATATGCCCGTCTAAAAAGAACGACACGCATGCAGAGTGCATCGGGAGATGAATGCAAATCTAGTGAGCGCTGTGACGAGCTCACATCTGCACCCTGGCGCGCCAAGCGACATGCTTTCGTCGGTGTTGCCAGGTATACCACATAGGTATACCTACCTTTTTTGGCTGAATGTGGTTAAAGGGGCCTGCTGTCCCTTTAGATTGCCTACCCCTTCGGGGATTATTGACGTGATGTTATGTATGTATGTATTACCTACAATTGAAAATGTTGTACGATTTAACTAAGTCAATATTACTTTTTAATCAGGTCATTTATGATAATTTTCCTAGCGACTTGTCCCGTGCTTGCTTGGTCCAGGATTAAGCTTCATCTTCATCTTCATCTCAAAGGCCGACAGTGTACCTGTAACTCCTAATGTTGCAGATGTACATGGGTAACAGTAATCACTTACCATCAAGTGAACTGTCTGCTCGTCTGCCCGCGATAACATAAAAAAAAAAGCTAGTCTGGTTATCACATTGAAGTCACATTGAACTGCTTATCCTTTCGTAACCCTAGGGCAAGCAGACTGAATCGTAGTTTCACACCTAGTTATTTGAATGTTCAGATTTCATCATGATGTTCATCAACTATGAATTTAATATGACAGTTTTTGAAAAAAAAAATATACGTAAATTTTTATTATGTCTAAATTTCAGGTCAAAATCAGCAATGAGTGAAACAGTACCCACTATAGAACTCTGTATTGGCCCATCGCATACAAGAGATCAACGTAATGAAAGCTGATCAAGTCTGTACAATGTAATAGAAATCTATTAGATAGAACATTATTATTTCGTAATAAAAGCAGTCTGAGCTCTAAAAGACATTAAAATAAGTCAATTTTCTTCGTAGCCAAACACAGAGATCTTAAATCTATTGAAACCTAAAAGTAAGTTGCGACTTTCAATAATATATTAGTAATTTATCAAAAGCCAAATAATATGTCACTAAACATTGTGAGCAATACGCATGGTATCATTTAACGATAAATGACATAGAAAAGCTAATTCATTTTGTGAAAAAGAATAAAGAACATTCAGAGGATACAACAAGGACATTTTTTAGACGTTTGTTTATCTCGGCACAAGATCTTCAAGACTAGTTCCAATAGGTGGCGTTGATTGACATTTATATGTCATGCCATGCATTTAACAACAAACGAATTAATGTAACCACTAAGTATATATTAAAAAATATATATATATTGCCTGATAGGATCTCGCAAACACATGACAACTATTTCACTGCCTCGGGGATCTGAAGTCGCTTCGCAGAAATATGTTGGCGCACGGCGCACTATGCACGAACAGGAGATTCTGAAAGTAGCGCATTAGCTTTTTCATGGCGCAATTTTGAGTTAGCAAAAAACCCGTCTGAAAGAATTGCGCTTGTGTTTTAACGCAATAATTTATGCTGAATTAGGTCTACGTTTTACCCTTAATGGAACCAAATTCCTAAAGTAGCAACACTGACTTCCAGCGCCCACGAATTCATTTTCCTTATGAATATTATAAATTCCCGTCGCGTGGTCCGCTTGAAAAATAATGGAGGCGATGCGCAATTTCGTCAACTTTAGTATTTAGGTAAGAGCTGCGGAACAGCCTCCCCGCTACACTTATTAAGAGAAGACGCGGCCGCAGGATTAAAAAAATCTCTCAAAAATTTTATATGGTAACATCATTCATAGACAAAATCAGTCTGAAATCAAAATGTTTTTATCAGTATTCAACATTTGCAACCTGTGCACCTCTTAGTTATTTTTGCATAATTACAAATATTTTTAAAGAGATTAACACTTTTGCAGAGACTTATATTATTTTCATTGAAAAACCAATTGCTTACCGATTCCGAATTTCAATTGATACTTTATTATATTAGGTGACATCATCAATATATTACATAGTGTTAATATTGAACTATTTATATTCAAAATAATAAAGCTTTTCACGGGACTATTTTTGAAGTAATAAAACATTACGTTTTAAGTTGGCTAAACAACTCAGTCTGAGGTTTAACTCGAATGTCCCCAGTTTCCTTCGTCGTTTTTATGGAAGAATTAAATAGAGGTCTTCTTTACGTTGCGTAGTTCATCACTTTTTAATTTAACCGGGGTCATAATAGAAATATATGTACATCATCCTTCTAGAATTATGAGAGCGGTAATAGCTCAATGGTAAAGACACGCGCCTGATAACTGAGGGGTGCGGGTTCAAACCCGAACACGTACCTCTGGATTTTTCATATCTATGTACGTATTAATACCACTAGCTCGGCGGTGAGGCATCGTGATGAAACCTGCAAATTCATACAACTTCCGATTTGGTTCAAAAATTGTCTGGTTCCCCTATCTTAGCGTTACGAAGGTCAGATCGGCAGTCGCTTCAATGTTATTACCAGCCTCGCTACATCCTGGATCATGGTCTAAGCGGACCCTGTCTAAGCACGGGTCATAACGCTAGCTATAAATTCATTCAAAATAAACTTGATTATTCATTTTTTGTTTCTGGCATGTGTATGCATACCTACTTAGTATATATTGATTTTGTTTACTTAAATTAATATAAAATTATAATTTTTAGTAGCCCTCATACTTATTCGCCTCTCACCTTACACCTAGAGAGATGAAAGTATGACTGAAAATCAGCGCTTCACAGGACCTTCGTCCTGCGTCAGCACAAGCTGAGTCATATATTTTTGCTCAACTGATATTTTTATTGTTTGTCAATTGTACTTTATAATTTATCCATTCCTTTTTTTTTTTGTAATTCGTAATTTTCTTTTCTTTGTAATGTCTTAGGAAGGCTATAGGCTATACACCGTTAACATTACCCATAAACGCGGGTGAATTATTTATATTAATTAACTAACGTAAACAACATACGAGTAACCTCTCAATTCGGTAGTGAAATCACTTCCGCAATAATATTTTTCGCTATCTACTATATGATATGTCAAAACGTTTCAAATATTACCGAACTATTAATAACGTATGAAACGCCATGGCACAGAAATACTGGGTACATTTGCATATTTTATACACCTGTTACATCTAACAGGTGTATAAAATATGGGTGTAAATAATAAGGGTGCCTAGTTTGAAGTGGAACCCCTTCAAACATCTTTGAAGGGGTTCCACTTCAAACTAGGCACCCTTAGCTTTTATGATCAAAGACAATCCCTCCCATTACAGCACCAAACTGTTTTTTCCATCATTATCAATGTAAGTATCCATCGTCTTGATAAATTCTCTTTGATAAAGATAATTTGTCTTTGCCTTTTTAACTTTTCCGTATCTAATTGCGCGTTAAAATTATGTTGAACTGCTGACGTCACGAGCAAAACAAACAAGTAAAGTCGGCCAGGTGGCCTGCGAAGACAAGGGGGCCTCGTAAAAAGGCGGTTTGATTCCAACTGGATAAGAAAGGCGTAGCGAGGCCCCTTCACCACGGAACTTTCTTTCGAACTTACTTAAAGCAGCAACAACATCCACTGCTTCTCACGCTTGACCCAATGTTATAAGCTACTTAAGAAACCAGGCGATGGAAATTGTAGAGTGTAGATTTTCGAGTTAAGGTTTGTGGAAAAGTGTTCTAGGGGGCGGAAAGCAAAATGTAAATAACACCTTTGTTGATTAATCATTGTGAAATAGTATCGCACAAGCAGATAGCGCGGGCGCTCAATTTTTTCACGTTGCGCGCTTAATTTATAAGGCAGGAAGGGTTTGGGCTACAACGTTTTAATTAGTAGGCTAATCTACAGATCTGCTGACACAGAAATACATCTATTAGGGGTCGGTGCGCTGTTATCTTATGTACTATGATAGAGTGAAGCGTTTCGCTTTTATTTAACGACTTGAGATTCTCAATACTTGGTGAAAAGTTTTGAATTATTTACGAGCCTCTCCCAATCTTCTTTTGCGGCTGTTTTTCTTTTAATATTATTGTTATTTTATTATTTGTTTTCAATAGTGTTAAATAATCAAGAGCGATGGTAGCTCAATGGTAGATAAGGACACGCGCCTCTTAACCGAGGAGTGCGGGTTCAAACCCGGGCACGTACCTCTCGATTTTTCAAATCTATGTACGTATTTATACCACTAGCTCGACGGTGAAGGAAAACATCGTGATGAAACCTGCAAATTCAAACAACTATGGATTTGTAACCATGATCCAAAAATTGTCTGGTTCCCCTTTCTTAGGGTTACGAAGGTCAGATCGTCAGTCGCTTCAATGACCAGACCAGACTGGCTAAATCCTGGATCCTGGATCCTGGTCTAAGCGGACCTCGTCTAAACACGGGACATAACGCTAGGAAGATGATGATGCCCGTATTTCCAATTCATTCATGTTTCAGTGACAAATATCCTAACTTTCATGTTCATTACAATAGTATTATTCTAGTATTACCTAGTTGCAGGTGTAGTACAGACATCGAAAATGTTCTCTACCAGAGACTTCAATCTACAATCGGAAGCATGTACATGCGATAATATCTTTGTAACACGACGATAGACGTGGAATGTCCTCCGCAATGAGAGATCTAAGAACATCAAACAACCAGAGCCACTAATCAATTAACTTTCTTCCTTAAATCGAAAGTGACAAAAAATCTGAATCATATTTATAAAGCATTAAGGTTTTAAATTTTTATTGTACCATCACGACCGTTAACCCCGAAGGGGAAGGCAAAGTTAAAAGGACAGCTAGCCCCTTTAACCACTTTCATACAACTGCGACTGCCGATCTACCCTTCGTAACCCTAAGATAACAACCAGATAATTTTTGGATCATGGTTACAAATCCAAAGTTATTTGAATTTGCAGGTTTCATCACGATGTATTCCCTCACCGTCGAGCTAGTGGTATAAATACGTACATAGATTTGAAAAATATAGAGGTACGTGCCCGGGTTTTAACCCGCACTCCTTGGTTAAGAGGCGCGTGACCTTACCATTGAACTACTACCGCTCCCTTCGCACCGCTCCGCCCTTCACATTCACTCCACTGAATTACTCAACTAAGTAGCACCAACATATACGGTGTAAGTTCGGAGCCCATGGTTCTGACATGGCCGACGCGGAGTCTCTCGAGCGAACTTGAGACGCTCCCCGTGTTTGAATAGTCAGGCGACGAGACAATGGGAAGTCGCACTTGAGAGACGAGGTATAAACAATCGAATGTGAGATAGAGTAGGTGCTAAAGATTTTGAACTTAGCATTCTTCGTGAAAGATAGGTAGTTTATTTTTCACGAAAAAATCGACATCCCCAATCGTAGACCACATTCTGGACCTATTAAAACTCTGTAGGAAACGAGACCGAGAAATAACACCTTATAATGCAAAAAAAATATCACAGTAGTCACTTAACGAATAATAAAAACATTTGGTTTTTCAGTTTTGATTTTGCATTTGCAAAACTAGTCTTAAGATTTTATTAATAAATGTCAGACTAGATCACATATATTGATCGGACTTCCAGGTAAGAGCTTAAGCGTTCGTGTTAACGGATGTCAAAAAAATCAACTGTGGTATTACAAATATATACTTAAGTACCTATATACTTATATATTGCATATTAACACACAGACACAGAACAAACAAGTATTCATCACAACTCTTGGCGCAGTCTCAGGATTTGAAACATATTTGATCAAAGACTGGAATTTAATACTTCTCGGGAGGGGCCGCTCATCGGATAAGATTTTTAATATCTTCCCCTCCGGACCCGTTTTTAGCACAAACAATCACGAAACTTTAATTGCTCAAGTCATCAAAACCAACACGGAACTCGAAAAATTCAAATAGAAACAACTGGAAGGTAAACGGGGTGTAGCCAGCAATCGTAAACTAACAAGAGTTGTTCAACAAAACCTAAGCAGTTTCGACTTAAATTTGTTAAATACACCCCCGAGTTTCTAATCTAATAGGCCTCGGGGTCACTCCTCTAGTGACGTGTAGATCTGATGCTCTTTGATCGCGGTCTGAACTAGTACTGTTCTGCTGAATAAGTACTAGTTCATTTAAATCTCAAATAGTTAGGCATTAAGCATACACTGTTAAATTCTAACTATATCTAATTAAACGTCAAGTAAAATTTGTAAAGTCTAACACTACGACCGATCAACTGGCGAAGATATCTCGATTGATAAATAATAAGAGTTATAAACGTTTACGTCAGTGGTAATTGATAAATAAAAGAGCTTTAAAACGTTACCGTAAGGAGGAATTGCCAGGTCAGATGAGTATTTGTAGCATATGGTATAGAGAGATAGTTCTTTGACCCCGGTATCCTGAGAAGCTCTCAAGTAAGAACAAACTCCACTCGAAGACGAAGGCTCTCAGCGAGCAGGTGGCTGGGCAGAACTATTCAAGTGATATCTCTTAGAACTTGCGTTTAGAGTTTGAGGCCGATTTGGAACTTCAGTGAAACTATCATTTTGCATTAGTAACCTTTGAATAGGGTAGCTTGAGCTAATCTATGATATAAGATATCATCATCTTCCTAGCGTTATGTCCCGTGTTTAGACGGGGTCCGCTTAGACCATGATCCACGATTTAGCGAGTCTGGTAATTACATTGAAGCGACTGCCGATCTGACCTTCGTAACCCTAAGATAGGGGAACCAGACAATTTTTGGATCATGATTACAAATCCAAAGTTGTTTGAATTTGCAGGTTTCATCACGATGTTTTCCTTCACCGTCGAGCTAGTGGTATGAATACGTACATAGACTTGAAAAATCCAGAGGTACGTGCCGGGTTTGAACCCGCACTCCTCGGTTAAGAGGCGCGTGTCCTAACCATTGGGCTACCACCGCTCCTATGATATAAGATAGTATTCAACAATTTATATTACTAAAATTGGTCCTGAGCGTAAAGATGAAACATCAACAATATCTTCAAAAAGTCGTCAGCATGCGAGTGACACCGCCTGGCTGGCAAGCGCCAACAAGCATGTATTTACTACCTATTCTCTATTAAACTGGCCTTACGTTTCGTATAAATAAAAGGGTCGATAAAAAACATTAGGAACCATTCCTAAAAGTTCATCCTTCACCCCAACACAGCACTACGAACCTTTAGAATTAGCCAAGTGGTCAGCAAATTGGCCTTCTCGCCCCGCCTTACAAATTATGGGAGTTATGTCCGAGTTAGAACCCTCTTTAATCCATAGATATAGTCTTGTTTAATAATAAATCTGACTCAATATATATTTGAAAATATGCCAATCTTTATTCTGTTTTGTGTATCTTCTTTATACATAACCATAATATTTATACATTTATGGCAGTGATGGTTTGGTTGGACGCTAATAAATAAACAAATTCAGACTATGTACATCACATCTGACTTCGTGGTCATTAGCTTAAGCACTGTTTTAGAGATATCAGCAACAACAGTGCTATTACAAATATACATATACTTCAATACTGGATATTAACACCAAGACACAGAACAAATACAAGTATTCATCACACGAATATTTGTCCTGGGTAGGGATCGAACCCCACAACTCTTGACGCATGGGGCATCACTACGGAATGAGCCATCGAGCCAGTCAAGTTGGTGTTCAAGATAATTTTCTTTTCTGTATTGGCTTGTCTTTTATGTTCTTATTAACATGGATACCACTGTTACAAGTCTTATTTATTTTTTATTTATTTATAAGGTTTGCTAACAGTTTAATCATCCATTCTTAATCAACAAAATTACAAAGGTTGTAAATTCTATGAGTAATCTAATTAAAAGTAAACACAACATAAACGGCAAAAAAAATCCTGGTCTGTATACTTATTTTAAATTTTTAAAATATATTAAATATATTAAAAACTTTAAAATAAAGTATCGTTTTTAAAGACCATTACTAAGAAAATTAGTACACGCATTTGATAAAATAAAGTGTAGCTTTTGAATACCATTATGTACTTAGATGAAGTTTTTGATTGCATTATTGTGAACCTTAAAATGGCCCGAGACTGAGTATGGTAATTTAAACTAAAACTTATTTAAATCAAATTTAAAAATTCATGAAACAGATAATATTTTTAAATTGACAAAAAGTATTTCAGCATTTGTTTTTATCACGAATAATAATTTATAACTCAATTGTAGACAAGGCAAAAATCTTAAAAATTTTAAAAATAATCGTCAACTTTGATATTCTTCAAGCAAAAACTTTAAATACATTTTAGAATAAGTGACTCCTTTAGGACAGAGACGAAAGATTCCAAAGAATTTTTGTCATGAATTATGCAACCTGCCAAGTCTTTTATAATAAATGGATTTGGACTAAGCACTGCATGCAAGATAAACTCAGTTATTAATATGTATAGGCACTTAAGAAAACAGAAAGTTCTGGAAAGGACTGTGGGGTGCAACTAACGAGTTGTTTTTCAACTATACTCATGATTTACCCCTTGGGTTAGCATTGCTTACATTAGTAAATATACTATAGATTTATCCATCCATGACCAAAAAGATAAAAATAAATATATTGACTTCTGTAGTGACCTCAGATTTATATTAAGAATTATGTATCAAATAGATTAAGTTTTCTATTTCATTTATTTATTGCTTAGCTATGTATTATTTTTATATATTTTATGTAAATTAAAGAAGCGGAGACCTTCGGCGATTACAGGCGTGATGATATAGATGAATGAATGAAAAAATAACAAGTTCGAAGATAATTATAGGATCTCTTTTTAT
The DNA here is from genome assembly GCA_951394215.1 of Glyphodes perspectalis. Classification (NCBI taxonomy): domain Eukaryota; kingdom Metazoa; phylum Arthropoda; class Insecta; order Lepidoptera; family Crambidae; genus Glyphodes; species Glyphodes perspectalis. Next base: position 18,283,881 of record OX596202.1, on the reverse strand, counting down.
AATAGTGCCTTGACATTACATAATTTACTACATTATACTAAATAGTCCCCCGCTACTTGTATCCGTATGCATTAAAGGCAAAAACTGCAAACCAGATTTTGATGCGGAGTACGTCGGCGGGATAGGTTGCTCGTTAAACATTTACTTAAATACCAAGAAGTTGTGTTTTTTTTGTTCCAGGTTTTTGTGTCCAATCATCTTTGGTGGCGCTGCAAATGTTGAGAAACGTCGAGATAATGCATGTAGCAAATACCGAAGGCCGCTATAAGTAGGAGCCGCCCAACTCCGCTCAACTGCCAACTTACAAACTCTCAAGTGCTGGAATATTTTTAAAATGCAAATAGTGCAATGGATGAACACCAGAAGCATCTCAGAAGGTTTTCGAACTCACACGCATTAGTTTCGGAATATTCATGTTGCAACTTTGGTCTCGCTCGTTCGGAAATTTGTATGAAGCCTTTTTTCGGGAAAATTGTAAGTGAGCAGACGATTCGACACGAAATAAGGAAGCTACTTTTAAAAATATGGGTACTTAGTTAGTTTAGATAGTTGGAGTGTGTTATTCGCACTTAGCCTCTTAGTTAGGCCTTTGTGATCAATTTGCCTTGGGAAACAATGATGATCTCTCAAACTGTCGTTAAAAAGATTATGTATAGATTTAAAACACAAGCTAGACAATAAATATTATGAAGAAACTTCAAAGACATTCAGATAACTATGAAAGATTGTGAATTATAATAAATTTTAACATAACCATAACTATTGGGTATAATGTTCATCAGGGATTCTAAAACCTTCTTGCATTAGGCCTCCAAGGATGATAAAAACTGTCTCCCTCGCGAATTTCTCAGAAAACGAACAATTTCCATACATAAGAATCCATCAGAATTCCATATAGATTTATTGACGCCCTCTAAGCCAATACGGCCACTGTTCGAGAAGTCAACAACTGCACCAGGCCTGGTACGAGAGTTTTCTCGATTTAATTTCTCGACGGGAGTTTTGTTAGGGAATTAATCGGGACCTTTGTGAGTGGATCGGGGTCGAGTCGCTAAAGCCGCCTAAGTTTTGGAACTCTCGGCAAGTCGGCGAGTTTGCGGTTCGAGGCTTTATAGTGGACGATTTTGGTGCATATTTTGAAGACGTAAAACAACATGGGCATTTTTTTTTAATTCAGATAGTATTCATCCAGAAATCTCGTTGGCTTCACATTTCGTGTCAAAAAAGGGACGGGCCCCCGCACGGCGATCTGCTAAAGTGCATGATAATAAGTTATAATCATTGGAAAATCAGCATCGCAAAATATTAGAAACCAGAATAATTATTTTATTGCTAGCCCTGCTCTTCCGCATCTTGACCATATAAGAGAGACGGGCATTTCCATACCCTCAAGTCCCGATACAGCGATCGTTGGCAAGTTATAGTAAGCTTATTTTGATTACTATTGATTGTATTACTTCTAAGTAATTTTCATCTATCCACACAAGAATCTACGTTCATATTTTAAACTAGCTATGCCAGCGGTGTCACCCGCGTTTATGGTTAATATTATAAAGACTATTTCCGTCATACATGATTTCTATGTAACTTTAACCATTAAGGCTGCACACGCGACGGAAGCTTAAAAAATGAAGTAACTTCTCACGTTTTCCCAACATTTCCCTTCACTACTCTGCTCCTATTGATTGTAGCGTGATGAAAAGTATACTATAACCTGCCCAGAAATATGAAGAATAATTGTAGGTACCAAGTCTCGTTAAAATCCGTCGAGTAGTTTTTGTTTCTATAAGGAACAGACAGACAGACAGACAGACAGACAGACAAAAATTTTACTGATTGCATTTTTGGCATCAGTATCGATCACTAATCACCCCCTGATAGTTATTTTGAAAATATATTTCATGTACAGAATTGACCTCTCTACAGATTTATTATAAGTATAGATTATTCATTATTTTTAAGTCCCATGATGGTCTGGGATTTTAAACGAATGTGCCAACTGTGTTTCTTGCTCATCATGTCGTAAAAGGCGACTAATGGTAGATATATCGGGTTTTGGGTGTGTGATTGTGTAGGCGACGAGCTAGCCACTTGTTACTACTTTTACACATTTGTTTTATTTTTGACTGAAAGTGTTTAAGGGGCTAGTTGAACCTTTGATACCGCCTACCCCCTCGGGGATGACGGTACGTGATATTATGTATGTATATTTTAAGTTGGCTAAAGCAACATCGTCTCACGACCTCTGTCGTCGGTTCTAAAGCGCTCATCCTATTGACTCTGTCGCGCAACTTTAATTGCTCTTAGAAGGGGAGGCGGGGGTCAATTGATACAATTTGATGTTAACAAGGGCTTGTGGGCGCGAGTAAGTGGGGCCTTGTGGCGCTGATTGCAGCTGCAGATGCAGTTAATTGTGCAGCCGATACCTGATCGGCTTACTGCTGCCGTGATGGATGGTGATGCTAGTAATGGCGGTAGGCTTGTTCGTGTTGCCGGTTCGTGTTGCATTGGACCGAAGATATAAACGTATAGATTGATATATACTATGTCTTCTTAAGATAGGGGACTTCTTCCTAAGATAAGGGAACCAGACAATTTTTGGATCATGGTTACAAATCCAAAGTTGTTTGATTTTACAGGTTTCATCACGATGTGTTCCTTTACCGTCGAGCTAGTGGTATAAATACGTACATAGATTTGAAAAATCCAGAGGTTCGTGCCCGGGTTCGAACCCACACTCCTCGGTTAAGAGGTGAGGGTCCTAACCATTGAGCACCACCGCTCTTTTATATTACCTACTGTTGCTTTAAAAATACAATATAGACGGCCATTTTGTTACGACATTCAAGCCGGCCCTGACCTGGACTCAGAGAGCAATGCGAATTGTTAATTAGAATAATCTCTCAGTTTTAATATTACGAGGGGCTTAATGAAGGAAGGCGTGTAAATATTCCGGCCATGACTGCCGCCCAGTAGAGCCTCGACTCGAGGACTCTTATTAAGGCGCCTATTGAGCTGGGGAGATAACTATTAATCTAATATATAAAATTCTCGTGTGGCGGTGTTTGTAACATATAAATCGGTCAAGCCGTTTCGGAGGAGATTGGTAACAAACACCGCGACACGAGAATTTTATATATTAGATCTTGTATATAAACACCCAGACGCAGAACAAATACAAGGGTTCATCAAACGAATGTTTGTCCTGGGTGGGGATCGAACCACAACTCTTGGTTCATGGGGCAGGGTCACTACCGAATGCGCCATCGAGCCATTCAAACTCATATATTCTTACAATAATAAGAAAAATAAATTAGTAACACAATTGATCTTTATTCAAATTACAACAAAGCTTAATAGCTGCGCTAAATCTATGCGGGTTAATTTGGGGGGTGCGACGAAGGGAAATAATCAGAAATGTAAAAACGTAGCCCAAATAGTCTTTTATCTGGGGCTGAGGGAGTCGCGAATTGGATCTTGTTCACTGTGTTTATCTCGACGCGAAGGGCGCAGTTAATTTTAAATGGATGTCGATTTAAAACGAGCGAGGTCCTGGTACATACAGACGTATTGATTGAGAGGAAATCTCATCTATAGGATTTTTGAACAATTATAATTAAACCGGTAGCGGTGATAAATTGATGTTTAAGAATAAGCTCCTTAATTTGATTGAAAAACGAGTTCGCATCTCAAAATTCGTACGAATTAATTTTACTAACTTGTGTGCGTATTCGTGTAATTGTGTATTCATTATTCGTAGGTATATCTGATTGTCTTGCCCCTGTCTAAGGATTACAAATATCAGATGGCGTTTTTAGGGAGCGGTGGTTCATCAATGGTAAGGAAACGCGCCTCATTACCGAGAGGCGCGGGTTCAAACCCGAGCACGTACCTCTAGATTTTTCAAATCTATAGATGTATTTATACCACTAGCTTGGCGGTGAGAGGAACGTGATGAAACCTGCAAATTCAAAAGGATTTGTAACCATGATCCAAAAATGTGTATTTGCCTAGCATGTCGTAAAAAGCAACTAATGGTATATCGGGTTTTGGGGATGTGATTGTGTAGGCGACAAACTAGCCACTTGGCACAACTTTTCAGTTTCCTTATTCATTTCGAGGGTGAGGCATCCTCTCCCTCAGAACACCTCGCGGTGCTTACGACGGCACAGACCACAGTGTCACCCCATCCTATTTAACGGACGAGGATCCACGTGTCGTCGTCTTCTCTGGGACTGCTTAACGAAGTGAGTGCAAGCCCCCCGCAAACACCCTCCAGCTCCAAAGGCCCTTTAAGTCATCTCATCAAGTAGATGTCCGAATACTCCTAATACTCCTAAGGTGTCCCTACACCTTATTCATAATAATATTCGGAGCCCCACCTGAAGTGCTTCTTATCCAGCTTAGCAAGTTTTTTGGATAAACGTGGTTAAGGGATCATAATGCTCTCTTTACCTACATGACTACTCCATAAACTATTGCGTATTATGTATATATATAAGGAATACTTGATTATATAAAAAATATGGTGTTCAGAGAAAGGTAATACTTTTGAATTCCCAAGTCGAGTTTCTAACAAAAATAAATTCCATTAATAAATTTACGTTGCAGATGAGACCTCTAATTACGGACCTCTAAGACTAGCTTTTCCCCCCGGCTTTATCTAAATGACCCAAGGTCTATATTTCACCCTTATAGACTCACTACATGTGAGGTCATGGTGCCATGTTGATCCTAGCGTGTTGTAAAATTACTAATGGTATGGTGATATTAGGTACTGGGTTTTTGGTTGTGAAGGCGATGAGCTAGCTAATACAATTATATTACACAAATTATATAAATAGTTAATGGAAATTCATCTGAGTATACTCTGTAGTGTTAAAGTTAAGAGAGAGATCAGTCCCTTAGCGTTATCTATAGAATTTTATAATCAAAATCAAAAACATAAATACATACATAACATCACGCCCATAATCCCCGAAGTGGTAGGCAAAGTCAAAAGGGCAGCAGGCTTCTGTAACCACATTCAGCCAAAAATGAAACTGGGCTGGGTTAGATGGATCAAAAACATGATACATACAAACATAATTTCGACTGGCCCGTTGGTCGAGTGGTCAGAGACCCTGGCCACAAAACCAAGGGTCGCGGGTTCGAATCAAATATTTCGTGTGATGAACATGGATATTTGTAATCGAGTCATGGATGTTTATAAACGTATTTAAGTATAAGCACAAGCTTATAAGCTTAGTTTGGAACTAGGGAATTGGTGTGCCAGTCTGAAGAATTTATTTATTTTATTTATTTATAAGCTTGTACCCGAGCTACAAATTAAAAAATACATATACTTGCCATTACCTAACTCCGCTTCAAAAATGTACAACAACATACTTAAATCACGAAAATGAACGTTACGTTTCCTTTAAATACAAATGCTTTAATTAACAAATTGGAGCTTGATAAAAATGTTTCACGGAAGCGATGTCAATGAACTAATTAGTCCGTTAATTAAGGTACACAAGAGCGAAGTGCAGGGTCCGTATTTTTTTAGGGGCTCGCGATTTGTGACGAAAATAAAAATCAACTGGACTGAGCTTGGGTTTTCGTGGGTTGTCAATCTTATTAAATGTGGGGAAATATAGAAATGTAATTAACTTCTACTAATAAATAAAAAATAATTCTCCAGACTGACACACCCATCCATCCCGAACTATAATTTAAACATCTGTTTGTTATTTTTAATGACAAAATATGATCAAATACGTATCAAACTATACACAGTACTTACTTACATAAAACACAAAACTGACTGTCTGTCTAAGCTGTCTATATATTCTTGAAAACGACACGACTGACAGTACTGACAGGACTTTTACTGACAGATAACTTAGTTATAAAGAGGTAGCTAAGTTTCCTTTTTTCGGTTCTGTCCGTGAAGTTTAGTTAGTTAGTTAGTTAACGCTAGGAAGATGATGATGCCCGTATTTCCAATTCATTCATGTTTCAGTGACAAATATCCTAACTTTCATGTTCATTACAATAGTATTATTCTAGTATTACCTAGTTGCAGGTGTAGTACAGACATCGAAAATGTTCTCTACCAGAGACTTCAATCTACAATCGGAAGCATGTACATGCGATAATATCTTTGTAACACGACGATAGACGTGGAATGTCCTCCGCAATGAGAGATCTAAGAACATCAAACAACCAGAGCCACTAATCAATTAACTTTCTTCCTTAAATCGAAAGTGACAAAAAATCTGAATCATATTTATAAAGCATTAAGGTTTTAAATTTTTATTGTACCATCACGACCGTTAACCCCGAAGGGGAAGGCAAAGTTAAAAGGACAGCTAGCCCCTTTAACCACTTTCATACAACTGCGACTGCCGATCTACCCTTCGTAACCCTAAGATAACAACCAGATAATTTTTGGATCATGGTTACAAATCCAAAGTTATTTGAATTTGCAGGTTTCATCACGATGTATTCCCTCACCGTCGAGCTAGTGGTATAAATACGTACATAGATTTGAAAAATCCAGAGGTGCGTGCCCGGGTTTGAACCCGCACTCCTCGGTTAAGAGGCGCGTGTCCTTACCATTGAACTACCACCGCTCCCTTCGCACCGCTCCGCCCTTCACATTCACTCCACTGAATTACTCATCTAAGTAGCACCAACATATACGGTGTAAGTTCGGAGCCCATGGTTCTGACATGGCCGACGCGGAGTCTCTCGAGCGAACTTGAGACGCTCCCCGTGTTTGAATAGTCAGGCGACGAGACAATGGGAAGTCGCACTTGAGAGACGAGGTATAAACAATCGAATGTGAGATGGAGTAGGTGCTGAAGATTTTGAACTTAGCATTCTTCGTGAAAGATAGGTAGTTTATTTTTCACGATAAAATCGACATCCCCAATCGTGGACCACATTCTGGACCTACTAAAACTGTGTAGGAAACAAGATTGAGAAATGACACCGTACAATGCAAAAAAATATCATAGTAGTCACTTATCCTACTAACGAATAATAAAGACATTTGGTCTTCCAGTTTAGATTTTGCATTTCGTCGTTGAAGTTCTAACACCACGGATGTCAAAAATAGCAACTTTTCAGGAGAGAGAAAAAATCGCGTAAATTTGTATAGATACTGTAATAATACAAATTTACTATTTGTGTATACTTAATTATAGTTCTATTTAGTGTAGAATCATTAACTATTTATAAAAAACAGTTATTAACCCAAATGTAATGACATATGTTGTGTTGTCACTTTAATATTAAAAATTGACATGACTTACGTTATTTTCTAGGGAAATAAATAACAAAAATGTTGTATTTATTAATTTATTTTATTAAAATCCAACAGTATTTTTATTTATTTAACATAATAACTACATATTAATCCTAAAACTACATATTAAGTTGTAAGTATTTAAACATTTAACCTATTATATAATAATGATTCAAAAATTTACTGTATACTTGAGGACATCGTTACTAATTGACCAAATCACATAAACATAGATATTTATACTGTTTCAATATTTAACATAATTATATTATAAAACAAAATTTAATTCAAAAATTTCTTAAAAAATTTAGTTTCTTCAGGTACTTTCTCGGCTTACTCGGCTTACTTCTTCTGACGATAATAATCATGTTTGGTTTTCTCGCAGTTCATCTGATTCTTGTATCATAGATGTTTCTATAACTTCTTCTGTTATTATCGATGAAGACTGTTCACCTTCCCCCGATGGAATAATTACATTTTCGGCAATTATATTTTAAAGATCTTCTGTTAAAATTCGGTTCTCTGCCTACCCCGCTAGGGAAGTGGCGTGAAGTTTAGTTAGTTAGTTCTGTTAAAATTTGTGGTGAAGTCTGAGTAACTAGATCGGAAAGAGATGTATTTTTATACATACATACATAACATCACGACCATAATCCCCGAAGGGGTAGGCAGAGTCAAAGTGGCAGCATGCCCCTTTAACCACATTCAGCCAAAAATAGAGCTGGGCTGGGTTAGATGGACAATTGTGAAAAAACAGTAACAAGCGGCTAACCTGTCGCCTACACAATCACACACACAAAACCCGATATACCATTAGTCGCCTTTTACGACATGCCAGGCAAGAACTACAGTTGGCATATTCTTTTTAAGTCTCAGACCAACACGGGACAGTGGGCTGGGTTGGATGGAAAGCTTGAAAAAGGAGTGACAAGTGGCTAGCTCGTCGCCTACTCAGACACATACCCAAAAGCCCGTAAACCATTAGTCGCCTTTTACGACATTCTAGGCAAGAACCACAGTTGGCATATTCTTTTAAGTCCCAGACCAACACGGGACAGTGGGCTGCCTTGGATGAAAAGCAGTGAAAAAGGAGTGACAAGTGGCTAGCTCATCGCCTACTCAGACACATACCCAAAAGCTTGTAAACCATTAGTCGCCTTTTACAACATGCTAGGCAAGAACCACAGTTGGCACATTCTTTTTTTTTGTCCCAGATCAACATGGGCCAAGTCCCAGACCAACATAGGACATTGTATTTTCATTGTAATGTAATATTAGAATAGGTAAATTAATTAGATCCAAACTTTCAAGGTTTGAAATTGGGTATATAGTATTTTGGGTAACTGATTTTTGTTTTACGTTTATCGGGGGTGCCTTAATTTTTAAATCTTTGCAAAGTTCAAGTATAATTTCATCCTCGTCACTGGTCATTTTGGTTCTTTTTTCTGAAAATTAAACCGAAATAATTATTCATTACCAAATCAGTGTATAACCTACTTAAACTAATTACAACGGGAAATTATATTTTAAATTTTGTGTTACTTAATTGTTAACTATTTAACTTAAAATTTAAAATATGATCGATGGGAAAACCAAAAAACCGTTACATAAAAACACCACGTAACTCCTGATGGGCCTTAGAGCAACACCACTGAAGTCATTTCACTAATTTTACATAGCATTAACTAACTTAAATAAGCTTATATCAATATAAAAATATCAAAGTTACAGGGTAGGAATATCTAAATAAAGGAAAAGTACAAACTTTTAATAATATAATGATATTTTCCTACCTTTTTTCCATTATTTGTTAGGAGCAACCGGGCCGTATGTTCCACACTATGAACTAAACGTGACTTACGTGCTGTTTCTAAATATTACGCCGATTTGGTGGATTCCGTGTTGATGCAATTTCTTAATTTCATGAGTTTCTATTGGCTGATGTCTTGTTTCTGATTGGCTGAAACGATGCGTCTTCCGATTCTCTAGCCAATGGCATCAAAATGTCAAAATGGCCAAAAAGTGACTTACGTGGTGTTAGAACTTCAACGACGATTTGCAAAACTAGGCTTAAGATTTAATAAATTAATTTCAGACTACATCATATAAATTGATCTGACTCCAAGGTAAGTAGCTTAAGCACTTGTGTTAACGGATATCAGAATCAACGGTGGTATTAGAAATATATACTTAAATATTGCATAATAACACCCAGACACAGAACAAACAAGTATTCATCACACGAATATTTGTCCTGAATGGGAATCGAACCCACAACTCTTGGCGCAGTCTCAGGATTTGAAACATATTTGATCAAAGACTGGAATTTAATACTTCTCGGAAAGGGCCGCTCATCGGATAAGATTTTTAAAATCTTCCCCTCCGGACCCGTTTTTAGCACAAACAATCACGAAACTTTAATTGCTCAAGTCATCAAAACCAACACGGAACTCGAAAAATTCAAATAGAAACAACTGGAAGGTAAACGGGGTGTAGCCAGCAATCGTAAACTAACAAGAGTTGTTCAACAAAACCTAAGCAGTTTCGACTTAAATTTGTTAAATACACCCCCGAGTTTCTAATCTAATAGGCCTCGGGGTCACTCCTCTAGTGACGTGTAGATCTGGTACTCTTTGATCGCGGTCTGAACTAGTACTGTTCTGTTGAATAAATACTAGTTCATTTAAATCTCAAATAGTTAGGCATTAAGTATACACTGTTAAATTCTATCTTTATCTAATTAAACGTCAAGTAAAATTTGTAAAGTTTATCACTATGACCGATCAACTGGCGAAGATATCTCGATCGATAAATAATAAGAGTTATAAACGTTTACGTCAGTGGTAACTGATAAATAAAAGAGCTTTAAAACGTTACCGTAAGGAGGAATTGGCAGGTCAGATGAGTATTTGTAGCATATGGTAAAGAGAGATAGTTCTTTGACCCCGGTATCCTGAGAAGCTCTCAAGTAAGAACAAACTCCACTCGAAGACGAAGGCTCTCAGCGAGCAGGTGGCTGGGCAGAACTATTCAAGTGATATTTCTTAGAACTTGCGTTTAGAGTTTGAGGCCGATTTGGAACTTCAGTGAAACTATCATTTTGCATTAGTAACCTTTGAATACGGTAGCTTGAGCTAATCTATGATATAAGATAGTATTCAACAATTTATATTACTAAAATTGGTCCTTAGCGTAAAGATGAAACATCAACAATATTTTCAAAAAGTCGTCAGCATGCGAGACACCGCCTGGCTGGCAAGCGCCAACAAGTATGTATTTACTACCTATTTTCTATTAAACTGGCCTTACGTTTCGTATAAATAAAAGGGTCGATAAAAAACATTAGGAACCATTCCTAAAAGTTCATCCTTCACCCCAACACAGCACTACGAACCTTTAGAATTAGCCAAGTGGTCAGCAAATTGGCCTTCTCGCCCCGCCTTACAAATTATGGGAGTTATGTCCGAGTTAGAACCCTCTTTAATCCATAGATATAGTCTTGTTTAATAATAAATCTGACTCAATATATATTTGAAAATATGCCAATCTTTTTTCCGTTTTGTGTATCTTCTTGATACATAACCATAATATTTATTAATGATGGTTTGGTTGGATGCTAATAAATAAATAAACAAATTCAGACTAAGTACATACATCACATCTGTCTTAGTGGTCAGTAGCTTAAGCACTGTTTTACAGATATCAGCAACAACAGTGCTATTACAAATATACATATACTTCAATACTGGATATTAACACCAAGACACATAACAAACACAAGTGTTCATCACACGAATATTTGTCCTGGGTGGGGATCAAACCCACAACTCTTGGCGTATGGGGCATCACTACGGTATGATAGAACCAGTCAAAACGACGGTGTTCAAGATGATTTTCTTTTCCGTGTTGGCTTGTCTTTAATGTTTCTTAATTAACATGGATACCACTGTTACAAGTCTTAGCTCAGAAATTATAGTAATAGAAAAATGTTATTAAGCATTCGTTTTTGTACGTATTGATAATAGTAGAAGATCCCAACCTACGTCGGCCTTCACCGAGCTGATAATAGAATGAAACATATTTTATAATAAATTTTGTATATCAGAAAATATATATAAAAATGGGTTGGCTAAAAAAATCCTGGTCTGTATATTTAAATTTTTTAAGATCTTTTTAAATATATTAAAAACTTTAAAATAAAGTATCGTTTTTAAAAGACCATTACTAAGAAAATTAGTAAACGCATTTGATAAAATAAAGTGTAGCTTTTAAATACCATTATGTACTTAGATGAAGTTTTTGATTGCATTATTGTGAACCTTAAAATGGCCCGAGACTGAGTATGGTAATTTAAACTAAAACTTATTTAAATCAAATTTAAAAATTCATGAAACAGATAATATTTTTAAATTGACAAAAAGGATTTCAGCATTTGTTTTTATCACGAATAATAATTTATAACTCAATTGTAGACAAGGCAAAAATCTTAAAAATTTAAAAAATAATCGTCAACTTTGATATTCTTCAAGCAAAACTTTAAATACATTTTAGAATAAGTGACTCCTTTAGGACAGAGGCGAAAGATTTCAAAGAATTTTTGTCATGAATTATGCAACCTGCCAAGTCTTTTATAATAAATGGATTTGGACTAAGCACTGCATGCAAGATAAACTCAGTTATTAATATGTATAGGCACTTAAGAAAACAGAAAGTTCTGGAAAGGACTGTGGGGTGCAACTAACGCGTTGTTTTTCAACTATACTCGTGATTTACCCCTTGGGTTAGCATTGCTTACATTAGTAAATATAGCTATAGATTTATCCATCCATGGCCAAAAAGATAAGAAGAAATGTATTGACATCTGTAATGACGATTTATATGAGATGTACGAAAATTACGGGTTAGTGTAATTTCGTCATAGTGTAGTTTTGTCATTGTTTTTAACTTCCATACAATGAGTGTAGTTTGGTCATTGGCAATTAAAATATTAAATTTTTGGTGTAGTTTCGTCATTAGTGCATCGGCTCTTAAAATGATGCACAGTTCACAAAATGAGCTACTGTCAAAATAAAAATACAAGATTAAAATTATACAAAATATATCAAATAGATTAAGTTTTCTATTTTATTAATTTTTTGCTTCGCTATGCATTATTTTTATATATTTTATGTAAATTAAAGAAGCCGAATCACGAAGATCACCACCTTCGGAATTACGGGCGTGATGATATAGATGAATGAATGAAAAAATAACAAGTTCGAAGATAATTATAGGATCTCTTTTTATAATAGTGGCTTGACATTACATAATTCACTACATTTTACTAAATAGTCCCCCGCTACTTGTATCCGTATGCATTAAAGGGAAAAACTGCGAAACAGATTTTGATGCGGAGTACGTCGGCGGGATAGGTAACTCGTTAAACATTTACTTAAATACCAAGAAGTTGTTTTTTTTTTTTTGTTCCAGGTTTTTGTGTCCCATCATCTTTGGTGGCGCTGCAAATGTTGAGAAACGTCGAGATAATGCATGTAGCAAATACCGAAGGCCGCTATAAGTAGGAGCCGCCCAACTCCGCTCAACTGCCAACTTACAAACTCTCAAGTGCTGGAATATTTTTAAAATGCAAATAGTGCAATGGATGAACACCAGAAGCATCTCAGAAGGTTTTCGAACTCACACGCATTAGTTTCGGAATATTCATGTTGCAACTTTGGTCTCGCTCGTTCGGAAATTTGTATGAAGCCTTTTTTCGGGAAAATTGTAAGTGAGCAGACGATTCGACACGAAATAAAGGAGCTACTTTTAAAAATATGGGTACTTAGTTAGTTTAGATAGTTGGAGTATGTTATTCGCACTTAGCCTCTTAGTTAGGCCTTTGTGATCAATTTGCCTTGGGAAACAACGATGATCTCTCAAACTGTCGATAAATAGATTATGTATAGATTTAAAACACAAGCTAGACGATAAATATTGTAAAGAAACTTGAAAGACATTCAGATAACTATGAAAGATTGTGAATTATAATCAATTTTAACATAACCATAACTATTGGGTATAATGTTCATCAGGGATTCTAAAACCTTCTTGCATTAGGCCTCCAAGGATGATAAAAACTGTCTCCCTCGCGAATTTCTCAGAAAACGAACAATTTCCATACATAAGAATCCATCAGAATTCCATATAGATTTATTGACGCCCTCTAAGCCAATACGGCCACTGTTCGAGAAGTCAACAACTGCACCAGGCCTGGTACGAGAGTTTTCTCGATTTAATTTCTCGACGGGAGTTTTGTTAGGGAATTAATCGGGACCTTTGTGAGTGGATCGGGGTCGAGTCGCTAAAGCCGCCTAAGTTTTGGAACTCTCGGCAAGTCGGCGAGTTTGCGGTTCGAGGCTTTATAGTGGACGATTTTGGTGCATATTTTGAAGACGTAAAACAACATGGGCATTTTTTTTTTAATTCAGATAGTATTCATCCAGAAATCTCGTTGGCTTCAGATTTCGTGTCAAAAAAGGGACGGGCCCCCGCACGGCGATCTGCTAGTGCATGATAATAAGTTATAATCATTGTAAAATCAGCATCGCAAAATATTAGAAACCAGAATAATTATTTTATTGCTAGCCCTGCTCTTCCGCATCTTGACCATATAAGAGAGACGGGCATTTCCATACCCTCAAGTCCCGATACAGCGATCGTAGTCAAGTTATAGTATGCTTATTTTGGTTACTATAGATAATAGTATTACTTCTGAGTAATTTTTATCTATCCACATAAAAATCTACCTTCATATTTTAAATTCTTCATTATTTTTAAGTCCCATGATAGTCTGGGAATTTTAAAGAATGTGCCAACTGTGTTTCTTGCTTATCATGTCGTAAAAGGCGACTAATGGTATATCAGGTTTTGGGTGTGTGATTGTGTAGGCGAAGAGCTAGGCACGCGTCACTACTTTTTCACATTTGTTTTACTTTTGACTGTTTAAGGGGCTAGTTGTCCCTTTGATCCCGCCTACCCCTTCGGGGATTACGGTACGTGATATTATGTATGTATATTTTAAGTTGGCTAAAGCAACATCGTCTCACGACCTCTGTCGTCGGTTCTAAAGCGCTCATCCTATTGACTCTGTCGCGCAACTTTAATTGCTCTTAGAAGGGGAGGCGGGGGTCAATTGATACAATTTGATGTTAACAAGGGCTTGTGGGCGCGAGTAAGTGGGGCCTTGTGGCGCTGATTGCAGCTGCAGATGCAGTTAATTGTGCAGCCGATACCTGATCGGCTTATTGCTGCCGTGATGGATGGTGATGCTAGTAATGGCGGTAGGCTTGTTCGTGTTGCCGGTTCGTGTTGCATTGGACCGAAGATATAAACCTATAAATTGATATATACTATGTCTTCTTAAGATAGGGGACTTCTTCCTAGATAGGGGAACCAGACAATTTTTGGATCATGGTTACAAATCCAAAGTTGTTTGAATTTGCAGGTTTCATCACGATGTGTTCCTTTACCGTCGAGCTAGTGGTATAAATACGTACATAGATTTGAAAAATCCAGAGGTTCGTGCCCGGGTTCGAACCCTCACTCCTCGGTTAAGAGGTGAGGGTCCTAACCATTGAGCACCACCGCTCTTTTATATTACCTACTGTTGCTTTAAAAATACAATATAGACGGCCATTTTGTTACGACATTCAAGCCGGCCCTGACCTGGACTCAGAGAGCAATGCGAATTGTTAATTAGAATAATCTCTCAGTTTTAATATTACGAGGGGCTTAATGAAGGAAGGCGTGTAAATATTCCGGCCATGACTGCCGCCCAGTAGAGCCTCGACTCGAGGACTCTTATTAAGGCGCCTATTGAGCTGGGGAGATAACTATTAATCTAATATATAAAATTCTCGTGTGTCGGTGTTTGTAACATATAAATCGGTCAAGCCGTTTCGGAGGAGATTGGTAACAAACACCGCGACACGAGAATTTTATATATTAGATCTTGTATATAAACACCCAGACACAGAACAAATACAAGGGTTCATCAAACGAATGTTTGTCCTGGGTGGGGATCGAACCACAACTCTTGGTTCATGGGGCAGGGTCACTACCGAATGCGCCATCGAGCCATTCAAACTCATATATTCTTACAATAATAAGAAAAATAAATTAGTAACACAATTGATCTTTATTCAAATTACAACAAAGCTTAATAGCTGCGCTAAATCTATGCGGGTTAATTTGGGGGGTGCGACGAAGGGAAATAATCAGAAATGTAAAAACGTAGCCCAAATAGTCTTTTATCTGGGGCTGAGGGAGTCGCGAATTGGATCTTGTTCACTGTGTTTATCTCGACGCGAAGGGCGCAGTTAATTTTAAATGGATGTCGATTTAAAACGAGCGAGGTCCTGGTACATACAGACGTATTGATTGAGAGGAAATCTTATCTATAGGATTTTTGAACAATTATAATTAAACCGGTAGCGGTGATAAATTGATGTTTAAGAATAAGCTCCTTAATTTGATTGAAAAACGAGTTCGCATCTCAAAATTCGTACGAATTAATTTTATTAACTTGTGTGCGTATTCGTGTAATTGTGTATTCATTATTCGTAGGTATATCTGATTGTCTTGCCCCTGTCTAAGGGTTACAAATATCAGATGGCGTTTTTAGGGAGCGGTGGTTCATCAATGGTAAGGAAACGCGCCTCATTACCGAGAGGCGCGGGTTCAAACCCGAGCACGTACCTCTAGATTTTTCAAATCTATAGATGTATTTATACCACTAGCTTGGCGGTGAGAGGAACGTGATGAAACCTGCAAATTCAAAAGGATTTGTAACCATGATCCAAAAATGTGTCTCTTGTCTAGCATGTCGTAAAAAGCGACTAATGGTATATCGGGTTTTGGGGATGTGATTGTGTCAACTTTTCAGTTTCCTTTTTCATCTCGAGGGTGAGGCATCCTCTCCCTCAGAAAACCTCGCAGGTGCTTACGACGGCACAGACCACAGTGTCACCCCATCCTATTTAACGGACGAGGATCCACGTGTCGTCGTCTTCTCTGGGACTGCTTAACGAAGTGAGTGCAAGCCCCCCGCAAACACCCTCCAGCTCCAAAGGCCCTTTAAGTCATCTCATCAAGTAGATGTCCGAATACTCCTAATACTCCTAAGGTGTCCCTACACCTTATTCATAATAATATTCGGAGCCCCACCTGAAGTGCTTCTTATCCAGCTTAACAAGTATTTTGGATAAACGTGGTTAAGGGATCATAATGCTCTCTTTACCTACATGACTCTACTCCATAAACTATTGCGTATTATGTATGTATATATGGAATACTTGATTATATAAAAAATATAGTGTTCAGAGAAAGGCAAGACTTTTGAATTCCCAAGTCGAGTTCTAACGAAAATAAATTCCATTAATAACTTTACGTCGCAGATGAGACCTCTAATTACGGACCTCTAAGACTAGCTTTTCCCCCCGGCTTTATCTAAATGACCCAAGGTCTATATTTCACCCTTGTAGACTCACTACATGTAAGGTCATGGTGCCATGTTGATCCTAGCGTGTTGTAAAATTACTAATGGTATGGTGATATTAGGTACTGGGTTTTTGGTTGTGAAGGCGATGAGCTAGCTAATACAATTATATTACACAAATTATATAAATAGTTAATGGAAATTCATCTGAGTATACTCTGTAGTGTTAATGTTAAGAGAGAGATCAGTCCCTTAGCGTTATCTATAGAATTTTATAATCAAATTCAGAAACATAAATACATACATAACATCACGCCCATAATCCCCGAAGTGGTAGGCAAAGTCAAAGGGGCAGCAGGTTTCTGTAACCACATTCAGCCAAAAATTAAACTGGGCTGGGTTAGATGGATCAAAAACATGATACATACAAACATAATTTCGACTGGCCCGTTGGTCGAGTGGTCAGAGACCCTGGCCACAAAACCAAGGGTCGCGGGTTCGAATCCCGCTAGGGGCAAATATTTCGTGTGATGAACATGGATATTTGTAATCGAGTCATGGATGTTTATAAACGTATTTAAGTATGTCTATCCGTTCACCTAGTATCCATAGCACAAACTTATAAGCTTAGTTTGGAACTAGGGAATTGGTGTGCCAGTCTGAAGAATTTATTTATTTTATTTATTTATAAGCTTGTACCCGAGCTACAAATAAAAAAATACATATACTTGCCATTACCTAACTCCGCTTCAAAAATGTACAACAACATACTTAAATCACGAAAATGAACGTTACGTTTCCTTTAAATACAAATGCTTTAATTAACAAATTGGAGCTTGATAAAAATGTTTCCCGGAAGCGATGTCAATGAACTAATTAGTCCGTTAATTAAGGTACACAAGAGCGAAGTGCAGGGTCCTTATTTTTTTAGGGGCTCGCGATTTGTGACGAAAATAAAAATCAACTGGACTGAGCTTGGGTTTTCGTGGGTTGTCAATCTTGTTAAATGTGGGGAAATATAGAAATGTAATTAACTTCTACTAATAAATAAATTCAAATTCAAATTCAAAATATCTTTATTTATATAGGCTTCAAGAAAGCACTTATAAATAGTCAATATACAAAAAAAAGAACACATAATACTACCACAAAATAATTCTCCAGACTGACACACCCATCCATCCCGAACTATAATTTAAACATCTGTTTGTTATTTTTAATGACAAAATATGATCAAATACGTATCAAACTATACACAGTACTTACTTACATAAAACACAAAACTGACTGTCTGTCTAAGCTGTCTATATATTCTTGAAAACGACACGACTGACAGTGACAGGACTTTTACTGACAGATAACTTTGTTATAAAGAGGTAGCTAAGTTTCCTTCTTTCGGTTCTGTCCGTGAAGTTTAGTTAGTTAGTTAGTTAGCTAAGTTACAAAGGTTATAAATTAGGATTCTGCTAAAACATATTTATATAAATTCCACGTAAATGAAATCGTGGACCTGCGCTAGTTTATTTACAAAACCGCAACTAAACCCTACAAGGACCAAAGTTTTCAAGAAGAATACAGTTTATATTCGAATCAAGGATGTTAACGCATGGATGGATAAACTTATTGTCTGGTTGACGGGAACTATTTATATATATAAAATATAACATCACGCCCATAACCCCCGAAGGGGTAGGCAGAGTCAAAGGGGCAGCATGCCCATTCAACCACATTCAGCCAAAAATAACACTGGGCTGGGTTAGATGGAACATTGTGAAAAAGTAGTGACAAGTGGCTAGCTTGTCGCCTACACAATCACATACCAAAACCCGACATACCATTAGTCGCCTTTTACGACATGCTAGGAAAGAACCACAGTTGGCACATTTTTTTGTTTGTCCCAGATCAACATGGGCCAAGTCCCAGACCAACATGGGACATGGAACTATTTATAAATATGCAATTGTCACAATTTGAGTGACAAGATAAAGTAATTCCTCTCTAAACAGACTATCTAATGTTAGAAGATTTTTCCAAAAACAATCGGCATATCCTGATTTGGGATTGCGATGGATCCATCAATCCATGTAGGCTCACCACGATTTTAGCTGTGCTGGTTCAAGCCGCTGGATAACAATCGCTACTAGAGATTGGAATGCTACTTCAAGCAATCCAGCTAGGACCAGCACAAATTTAGCTCATGTGTTGGATAAAGCAAAAGATGCCGCTGAATGACAATCCCTAATCCCGGTATTAGCGTATTCTAACAAACGAATACAAAATTCTTCTTGTTATTCTTCTATATCTGCTTGTAACCTGTAAAACACAGGTCTAGTATTTGCTGCCGTGTTAACGCTGGGTGTGCGCAGAAACAGAAAGGTGTTCAAACTACATCGTATAAATCCTCGGAAGCTGTTTGTTGATGTTAATTTTTATGTGACCCGCGACGTTTTGTGATGCAACTTACTGACGCAAGCGGTTTCCATACTTTTGATCTATCTTCTAGCAGCACCCCGTGGTTTTACCCACGTAGTTCCCGTTCCCGTAAGAAAACGGGGATAAAATATAGCCTATGCTACTTGCTGATAAAGTAGCTGTCCATTAGTGAAAAAATGTTTTAAATCGGTCCAGTAGTTTCGGAGCCTATTCAATACAAACAAACAAACAATTTTTTCCTCTTTATAATATAGAAGAAGAAGAAGACTAGTAAAACGCAACTTTCTTAGACACGGAATTCAAGGATTTCGTATTTTTTTTCTGCACAGACTGTTATATAAGCCTAAGTCTTTTCTTAAAACATTAGCTTTAACTTACAATGTAAGTGCTGTCAATATCGGTGCAGTCGTTTCGAAGATAAGCCAGAACAAACAGACACCCAAATATAATAGAATATATATTTTTTGGCTAAAACAGTGCTACAAAGAGAAAACTTAGACAAGCGTAGAATTTAATATTTTTCAGTGGTCAGTGACCATGGCCACGAAACCAAGGGTCGCGGGTTCGAATTCCGCTAGGGACAAATGTTTCGTGTGATAAACATGGACATTTGTACTCGAGTCATGGATGTTTATGAACGTATTTAAGTATGTCTATCCGTTCGGCTAGTATCTACACCACAAGCTTAAAAGCTAGCTAGGGAATTGGTGTGTCAGTCCGGAGAATTTATTATTTATTGTTAAATTTCTCAAAACTTTTGACATAGACCACCGCCGTCTCAGGAAGTTTTTATTTCGCGAGGACAGTTGTACCTGAACAGACGTTGTTTAGTTTAGAACTGCAATTAATATCCCCCCCCCCCCCCCCCTGCTCGAGCCCGTACCGAATTTCATTTTATCCGCTACTAATTAAGATTTCGCTAGTATTTAACAAAGAGATTGTTTGCGCGCCCGACGTAGACGCCGAAGAACAGGGATGATAATTCTTTGGGGGATCTTAAGCAGCTTTTTTGTTATATTTGGGAATTCAAACTAGCCTTATAGAATGCAGTATGTCTAATGATTACATCTAAATGTATAATATATTAAATGTATACAAAGTTGTTAAATACAGCGTGATAGTATATTTGTATTATATTAAAAGACTTAATAGGAAAATGGTTCAAAGTCAAAGTCAAAATACTCTTTATTTATATAGGTTTGAAACAAACACTTATAAATCGTCCATTCAACAAGAAAATCAACTAATAATATGAATCTATCACTGGTTCGGAATGTTGCTTCTACCGATAAGAAACCGGCAAGAAACTCGGTAGTAAACTCTTTTTAACAACATCTTTTACAAAGGTGTATAGATCATATTCGCCTCTGAACCATGTCACTAAGTTGGCTTGTCAGATGCCAAAATATACAATAACGATGTTTACTAAATTGAGGCATAAAAGCATTGCCAAGTTCTGTAGATAATACTGTACTGTGTGTAGTTATAACAACTTATAAACAGCAGTAGATTTGGCTACTTTTCGCATACTACTCATATTATATTTAATGAAGCAACATTTATTTTATATTTAAAATACCGTTTTTATATCAAATGCTCCCATTTTTCTAATTATTTGTTTTGCTGGTAGAAAGTATACAAGTCAAATGTTGAGGTCCAATATCTCATCTGACTATTTTTTTTTTTAGCTAAAAGCCGTTGATGGCCTTCACTGCTTCATGGACACCCTACCCCTAAGAAAATTATTAGCGAGATGGTATATGCGCTACTGTAAAAGCTCGAACTACGGTAAAACCTAACATTTTCTAGTAAAACAATAAAAAAATGGTAAAAGTCCGGACCGTTGTGCAATTCGAACTTTTACCACCATTTACTTTATTAGGATTTTCACTTAATGTAACTTATTTGTGTTTAACCTTTTTTATCTAGGTCAAAAAACCTAACCTATAAACCTTTTCATTCACCAACTCATGTCGGTAAATCTTAAGATTTACTGGTAAAAGCTAAGATTGACCAACATATAGTAGGTATCATATGCATGCATGTTGGTATATTATATATGCCTATTTCAATGAAGCATCATATTCGTTAGTTTCGTGTCCAGCGGCCGGCAGCCCTGACTGGCGTTGTTAAATTGTTGTAATGATTTAATCTTACGATTGTGTTGCGATCGTTAATTAAAATGAGCCTCCGGAGCTCTGTTTGCTCCCCAATTTTGTATTTAGGATCGACAAGTCAAATATTTCAGTAGATTGAAGTGTTAATTTAATGTTTAGCGGTCGTTGTGATGGGTAAATAATGGCACAATAACGTACAATATATAATGAAGTAGTTATTTTTAGGTGGTATTAGCTCTATTTAGAGAATTGACGGAATGCGGGATGCATCTAATGCTCCGGGCTTCAATGAAGTCTATCTACTTTTTCTAATTCTTAGATTTTTACAGGGCCTAGATACCAAGTTTCATGTGGTCAAACAAATAACAAATTCCCTATGTACTAGATTTCAAGAGTGAGCAATAGTGAAGTTTAGTACAAAATTGTAATGAACAGACGAACAGCAGCTACCATTACAGCAGACGACTGTTAGCAACTTTTAAACGTGAGCCGAAACTCGTCAACAAAACATTCGCCAACTAAACAGCGCGAAGCGATACGTCTGTCCGCAGAAAGATAACAATATTAATCACCGAAGTTTACAAGGCGCCCTTACGCCCTCCGAGACGGCGCAGGGCGCCAGGGAAATGAATTAAGCCTTTTTTCGCCTACACTTTCTTATTGTGATTAAAAATTCACCGCAATCTGCAACTTGAAATCAAAAATAGCCGCGCTCTGACCGACTAATATTAAAGTTTTTTTTCGGGTATTCAGCTTAGTATTTAATTCATCTTTATATGTACATTGAGGATAGTTGACTAAATATACCTACTTGTATGTGTCATGCTATATAATACATATGTTATTAGTTTTCAAAGACAAACAAACATGAACAGATTGTGTTGTACAATTTATGAAAGAAATTCCAGTGGATAGCTCTGCAACACAGTTTTATAACTTAGCGGCGAGTAGGGTACTCAATCAAACAACTAGCCACCCTCATAATACTCGATATTTTACCAAAGCCACAATTGTCATACAAACCAATTATTATTAACGTATACTTTTCTCCTTTATTGTTAAATGTGGGCTAATTATGGTAAGATAATTATATTATGTAAGACATAGTACTACGGTAAGTCGTTTTACTTTGTACTTTATAATTCTAAACTCGTTATGAATGGCTTAATAAACCTTTTTGGTTTTTTTTTATTACTTAATACCCATGATAAAAGAAAGAGAAGATGATGTCGCGGCGACGACACCAAATGACCTGTAAATAAGCGAATGGTTACAGGTACATACTATTTACCTGCATCGTGAGGGCGCGCCTTAACTTCGTAACACAGAAGCCGTAAACATTTTATTGTGTAGTCATAAATATTTTTCCACTTAACAACTCAAGTGTAATTTATTAGCAACACAACTTTCCATCCAAAATATTTTAAGTGTCGGTTCATCGATTCATGACGTTTTTGTGCTTATTCTATGCATGCAGGGAGTTTTGCTGTTGGGTATTAATTATTATGGTATTTCGTTAATTTAGAAAAAACTAGACTGATAATTGCTACATTTTGCCCTCAGGTTCATCATTTGGATTATAACAGTGACTATCAAGCATTCTACTATCAAGCAACTTAATTTATATTAAGTTAGTGTGTGAGCCTGGATTTTTTTTTATATTCAATATTAAATAATGAATAGTCCTTCTTATAGAGACTTGTAATGATAAATAAATATGTTTTTTTTTGTACATACATACATACATAACATCACGCCCACACAATCCCCAAAGGGGTAGGCAGAGTCAAAGGGGCAGCATGCCCCTTTAACCACATTCAGCCAAAAATAAAGCCGGGCTGGGTTAGTTGGAAAATTGTGAAAGAGCAGTGACAAGCATGTAACCTGTCGCCTGCATAATCACACACCCAAAACCCGATATACCATTAGTCGCTTTTACGACATGCTAGGCAAGAACCACAGTTGGCATATTATTATTTTAAAGTCCCAGACCAACATGGAATTTTTTTGTTTGTTTGTGAAGTATAGCCCTTTCACAAGGATTAAGTAATTATATTACTCTAATTATTCATAATGAAATGTAAATACATATTCAAATGCCTTGTTTTTATTGGTCAAATTACTATTCATATCTAATTAGCTTTTGTGGGATTCGGTCTGTTACAAAATTTAAAAAAATATACGGGATTTCAAACCTTATGGAATAATAATTACTATTAGTGCCGCCCGTCTAAATCGATCCCCGAAGGGGTAGGCAAAGTCAAATGGCATGAAAACATTACAGACAGCCAAACAAAGCTTTTATCGTATTTCTAATAATACTATCTCGAAACTTAAGAGGGTACGGATTTATTAAAATTGATTAAACGCTTTGTGAGAAAATCTTTTTTCCATGGATTCTGCAGACCACTTTAAATTTCTCGGAAATATTCCTCGTTTAGCAAAGCACCTATTAATAAATCTCAGACGATTAGTTGCTAAGTTAATAATTTACCGCAGTTCGCAGAAAGCGATCGTTAAATGATGTTAAAAATATGAATACAATTGAAAACCTTTATCTAATATGTAAATTCTCGTGTCGCGGTGTTTGTTCCCAAACTCCTCCGAAACGGCTGAGCCGATTTTGATAAAATTTTGTGTAATTAGCGGGTAGGTCTGAGAGTCGGCCAAGATCTATTTTTCATACCCCTAAATGTTAAGGGTGGTCCACCCCAAAGCTATAACTTGAGAACGGCTTTACCGATTTTTTTTGTTGTGTTTGTTATTGTCAAGTGAAGGTTCTTAAAAAAGAAAAAAATGAAAAAATTGCGCGGTAAATTAAAAAGAATTGGCTATTGAAAATCCGAGAACGGGGCGTTACGAAGTGCGCCGGGTCAGCCAGTTTATTTCAATTCTTTATTTTCTCACCATAATCTCTTATTTACAAACTATCATATAAATTAATTTATAATTTTAAATAAGATTATGGCGGGTTGACACATAAACTAGAAAGTATCCTGTGTCTCAGGTTGTCAACCCTGCACCCAATTTAACGTAACTGTATGCTATTTCTATTTTGAAACAGAGATTATATGTACATAATTATATAAGGGCCGATTTTTTAATGGTCAGATAAGAATTAACCGTCTGATTAAATATAAAGTCACCAATTTGCGGAAGTCACACGGTATTTGACATACGAAACAGGCAATGACAATTTACAATCATCCGGACTATGATTTATTCAATTGCTATCTGACTGTTGGAAAATCAGCCTTTAATAAAAGAAAAAAAACAATCAATTAAGCTACCGAATTTATATTTACCTCATTTATATTTATATATTAAATTTTTTATTGTATCCGCTACTAAAATGTGGATACAATAAAGAATTTAATAAATAAACTAAACTTCACGCCACTTCCCTAGCAGGGTAGGCAGAGCAACCGTACGCCATATGGCACGATCCTTACACACCTCACTAGCCTCTTCAACATTCATGATCCTTTTCATACAAGCTCTACGGTTTTTAGTTAGTTAGTTTTAATAAATTAATTGAAATTATAAATTTGTTTGCAAATTAGATAAACATATCTGATCAGTTCTCTCTGACGGATTTCCTACTTGAGTGCGGAATCATATCATCGAATTTTGTTTCTACGACAACCTTTCCACGACATCTCCATACTGCCTCGTTATATCGATGACTTGTTATTGCAATGTTTCGTTACATCGAAAAACTGTACTATGAACGATTTTAATGCGAAGCCTTGTTCAATAGACGTCTTGTTACTGCGATGTTATGTTAGGAAAATTTACTTCGAACGATCTTTCTGCGAAAACCTAGTACACCGGATTGCAACCCCTACAACTGGCGCAGGAGGCAAACATTCCCAGTAAAATAATAATAAATATAAGCCCGGGTGCATAAATATGCAAGCCGAGCACTCCAGGGTGCAGGGGAGGTGCGTTTATTGCATTCGGCCGGCGCAATATGCGCCACGCCGGATTGTCTCCGCGCATACTGCATAAAGTAATGGACATAATATAAATATTTGAAGTCTTCTTTTCTCTAAAGGTAGCAACAAAGTGGCTTGTTTGATGGTGAGCAGCCTCCGGAGCGGTTAAGCATCCTTATTTGTGTTGGTCATATAACCTTATTGATGTAAGAAAAAAAGGGAATTAAATGAAAATAAAAAAAAATTGGTCTGCAACTGTAATTGTTCTGGAACTCAAAAACAATGACCCTGGCGTGTCATAAAGGCGACTAATGGTGTGTCGGGTAATGGGTGTGTGATTACGTAGGAGACGAGCTAGCCACTTTAGCTACTTTTCACAATTTTCCATCTAACCCAATTCGATTTTTGACTAAATATGTTTTAAGGAGCGCTCATTTGATATCCGACGACATCACGTACATTGATCTGACTCCGAGGTAAAGCACTTCTGTTACGGATATCAGAATCAACAGTGGTATTACAAACACACTTAAATATTGGATATTAGCACCCAGACACAGAACAAACACGAGTATTCATCACACGAATGTTTGTCCTGGATGGGGATCAAACCCACAACACTTGGGCAGGGTCAATACCGAATGCGCCATCGAGCCAGTCAAAAGTCCTTTGTCTCTGTTTATATTTATCCCTTCGGGAATTGCATGCGTATATGAATTTATGTATAAATCAATCAATATAAATACCTTCCACAGAGTTACTTAACCTCCGTGGACAGACCAATAAAGTCAGTTTCTCCTCAACTGGCGTTTCATTCAAACCTATTGCAACAATACAACAAGTTCAACTATCGACTGAAGATACAACTGCGTTGCCTACTATGAAGTGCCTTTTTAAATATATTTCTTCTTCAGTACAAAAAAAAATGCACCAAAGTATTTTAAATTTGAGATACGAATTTCAAATTTAAAAAAAAAATCAGTCGAATTGAGAACCTCCTCCTTATTTTTTAAGTCTTTTAAAAAACAAAAGGAAAAATATCGAATATGTTTTAAAATAGAAAAGATCCAACCCACACCATAGCCATTTAATAATCATCAGGAATAAAAAACAAAACGGAAACATGAGAATACGAAATATATCTCTTGTATTTCTCTCGTACTCATATATTTATACTGCCGTACCTTCTGAGGGGATCGAATCCGAATATTTTATGAATCGCATCGTCATCACCCAGTTGTTTGTTTTATTGTGTGACAACTCATGTATTTCTATGATATGAAACAGGACACATTTCACGCTATATACAATATCTGTATTATGTTCTATAATTTTCTAGTTTTTTTATTTTTTTGTGTTGTTTAGTTTAAAAACAGTGTTTCTCTCCAAGTAGTCTTAAAAGGCGAATAATACGTTTCTGATTGTGTAAATATCGAGCTATTTCTCAACTAGTTACTAATAAAGTTCACCTCATATAACCCGATTTTGTTGTTTAATGAAATTTAATTACTTACTGCTCTTATCTACCTTTTCTTTTTTTTTTCTTGTTTTCTTCTTTTAGTTTTAAGTATACTTACGTGTCATAGAAATAATTCAAGTAATATTACAAAACCAACAGCATATTGTAAGTTTCTCCCAACTCCCTTCTAATTGCTTAAAGGGAGAAATCAATTTTTATTAGGTATACCCTAAACCTGTTATCTGAAATACATATTTTTGTATTTTGTATCTACTTCTACGAGGATTACGGGCGTTATGATAAATATGCATTCTTACTTATAAGAGTAAGGACTGTTGTTCTGTTTACTACAGAAAAAGGAGAAGTATCATGATTGTTATAGCTGTTACCCATTATTGCCAATATCAAACTCCGCTATACCATTGTTTGCTGCAAACCGCTTCTCGCTAACAATTTCCCTAGCTCACTTCAAACTAGTTAACTTTTAACGTGTTTGTATCCGAAACCCTCGTTCAGTTATCTCGTAAATTGATAAAAACTACATCTGCGAGTCGGCCAGTTACTTTTTAAAGCCGGTTAGAGTGAACTTTTTCAACTAAACATGTTATTTGCAAACCAAATTTTCCAAGTTGCAAACGACGCCGCGATGGTTGGCGGAGTACACTCTCATGTATTTTAAATTAATTGCCACTTTTTAGTTTTAAACTTGGAACATAGTTGGTGACTCCAGAAAAGTATACATTATGAATCTGAGTGTACACAACAGTATGGTTTTAATCAAATTAATTAATAAGCAACTAAGGTAATACTATTTTGAGTTAAGGAAGAATAAATTATCGAAATATTTGAGGCTAGGTATATCGTAGTCTCGTGTTGGTCTGGGACTATAAAAGAATTTGCCAACTGTGTTTCTTGCCTAGCATGTCGTAAAAGGCGACTAATGGTATATGGAGTTTTGGGTATGTGATTGTGTAGGCGACAAGCTAGCAACTTGTCACTACTTTAACACAATTTTCCATCTAACCCAGTCCAGTTTTTTTTGGCTGAATTTGGTTAAAGGGGACTGCTGCCTCTTTGCCTCTGCCTACCCCTTCGGGGATCACGGTCGTGATGTTAAGATAAGAGAGAAGCTAGGTATAGCGTACAAAACTCTACTTTTCTAGCTCAATGGCACATTCGGTAGTGACCCTACCCTATGCGCTTGAGATAAGAGTTGTGGGTTCGATCCCCACCCAGGACAAACATTCGTATGATAAATACTTGTGTTGTATTGAATATTTGAGTATATATTTGTAATACCACTGTTGATTCTGATATCCGTAACACAAGTGCTTAAGCTACTTACCTCGGAATCAGATCAATGTCACATACATTGATCTGATTCCGAGGTAAGTAGCTTAAGCACTGTGTTGTAGTACTTATGTAGTCGAATATTTATTTATATCTAATATTATAAAGAGGAAAGATTTGATTGTATGTTTGTTTGTATTGAATAGGCTCCAAAACTACTGGACTGATTTAAATAATTCTTTCACCAATGGAAAGCTACTTTATCAGCAAGTAACATAGGCTATCTTTTATCCCCATATTCCCACGGAAACGGGAACTAAGCAGATGAAACCGCAGGGCGCTGCTAGTGTCTAATAATCTACGTATTTAAGTATGTCTATCCGTTCACCTAGTATCCATAGCAGAAGCATAAGCTTAGTTTGGAAGTAGGAAATTGGTGTGTTAATCCGGAGAGTTTATTAACTAATTAATAAAACCCACGCAAGTTGCACAAGGTTATTCCCAGTATAAAAAGCTTCTGGTAGAAGGTTTTCTCAACGAGAAAGTAATCATCAAAGGAGCAGGCAAGTTTTCGGAATCGTAACGATTAAAGAGGTCACGATTTCATTATGAATGTAAATCGAAGGCGGCTGGTTATCGGAGTGGGCGGTAAGTTGATGGAAACTCGGCCAGTATGAACTGAACTGACGGGTGAGGGTTCAAAAAGTATTTTTATTAATTTCAAGTCTTTACTTTTTTTATGAATACTTTACATCCACCGCTTGGGTTATACTACCGGAAAGTGACGGCCATGGAAATATCCAAAGTAAAAAAGAGAGTTAAAGAGTTTAATCGTCAGCTTAAACTAAAGGATCTAAGTGCTGTTAGAGGCTCCTGAGAATTTAAATAATAATAGTAATAATAAATTATTTAATTACCATAAAAAATAACAAACAAAAAAAAAAATTTTTTTTATTCCAGTATTCTTCAGAATATGTATATATCTAACTCACTTGGAAAGAAGACTGTAAACGTAAAATAAGCCGATTTTAACCGACTTCAAAAAAAAGGAGGAGGTTCTCAATACGACTGATTTTTTTTTTTTTACTTTAAAAATCTTTTGTCAATTGTTTTAATACGGGGTATATCAAGTATACGTGCAGGGGAATGAAAGTAATTTTATAAATTTGAATATATCTGAACTTGGATTATACAATGGTTCTCCCGTCCAATAACCGCACGGACCCCTAAACCACGGATGCCATGGGCGTCAGAATTAAAAATGATGAATTGTTAAAATTCCGCAATTTCCTAAGTCAATCCCGATACGGGCCTGGGGGAAATTATCGCGGTGCTCGTCGGGGGATCCTTGAGGAACACCAGATGCAGGGAGAGTCGCCGCCTCAGGGCACGCATCGAATGCGATCTATTCACGTGTCCTTGATACGGGCGTGCAAAGAACGCGTGGCGGGGAAAAGTTATTAGAATAACTTAATGCTTCCAAAGAATAGAGATGGTAAATATCATAGCATTTTTACGAATACAGTGAGATGATTTCTTTGTAAATCTATTATTCTACTAACTAACTACTAAAAATCTTTAATAAAAAGTACATACTAAACATAAACGCTTTGTGAAAGCATAACCTTTGAAAATGTTACCAGAATATGTACCTACAATATAAGAGCAATAGGAAGATTCAAGGATCTATATTGTTTATATTATATCAATATCCATTTACAAAACCAGAAACCGGATAGGTACACTGTTAACCTGGTTTGTGATCTGATAGTTACTTTTAACTAAGAAGGATTTTTTAAAGGTTTACCAACTTAAAGGTCTCCAATTCTGATACGGAACCGTCGCAAAACACGTCTTTGCAGTGCCCTGGCAGTCCACATCGAACTAAGAACAGCCATCAGTCAAGCGCCGATATTTCATTGTTAATTTAACGAGCCGGGGACGAGCCGGCCGCGCACGGACACTCCCGGGGGGCGCATTTTTGAGTGAAATTAAAAAAGTTTCGCCGCGAGGGCGCATCTTGGTGTCCAGTCATGGCGGAGGGATTTAATAGGAATTAGGCAGCTTTATGCAGCTTTAATTCTCACCAATGTAACATACTACAAATACATATAGTATGTATTGTGTTTCCATATATATATTTTAGTTAAAATACATATTATCACATATTAAAAGACCCTGAAGAAGTAAACAGAGTTCAAGGAGCAAGTTAAGTAAACTCTTAACCGCTTTTAGCCAAAAATTAAATCACCTTAGGTTAGATGAAAATTTGTAAAAAGGTGTGTTAAATGGATAGCTAGTCTCGTACATAATCAAAATACCTTGTGCTACTTCAAAACTTCTATTTCGTTTGTGATGAACGTAGAAATATCTTTCAGTTACTGAAAGCCTACGTAATTTTTCTGTCCACTTACCAAGTCGTCCGTTACTTCAGCAAATCGAATAGCAATTGACATTAAGCGCAAAATGAAACGCACACAACCCGGCAAGCTGGCAGCGGCCGGCTCGAGCATCGCCGGCCGGAGCCTTAAATAAGTGGTCATTATCCGACCAAATTGCGTAGGGTTATCGGACAAAAATTCAATTTCGACGCGATTAAGGGACGTTTTCACTCGGACGACTAAGGCTGCGGGAACTTTGCGAAAAAAAATACAGCATTTACACCCAGCTACCACTTCACTACCCACCAAACTCACAACTAGTTTTCTCATGCTGTTCCAGTCTACTATCATTGATTGTATCGAAAAGCTCAAATCTTTGACATTAAGTTAAATTATGGAACAGGTATTCTTAGAAATATTAGGGTACTTATAATGTTAAGTGCAGCAGATAGCGGCGGTAGCTCAATGGTAAGGATACGCGCCTCTTAACCGAGGAGTGCGGGTTCAAACCCGGGCACGTACCTCTGGATTTTTCAAGTCTATGTACGTATTTATACAACTAGCTCGACGGTGAAGGAAAACATCGTGATGAAACCTGCAAATTCAAACAACTTTGGATTTGTAACCATGATCCAAAAATTGACAGGTTTCCCTATCTTAGGGTTACGAAGGTCAGATCGGCAGTCGCTTCAATGTAATTACCAGACTCGCTAAATCCTGGATCATGGTCTAAGCGGACTCCGTCTAACCACGGGACATAACGCTAGGAAGATGATGATGATAATGTAAAGTGCAGCGTCCCTGTGAGTCAGGCCCTCCGGCCCTATCGAGTGTTTGTCGTCATTAAAGATCAAACATAAAGGGCGCAGAGTGAGAGCAATTAACTTTTAAATGCCTTTAACGCTAAAGGATTAGGGTTAAACTACATGAAATAAAATAAAACAGATTTTGTGCAATCATCTCTTTTACAAATTTAATCTGAAGTCACAAGCGAATGGCAGTTTAAGGAAGTTTTTTGAGAATAAAAACAGTTCGCTCGCGTGTTATTCGTTGGCATATTTTTGATTAACTTTTTTTATTTTTTGAAAGTATAAACTGTCAGAAAACGCCTGCTCTGCTAGCTCATCTACTTCTTTTATCATTTAAATCTTTAATATGTTTAAACAACAGAAATCTCTTCATTTTATATTTTTTAAAGGTTATCTAACAAAATATATTTGGGTTTTAATGTTAATTGTTAAATGTTACATTTATACTTAAATTTTTGTCTTGGTAAAAGTATTTTTTTACCATAACACCTTCTTTTACCCTTAAAAACTTATAACCGATTTATTATAATCGGTTGATACCATAGATTTAGAATTTTTTTATCTTAAATCTTGATACGTTTAAGTAAGTTACTTAGGTACTTCCTAAGTAGTCTGTGTAAGTTAACAAACAGAAAATCTTATTATAATAGTTGTATTTATGTTGGGTACGTAAAGAGACTCTAAGTGTGTACGGTCACCAATAAAAGTATCATAGCAATGAAAGTAAAACTATTGATATTGTTTTTATGGAAATAAATATTTCTTATTATTAAAAAAATATATACATATATATCCTTATTTCTTAAGACATAATAGCAATATATTTTCAGCGACTTCTAATAATCATCATAAAGAAGTTAGTTGGAAGTAATTTTTTATCCAATAACGGTTAAATTCATATTTCACTTTGATCATTACCCACGTATCCAAATCGAATTGATACTGTTTTATCTCGACAAAAGAGCATAGGCATTATTCATTGGATAGCAGTAGGGAATCTCCGTACTGTTTTGTTAGAGTTCATCTAAGCTTTTTCCCTCATCGCCGTGCAACTTCCACCTCCTCTCGTCTCGTACTTGTACTAATACAAACATTTTCCCTTGATCTTTTCTGATACTAAGTATGGGTCCCGCTAGAATACCAGCACTCCTGTGGCGTTAGCTTGACGCCGCAGTAGCATAATGCTGAGGCAGGGACCCAATTGGCGCCAATCTGCTTTCTTTTTTTTTGAATGATTTTTTCTTTTTTTTTGTACTATTTTGTCCTGTGTCAAATTTCGTTTTCCTTTGTATGTATTAACAATTGTGCGTCCAATAAATATTATTTCTTTCTTTCTTTCTATACTGGTCCATTTTCATACTTCCTATAATTATATAGGAAGTAAAATAATTGTTAAATATTATGTAATACATTCGTAAGTACCACTTAATTGACATTTTAACCGTACTGCAACGACTATGGTCACAAGTATTTGTTACCTGTCAAACAAAAATGAGAGAAGGACGTGTCTTCTCAGAAAAAGATTTTGTATTTATAGGTATGAGATTATTGGACATATCTCAATTTATTTCCCTACTGCTCGAAGAGAAATGACTATAAAATTCCAAAAAGTGGACATTTGTGCAAAACTATGAACAAATTAAATCTGCTATGAAACCATATGTAATAGTTTATACAATGTCTTCAAGGATCCTCTTGGACTATCATCCTTTTGCCTCACTGCGACCTAAGGTTAATCGAGCTACATCTCTTCACCTCACTGTGCGCCCACTCCACTGTGGCAGCGGAGCGCCATTACGCGAGCAAGTGGACGAGCGCCTGTCATTATTTACAGGCACAGGTCGCTCAATTAAGCCCGTATTGGATTCCGTCATTTGCTTTGCGACGGGAAAGATCGGGAGAAACAAATAGATTCGCCTAATGGCCGACGGGCCGAGAACTTGATCCGTGTTCCGCGTTTTATGGACCGAATGCATTGGAGGTTTTTTAAGTTATTTTCTTTTTACAAAGTCTCGGTTGAGCAATGGGTTGAAAATTTTTGTTTATGAAATAGATTGTTTAGTTGATTAGATAGAGATTTGGGTAGAATTGGATTTTGTTAATTTAACTAATGAACAGGTTAAATTAAAAAATCTAATTTTACCTAATTTTCGGTACCTTAAAATGCGATTTGTTACAATTAATTCCAAGTGTCATCGATGATTCGATAGTGATCCTGTCCTATGCGCCATAAATAGCGATGAATACTAGATCAAAAAACTATAATTCCATTTAGTCCGTCAGTTAGATTACACAAAAATACAAGACACATAATTTTTGCTTTATCAAGTGAGCAAAAAATTATAAAGATAAAGAGCATCAAAGTTTTGGAGTGAGGGCTTGTGACGTCGCTGTCGTAAAAAAATTACCTAGGTGTGTCAAACGCAATTTGAGTGCACTGTATCTTCTTCAATGTTTATTTGACAAATAAATGAAAAAAATACGTGTTCAATATTTTTTATAATCTAACTGACTATTGTCATTAATAAAACGGATATTTGTCACGAGTATTTCTTGTATCATTGTTAATTATGTTTTTCACTAATACAATTCGGATCAGATCAATACCTGAATATTTAAACTGACTCCGATAGCAGCATATCATCATCATCTTCCTAGCGTTATGTCCCGTGCTTAGACGGGGTCCGCTTAGACCATGATCCAGGATTTAGCGAGTCTGGTAATAACATTGAAGCGACTGCCGATCTGACCTTCGTAACCCTAAGATAGGGGAACCAGACAATTTTTGGATCATGGTTACAAATCCAAAGTTGTTTGAATTTGCAGGTTTCATCACGATGTTTTCCCTCACCGTCGAGCTAGTGGTATAAATATGTACATAGATTTTTTTAAATCTAGAGGTACATGCCCGGGTTTGAACCCGCACTCCTCGGTTAAGAGGCGCGTGTCCTTACCATTGAGCTACCACCGCTCCGATAGCAGCATATATGGCTATTAAAAAGAGAAGTTGTACAAATTATGCGGCAGACCCGAGTTCAACACTCTCAATCAGGCCGGTATTGAGTAAACAGCAAAAATAAATTATTGCGTTACCGTCAAACATAATACCGCCTCCTTGCACTAGTTTCCCCTCGGAAATAACGTTTCATATTTTTTCTGAACAAATTAATCTCCAGTGCCAACTTTGATCATGTATATCTGAATAGACACCGCATCGGCGACTTAAAAGCGGCCCTCCAACTAGCTGCGTTTTAAGTCAAATAGATGTTCCACAATATTCCGATGCTTGCAATGAATGTTTAATTAACTTTTTTCTATAATAAGGTATTTTTTTGATTGAATATATTTTTTTTTAATTTTTTATAGTTGTCTTTACATTCAAGATTGTTAGTAGTTATTTCTAGAAACAAAATAACTACAAATAACACTAAACTTAGTACTATTTTTTGTAACTTGACATTTCGGCCGTGTTGCACCAGCTTTAAACCCAAGTGTCTGTCATGGTGTCTAAGTGGTGGAACGCCGTTTAACACAAGCGACGAAGTCTGTTATCATGTGTAAGTGGTGAAACTAATTAGGTAGTTGTTAGCGATCTGTTTATTCCAGCGAGGCAGTCTTTGCAATTGATAGATAGATATTCTTGATTGCACGAAATACAGATACAGAATTAATGATACAAACAAATACAATACAATTTAGGCGGTCTTATCGCTAAAAGCAATCTCTTCCAGACAACCTTCAGGTAGAGGAAAATAAGCTAATGAAGAGAGAGGGGGTAATTGATATTGATAAATTGTGTATGACACCGAGTCTGGTGTAATATTCGTGATCGCAGATAGCCCAGCGAGGAATATTGAATAAGGAAATACTATGGAGGTATGAAATGTAATCAAATAAAAACGAGTTTCGATATCTGACGCGGGTTCAGATCGTAACAAATATTGGGTATTTTTGTAATGCCCCCACTTTGGGGCGTATTACACGAAATGACGAGTTTCATTCCGATCTCACGGCGTGGATCCTCAAATATCTCAAGTCTGACTATGCCAGATATTACATATCACTTAGTAAATAATCCTGCTTCTTTGAAGATCACGCTGTTATGTCATTTGATAAATTTATATTCGATCACGTAGATGAGTAGGAGACATTAATTTAATAAAAAATAAATAACTATTGACACATCTTAAGTTTGAATCCTGAGAAGGGACTTAGGCCAAATAATGAGGGTTTGTTGAATTAAAATATCCAAAAAATGGCGCAACTGTGACGTACGGTCTTGTCACCATCCTCATTGGCAAGTTTACAGAACTAACTGACATCCTGTCAACCAAAAGCCCATCCTGTCAACCAATGTCACCTGGCGGTGTTTGTAGTTTTAAAAACCCTCATTGATTGTTCCCATAAGACACATGATATGATATCTAGACTCTCTATAACAAAACAGGTAAATTGGATGGTGCAATTAGTAGCAAACGTGTCAGAAACTTTTACTCTCTATTCTTTAACCTTATTGAGTCACAGTTTCGGATCTATTTCTACATAGAACTATAGTATTCGTAGATACACTTATACAAAACTTACCTAAGTGATTCATGTATCTATATAAAGCATGTTTTGAACATACAGTATTCAGACATATTGCTTACAAGTCGGGCGGCTTTTTCAATTTGCGCCATTCTTCAAGCGGTGAGATTAAGGTGCATCGGCGCGTTCGCCCTAAATCGCGCTGCACAAGCAATCGCGCGATCGCGCCGTCGCGAATACTAGCGCATAATAAATGTGAATCGGAACACGGATGCCGGCGTGTATGGAAGCGACTGGAGAGTAGGAAAGAGTTTTTCACTAACTAATCGCAATCGGAGTAATCCTGCTTTTAGCCGACGTTTGAAATAGGAGTAGTTTGTCAATGCGATTAGTTATTCAATTACTCAAGCTACAGAATTATATATAACTTGAGTATGTAAGTTAAAAAAGCAAACAATAGTGATTGTGCTATTATTTATATATACTCATTTTTTATGACCAATTTTTGTAATAAAACAATTGTACAAATCCCCAAGGCTGTTCAACAATAGAACTAGCTACTGTTGTTAACTGTGTTATATATCCGACATACCCACACCGAATATTATAAATACCAAGATAGTTTACGTACTGTCTTATGATACGAAAGGTTGAGATTATCACACATCAATCATACTTAATATCAATCTCAAAATAATGTGCCAACTGTGTTTCTTATCGTAAAATGCGACAAATACTATTTACCATTTTGTTCAAACGCAATCACAAGATTGTTATTTTGGAGACTATAAAGCCTTATCTGTTAATGTTATTAAAAACAGTTTTTGCCGTATTTATCTTGCTTAAATACTGTATTATTTTACTAGAATACTAAACCTAAAATTCACCTGAAGTAAACCCTCGCCGCATCTAGTAATAAAAATATAACTCCATTTTGATTAGTTCGAGATTCTTTGCAAATAATGAAAAGCTTAGTATTTGCTCTCGCTGGGAGTAAAGTCTGTATTTCATTTTAGTAGGAGGAACGTTTCTGCAAGAAATAGAAATTGTAAATTTATATCTGAATGTCAATAAAACTGTGGCAGAAATATATTATTTTTTTGAACGTTTGTAAAGAAATTATTTTTAAACTTGTTTAGCTTTTCTTTAAATTGCCTTGTCTATTATTGTCAATACTGACATCAATATTTTTAATTTAATTATTAAAAAATAGTTTTCTTAAATGTTTTATTTCCTAAAAGTTAAAAATAGAGGCTTTAAGTGTTGTTTCTTGTGCAGTTCGTTAATTTTACTTATAAAATATAGTAGTGTAGATTTTTATACACTTATAAATTATTTTCTTTTGCAGAGAAACGCAATACGTTTTTATTTTAGAAGAGTTATTAGGATAATATGTATATCTAGGATCTGCATTTAGTAGAGATGGAAGGTACTCCGCTGATATAGAAAGAAGAGTGAATGCAGGGAATAGGGTGAATGGAGCGTTAGGAAATCTTTTAGGCAGCAAAATCTTAAGCCAGAAGGCCCAGCTCGCCATACACAATGCGGTGCTGATTCCTACGCTAACATATGGAGAGTTGGGTATGGCAGAAAGAGCATGAAGAACTAGGTATAATGATGTTTTCGATGTATGTACAATAAGCTAATGGTGTATTGGGTTATGAGTTTGTGATTGTGTTTCTATGAGATAGCCACTTGTTATTACTTGTTGAAGTACAATTTACAGTAACAATATTTAAAAAATACTCCTATTATACAGATCGAAAAAAAACTAACTAAACTTCACAGCTTCACTTCGCTAGCGGGTATGCAGAAAAACGACTTCATTTTAAATAGTCTAACAATGTATTATCTTATGTTATCATATAAGCAATCATATAAACATATTTTTAACCGACTTCAAAAAAAAGGAGGAGGTTCTCAATTCGACTGAATGTTTTTTTTTTTTTTTTGTATGTATGTTACTCGATATCTCTGAGAATTGTTAACCGATTTCCAAAATTTTTTTTTTAATCGAAAGGGTTTACTCCCGAGTTGGTCCCATTGCCACCAAGTAAGGATCTGATGAAGGGATCCCAGGAAAATCGAGGGCAACCCTCAAACTTTATAGGCACGTACAATGTGTTTTAGACATTTTCTAAGATTGTTCAAGTATTTACGCATGGTACTTATCATCTTATGTTGGTGAGCTGATGTTGGAAGGTACAAATCCTTAACGATTAGGAATTAGTTTATGATTCTTTAAATATTGATATCTTCGAGAATTGTAAGACGATTTTTAGAGTTCTTTTTTTTATTCAAAAGGGTATATCCTGGAGTTGGTCCTATTGGTACCACATCTCCACATCTGGTTCTGATGAAGGAATCTTAGGCAAATCGAGGGAAACCCTCAAGTATTATAAGCGCGTACAATCTATTTTAGTTATTTTCTAAAACAGTTCAAGTATTTACGTCTGGTATTCATAATCTCATGTTGCTGAGCTGATGATGGAAGGTGTAACTCCTTAACAATTAGGAGTTCGTGGATAATTCTTTCAATATTATAGGGCCATATTGAGTGTTATTCTGGAGATAGTCTCAATTTCACCAAGTCTTAGTCTAGTGATGGGATTCCATGAAAACGAGGGCCTCTCTTAAATTTTAACGACATGTTAAGTGTTTTTTTATTTTTTCTAAAACGATTCCAGTATTTGCATCTCGTACTCATCATGTTATGTTGCTTAGCTGATGATGAAAGGTATAACTCTTTGAAGATTAGTAGTTTTAAGTAATTCTTTATACAAATAAGTTAAATTTTAACAAAAATAAAAACCGACTTAAAAAAGCCCCGCAAAAAATGTTTATAAAAAAACACAAGTAAAAACTGCCTTAATAGCTATTTAAATGTCTAAACACTAAAAAGTATAAAATAAATTCTTTCCACTGCTTCGATGAAAGTATTAATCTTTAACACGTATTTAAATATTTACAGTAATCAGTTAGTTTTGGAATCGGTGCCAGCCAAACTAAAAAAAAAGTAGACACTTAATAACAAATTACCTTACTAATAACAATATGAAACAAATTAGTTAAAATATGAGTATATTAACTTACTATTGATTTTGTATATTCAAAACCTATTTTACAACCCTTCACCAAGAAACAAATAATGGCAAATTCCGAAATGATGATATAATTACGCGGGCTGGCACCGATTCCAAAACTAACTGATTATTGTAAATATTTAAATACGTGTTAAAGATTAATACTTTCATCGAAGCAGTGGAAAGAATTTATTTTATACTTTTTAGTGTTTAGACATTTAAATAGCTATTAAGGCAGTTTTTACTTGTGTTTTTTTATAAACATTTTTTGCGGGGTTTTTTTGTGTGACAAATACTTGGTTTGTTATGTGTCTGGGTGTTAATATATAATATTTAAGTATATATTTGTAATACCACTGTTGATTCTGATATCCGTAACACAAGTGCTTAAGCTACTTAGCTCGAAGTCAGATTAATGTATGTGATGTCGTCGGATGTTTATTTATTTATTTATTAATGCTCTTCAACCACGCTTATTAAATACATTTCTACAAAATTCGCTACGAATTGGTGATTAAGCGAAGTGCTGAACAAAAGAAAAAGAAATCATAAACCACGGTTCCGTATCCACATAAAATCAATTAAACCAACCGCACAACTTAGAACGATTCATTAGAGAGCTTGAGAGAAAAATCGACAAATTTCTTTAGCCAGTAACAATAGGGGGAAAATTTTAAAGATTCTTATAGTCACTGAAGCCTTTTCTTTTATCGTAAATGCCGCTTCAAATGAAGAGGTTCGCAGTTAAAGAAATTACACGATCTAATGCACCGCTCCAATTTGACTTTGAACCTTACGAACCACGTAATAAGGTCGTCGGTAGTAGTAAATGTAACATGATTGAATTGTAAAAGAAAATCAATGGACACGGAAAAAGCGCTTTTTTTAATCAAATGG
The DNA here is from genome assembly GCA_951394215.1 of Glyphodes perspectalis. NCBI lineage: Eukaryota > Metazoa > Arthropoda > Insecta > Lepidoptera > Crambidae > Glyphodes > Glyphodes perspectalis. The sequence continues at coordinate 18,244,178 of OX596202.1, read as the reverse complement.
ACTAGAAGGGGCGGCAAATCGGCCATTAACTTTAACGAGCTACCTTTGTCATATTTTCTTTTGAAACCGTTCTAGTAATTTCGGAATGCAATTAATCTGCCGGCGGTTGGGGGTTTGATTCTCATTTTTTTATTAATCATTTAAATTCGAAGTTATTGAAGCCTACTTACCCGCTATTTGGTGACCCACAGTTTTTCTGTATTACCCGTAGATGAATTTGATTACCGTATTAAAGAAAGAGGGAGAAATTATTTAGATACATCTGATTCATTCTTTCTAAATTATTTCAAACCAAAGAGGCAGCAACCAACAAAGAAACTGCTGAACTTGAGTAGGATATATCTACGCCACGCATAATAACAGGACACTGCAATCTTAACAGACACCTACACAAGATAGGAGCCACTGACAGCCCCCTATGCAAAGGCTGTATGATGGCGAAAGAAACACCAACTCACGTACTTACACTGCAGAAGCGTGAGTGACACAAGGGCACGGCTGTTAGGCAACCCTCCTTCGATGGAGGCTGCACTCAAACGTCCTAAAACCTGATTACCTTCTGGACGGAGCTAAAGTGGTTTGAATGATCACTGTAGTGGTACAGTGACCATTTACGTACAATGGACCACTTATGAGGCTAAGTGCGGAAAACACATGCCCAACTAACTTCATGTTCCTAGCGTTATGTCCCGTATTTAGACGGGGTCCGCTTAGACCATGATCCAGGATTTAGCGAGTCTGGTAATTACATTGAAGCGTCTGCCGATCTGACCTTCGTAACCCTAAGATAGGGGAACCAGACAATTTTTGGATCATGGTTACAAATCCAAAGTTGTTTAAATTTGCAGGTTTCATCACGATGTTTTCCCTCTCCGTCGAGCTAGTGGTATAAATACGTACATAGATTTGAAAAATCCAGAGGTACATGCCCGGGTTTGAACCCGCACTCCTCGGTTAAGAGGCGCATGTCCTTACCATTGAGCTACCACCGCTCAGACTGCTAAACTAACTAACTTACACTTTTATTGTATGTAAGTGTAAGTGGTTAATCTTACACTCTTATTGTAATCATATTATGTCATCTCCCACAGTCATTGATTGTATGATTTGGTTTAGAACATTTAAAATAAAAGTGTATATTACTCATGTATATTATGACGCTGAAAAGAGTAAAGTATCTACCGAGTTTCTTGCCGGTTTCTTCTCGGTAGAATCAGCATTTCGAACCGGTGGTATATTCACATTGCTCTAAAGATTTTTGTAAAATTGACGATTTATAAGTGCCTTTTTTTAAGGCCTACATGAATAAAGAAATTTTGAATTTTGAACTAACTACTTTTGATTCAGTGTCTTCTACACTGATGTAGGAGAGTCTAAAAGACTCGCTAAGGCTACTGAAGTGCCGTTGAAAGTAAAGACAGGTGTATATGATGCGCTGGGTCTGGTCATCCGACGGGCTGCATGTTGCACTCATAGAATACATTTTTATTAAATACTAGCTGACCCGGCGCACTTCGTAATGCCCCGTTCTCAGATTTTCAATACCCATTATTTTTTAACTTACCGCGTAACTTTTTTATTTTTTATTTCATAAGATGTGAACATAACAATAACAAACACAATTAAAAAAGAATTAGCGAAATCGGTAAAGCTGTTCTCATGTTATAGCTTTGGGGTCGACCACCCTTAACATTTAGGGGTATGAAAAATAGATGTTGGCCAATTCTCAGACCTACCAATCCGATAAGCACACAAAGTTTTATTAAAATCGGTTCAGCCGTTTCGGAGGGTTTGGGAACAATCACCGCGTCACGAGAATTTTATATATTAGTAATAGATAATAATGAATAATAATAATAATTTCGTTTATTGCACAAAAAGGGACATACATACATTATGGTACATTAGTACAGTTGAATAGTGCATAGGAAGAATACAATAGCATTAGTTACACAGAGGTTCCCAAACTAGGCAATGCCTGTATCTTGGTAAACCAATGAATAACACACCAAGATATAACATAACATAACAACATGACGCCAATAATCCCCGAAAGGGTAGGCAGAGTCAAATGCGTAGCTGCCCCCCCTTAACCACATTCAGCCAAAAATAAAACTGGTCTGGGTAAGATGGAAAATTGTGGAAAAGTAGTGACAAGTGGCTAGCTTGTCGCCACTTGTCACTACTTTTCCACTACATGTTGGAGCACTTATTGTGCAATGTGTGACGTAAGTTGCGTGTCAAGGTGGAGCACCTTAGGAGCTTCAATTTCTAGTTAGTGGCGCGGAGTCCTTCTTTTACTAGTCCGTGCCTCCACTATATTATTTTAACCTACATATTATAAAGGTCTAGAGCCTGCATTATTTTAAAAAACAAGTACCTCCTTCGGAATACGAGACGTAACAATAAAAGCATATTTGGTCTCATATTAGGTGATGTAGGCCTGTCACCGAACTCAATACGCCCGCCTGAAGTTTATCGATGAAACTCGAGACACGCGGAGCGAATTATATGTGGTATGTTACAGACAATTTGCAGAATTAGATCTTAGCCAGGACCAGCTGGTCTCAGTCACACCCTAACACTTTATTTGTCTAATTATCTACATTTATATTATAAACAGGACCTGTTTATTTGTTTTAATGAAAATGCAGAACGTCTGTTGACCAAGTGAAGTTTTATTCCACAGATTATAAAAAGGTAAGTGTGCATACAGATAATGTATGTATATTTAAGTTTTACTTCAAACCATGCTAGATGGCGCTGACATCATTATCTATTTTGATATCAATATCTAACATGTTTGCATCAAATAGTCTTGGTAACTACTGGACAGATTTTAAAAATTCTTTCACTAATGGAAATCTACTTTATCAGAGAGTTAAATAGGCTATTTTATACCCATATCCCCACGGGAATGGGAACTACGGGGGTGAAACCGCGGAGCGCTGCTAGTGTATTATAATATTACAAATACTAAGCTTTCAATAGATACATTTCCCAGTTTTCAAAGTATCTTGTACAAAGGCACTTGTAGTATAGAAATCAGAATCATCATCACTCAGTCAACAAGCACATACCCTTCCCATATCAGTGATTTATCACAGACAAAATCTAAAATACATTACGACTGATTTTAAAAATTAGGTATAAATTCTCCAAACAAATTAAACTAAAGCTTGTCCTATGGATATTAGGTGAACGGATAGGCATACTTAAACATGTTAATAAACATCCCTGAATCGAGTACAAATGTCCAAGTCCATTACATCACACGAAAACATTTGCCCCTAGCGAGATTCGAACCCGCGACTCTCGGTTCGTGGCCAGGGTCTCTGATCACTCGACCAACAGGCTTGTCTATTAAATTATTCATTTCAAATAAAATCTAAGGGCCTATATTAAATTTAATGTATGACTTATATACTAATATAATATATGTCAACTATGAGAATCTACTACCTACCTACTGAGTTATATGCTAACGCTACGATGTTCTTAATTCCGGAATTAAGAACATCGTAGCGCATCCGGATGCGTAGCCAAATGCGCGCCAGCGATTCCATAACGAACTTCGCTACCGCTCGTATCGCGCCACAAACTTGTTTACTAAGAACTCATAGTGCGGAACTCGGAGTTAGTTCCCGATTTGTCCACCCGAATAAGTCTGTGGCGCGATACGAGCGTTAGCGAAGTTCGTTATGGAATCGCTGGCGCGCATTTGGCTAAGCACCCAGTTGTTCTAATTATCCGCAAAAAAGACATATCTCAAAAGCGTGACAAACCGACAGCCCCACTTCATCCGCCCATCATACACGACACAAACAAAACACCGCGGCGCGTTTAGACCGCGATTCGCCGTCATTGTAATACGATGTGTTTTACACTTTCCACTCGGAGTGACAAATTGCCTCCCGGAAGGGCTCCGAGGGCTCTCGGTTTAAAAATGACGCGTAATTCCGGTACGCTTTGTTGATTGCGCGAACGTTTTTTGCGCGTTATCTGATACCCGTTATTCTTTCGGGCTTGATGAGTTGAGTGCCGGCATGCCGAGAAATATGGGTTTTGTAATCGAGTGAATTACGCGGAGCATGTATCAGCCACGCCAGAATATAGAAAACAATATGGGCATACGTAAACAGCATTTGTATTAGAATTTAATTAAGCTTTTATAAACTCAGATGAAATTAAATGAAATGATTTATTTCTGCAAATGGATTCATAACAAATTATTTTGCACGCCAGATATTTTTTACCCTAACAGCACCTCGACGTGAGTGGCCTGCTAAGAAGAGGTGCCGCAAGAAACTCAGCAGATACCTTTTTTTAAATTATTTTCATTTTAATTAACTCTAATATAGCATAAACATTATACACATAAAAAAGAGATTTCACTGTACATGCGAGCAGACAATCATGTCCAGACATTCTTATAATTTTGGTAATCTTCTATTTTGCAATAACCTTATGCTATTAAATGTGATTTTACATAAAACTTTACCTTAAGCATAGGCAATTCAATAACAGATGTAAGTGTAAAAGACTGAGCCTGCTTATATTCAAGTTGTATTGCAGAGGTGATAATAAAAGAAATTAATGGAAAAGTTGTGTCCCATGTTGGTTTGAGACTTAAAAAGAATGAGCCAATAATTCTTTCCTAGTATGTCGTAATAGGCGACTAATGGTATATGGCGTTTTGGGTATGTGATTGTGTAGGCGACGAGCTAGCCACTTGTCACTACTAATTCACAATTTTCCATAAACCCCAGCCCATTGTCCCATGTTGGTCTGGGACTTAAAAAGAATGAGCCAACTGTGTTTCTTGCCTAGCATGTCGTAAAAGGCGACTAATAATATATGGCGTTTTGAGTATGTGATTGTGTAGACGACGAGCAAGCCATTTGACACTACTTTTCACAATTTTCGATCTAAGCCCAGTTTTATTTTTGGCTGAATGTAGTAAGAGGGGCCTGCGGCCCCTTTGACTCTGCCTGCCCCTTCGGGGATTATGGGTGTGATGTTATGTCTGTACGGAAAAGTTGTAAGTCGCACTTATAGAACCTGTCACCGTAGTTTCAACTTTTCTCTCTTAATTCACAGATTATTGACCAACTAGCTAGAAGGCAGTTGGCTACAGCCTGTGCCAGACTTATTAAACATAAACATATGTTTTTTTAACCAGATAGTCTTTTCAAGTTTCGCATTTCAATTATCTTATGGTTACTTCTAAGGACGGCGCCCCTGATTTCCGCAATCATAATTAAATTAATACCAAACCCTTGTACCCATGAAGTGCGGCCCTTTGCTTGTTGACCGGCGATGTTAAGCAAATTAACACAATCCTTGTAGGGGTCTTAACGAGCCGCGCAAGTTTCCAATCGAGTGTTTTGAAACTTTCCGTTAAGTAAAACATAATCGGGGATAAGGCGCGGTGTGTAGTGGGAGACGCGATACCAAATATATCATGCTATGCTAAAAATATAATATGTCATCTATTAATTATGTCATATTAATGTATGAAGAGAAAGATGGTCAGCAAAGTGTGTAATGATTTAACATATAAATAAATATCCGACGACATCACATACATTGATCTGACTCCGAGCTAAGTAGCTTAAGCACTTGTGTTACGGATATCAGAATCAACAGTTGTATTACAAATATACATTTAAATATTGGATATTAACACCCAGACACAGAACAAGCACAAGTTTTCATCACACGAATGTTTGTCCTAAGTGGGGATCGAACCCACAACTCTTGGCGCATGGGGCAGGGTCACTACCGAATGCGCCATCGAGCCAGTCAAAGGCACTTGAACAGTTTTCATTAGGGAGTACAAAACAAAATTTTCTGTTTGACTTTACCACTGCTGTTAAGTGTAAAATTATAAATAAAATAATTTAATTGTAGCTTTAAAATATTTAACTACGTTAATCAAATGGGCGGTATAAGTTTGGCGAATAAAGTGTGGAAATACAATCTACATTATTGATTGTAGGTATGCAATTAGTAACTTATCGGCTCTTCTTTATCGTTATCTCATACAGTGGCGGATTTACAGTCCTGGCCGCCTTAGGCCCCAGGCCATAATTCTCAGTACTAAAGCGTCATCACTTAATTTTTATCGCGATTGGCCGCCTCTAATATCTGGCCGCCCTAGGCCCGGGCCTACTGGGCCTTAGGGTAAATCCGCCACTGATCTCATACACTTTCACGATGTAAGATTGATCAATACGCAGTTAAGCGTTATTTACCAGTGCAGTGTAGCCTAGGAGTTTCAAACAGTGATTTTTGACATATATTAACGCTAGAATAAAAACACATTGTTACTGAATCAAGGAAAAGTCAAAATTCTTAAATATCTACAATTTATTTCTACCCAAATTCAACAATATACCTATTAACCTATTGCATTAGAATGTACATTGAAAATTTTAAATATTAAAAGGAATATATAAATATTTACGAAAAAGTAAATTTAGTCTCATGTTGGTCTGGGACTTGACCCATGCTGATCTGGGACAAAAAATAAGAATGTTCCAACTGTGATTCTTGCCTAGCATGTCGTAAAAGGCGACTAATGGTATATCGGGTTTTGGGTGTGTGATTGTGTAGGCGACAGGTTAGCCGCTTGTCCCTGTTTTTTCACAATTTTCCATCTAACCCAGCCCGGCTTTAATTATGGCTGAATGTGGTTGAAGGGTCATGCTGCCCCTTTGACTTGCCTACCCCTTCGGGGACTATGAGCGTGATGTTACGTATGTATTTACGAAAAAGGGTAGTTGTTCGCCTCGCCGATCAAGGTACCCAGAATACTGGCAGCGTTGCTCCTTTGAATTGCCAGCCTGAGGCGTTGGCCGAGGAAGCTTATTATTTATTTATTTATTATATTTTATTTCTATATCTTTATAGCTACAGTATAGCTCTACCGCTACCCAATAGACACAAAGCTGAGCTGAGCGAGCGATCTCTAATCCGCTTATGATGCGGCTGTAGGCTCAAACTCCACTCAGCCGCAGACTGCTCCGGCACACGTTCGTCATTGTTTTCAAATCGCAATTATCGCCTCAAGTCATTACGTATTAAAACGGCGTCTAGGCTCTAGGATCTCTGCCCCGGGGATTTATCAAAATATCTGTCGGGTCACCCCGGCCAGTTAATGCTGGTGATGTCTTTAGAAGATAAGTTATGTTGAAACTTTAAATGGAGGCTCTACTTAGTAACAATTTAAGTTTAGTTGTTTGCGTTTAGTTGGAGTGTGTGAAATAATAATAACTTCTCGTGTTTGAATCTAAAGTTGCTACCTAATAAGTTCTCAAGTACATCTCCTAAGTAGTTTAGGAGAAATAATTTTTGAATAAATTCTGACAAGTTTTTTCTTACGAAACCGACTTATTGACGAAGATAAATTCTGACATGATTTTTTTATAGGTTAATTCACATATAATCGTCTAACCAACTACCATATATCTGAATACTTTGAGTCACCAAATATTATTCGTACAAGTCTTGAAATTGTATACTTGCTTTTCAAAACGACTCACTGGAGAATCTCACCTATTCTCATATACCCACCAAATATTCCCACCCAGAGGTCGACAGAAGCAGTATTACGCATCTGCCCATCTCCACTTCGCATACCAACATAACAACCAATACAATTTGCTTTACAGTTCCCATCCAACGCTATCTATGACGATTCCAGAGGAACGAGTGAGCAATTTGTCCCGCCAGGAACGTGCCGTAACAATAATCTCGCGATAAAGGCGCGATTCCTGTCGCGCTAGTATAATTTTACGGGAGGCCGATATTGAGTCACTAACCGTCGTGGTGCAGGATTCGCGTTACAGCGCCAATATCGGGCCTAGTGCTGATGGTGACAGTGAGACAACGATAGGTCTTCAACTTGGAACCTCTGGGAACCTCATAGATGACGTCATTATATTCTGGATGACGTGACGGTGGTTAACGCCTTAGGGGTGAGAGTTTCCCGCTCCCCCGCCAGCCAGGTAGGTAGTAAAGGCCGCCGTCGGCCAACTACGGACGTCCTCTCAAAAAAAAAATGGTTAACGCATTTACCGCGTTGAATACAAATCCACGTGAAAAAAATTATGTGCATGTGGATCAAGGGACCACATACTTTACCAATATTTAGTAGTAGTCTTAAAGCAATTGTAGAAACTACGAATTTTTAAAAGAAATAAAAAAAATACAGCCCTTTACGTCTGGTCCCTCAGTTCTGACAAGCCGTAAGATCTCGGGAAGGATATTTAAAAATTATAAAAATGACCACTAGTAGAAAAATAGATAAGCAGTAAGATATCTTTATACACAATGCACGCAGAATCAATGTAAGAAATAAGACGGAGCAATATCCACACAGATGGAGTATTTCTATACAAATGGACAAAACGCCTGTAAATGACTGTCATAGAAGTTGGAGAGGCATTTTATATTGCATATTGTTATGAAGTACTGCCCCAATGGCATCAACAACAAGAGCTCAACAAGCTCCTTATACCTATGCTCGATCATGACCTCTACGAATCCTCAGCATATCGGCTTCCAGTACTTCCAGTACTTTCAATCTAACAAAATTAAAAAAAAAAAATTTTTTTTTCATTTTGTAAAATAACTAAATGTACCGGAAGTCAATATGCTGACCTCTACAAATACTCAGCATAAAGAAAAATAATTGAAACGCCATCCTGATACCTGCTACATTACGTCCGTTGTCTCTGACAAGGTCGTGTTGTCTCAATCGAGTCCGAACCATTGCTTAACTCTAAAACTTTGAGTAACATGTATGACAGAAAATTGTCTGTCAAAAGATTCCTCGCTGCGTTTAGTCGGATCGCATCCGAACTCCGACACCAGAACGAACGGAATTGTATCGGGCGCTGTTTTATTTTACCGTTCCGGATCGGCGTGTGCGTTTGATGGTCCGCTAAGCTGTTTACGTTGTGCCTAATGCTCGAATTGACTTCCAGTTCTTTAATAGAGTTTACACATGTCTTCGGTGCAATAACATCGTGCGTGTACTTTGTATTTTGACCACAAACGCTGTGCCGCAGCCTACATGCGTTATGCGAATGGGACCTGACTGCAATGATGACATTTTATATGAATAAAATCTACTCTCACTGTCACCTACTAGTATGAATACTTTACGAAGCAATGTATTATTTCTATATCTTTCTTCTCTGTTCCCAATTTCATGATAGCTTGGGCCCTAATCCTAGATTTAACTAGACTGGTTCTTACACTGGAACGACTACCTTCGCAACCTTCAGGTACTAAGGAAATCAGTCCTTCCAGTTGTTAGCGGTATTGGGTAGATTGAAAAGAAAACCTGAAAAAAAACTGTAGATCATGGCTACTATAATATTTAGAAAAAAAGAAAGAAAGAAAGAAAAAATTTTTATTTGGTACCAAAAATACATGTGAAAACGAAATAAATGAAGTAAAATTACAATTTACAAAAAATATTCTACAAGCACAATAAGGGTAGGTACCAAAATGGTCTCCGCTCAGTATCGAGCCGTCTTTTGTACAAGACATTTGGACATACATTTCTAGTTTTAACGACTGCCATATTTTCAAAAAAGCTTACATCAACAGCTCACCATGCCCATCTGAAAACAAACAAGCCACTCATATTTAAATTTCGGTCACCCATCCAAATCTCGCTATCTTCAAGCATCGCTTGACTTTTGCGATCGAAAGCCCCCGCCCTTAATAACACCGTAGTGACATTAGCATGTTAAGGCGCTTGGCAAACCGGGACCCATCGGAGCCGAGCCTCACGCGAGCTGCTTCGGCACGCCCGGGCCTCCGCGCGATATTTAACTATGCAAACATGACATTATTGTTGTTAGGGCCTTAAAAGCTGATTGACGTCATCTCTCCTTCCCTTCATGCCACGGCCACACTTCCGCGCAAAGATATGATTTTCTATCCTGCTCTGCAAAATGTAGACTGACAGATACACATAAAAATCTTTTTGATAGCGTGATAAGGCATAAATAAGCATAAATCATCATCCTCCTAGCATTATATCTCGTGCTTAGATGGGGTCCGCTTAGACCATGATCCAGGCTTTAGCGAGTCTGGTATTACATTGCAGTGACCGCCGATCTGACCTTCGTAACCTTTAGATAGGGGAACCAGACAAATTTTGGATCATGGTTCATAGTAATTGAAAATCACACATCCATATTAGTTGAAAATGTGCAGGTTTCATCACGATGTTTTCCCTCACCGCTAAGCTATTGGTATAATACGTACCTACATAGATTTGAAAAATCCAGAAGGTACGCGCCCGGGTTTGAACCAGCACCCCTCGGTTAAGAGGCGCGCGTCCTTACCACTGAGCGAGTAACTGAGCGAGAAATATGCCAGTATAATTTGGAGATAAACTATGCAATTGCTCACTGAACAAAGTAACTCCTTTTTAGCCGATGTTATTCTCTTCCATAACCCACTTCAACATTTAGACACATGTATTTTATACAATGAGCTACTTCAGTATTCCATCCAAGCACACGTCCCACAAAACGTGACATAATTCCAACAATCCATTATATCATAACTGCAGCTGCAACAGAAGAAAACTCGAGACACGTGACACCAGCCTTATCCCACTTTAAGACGCCCGTGTAATTCCGCCCGCGATCCAGGTCTTAATGCAGGTCTCACAGGTGTCCCAGCCCTAATCTAGGTCTTGCAAGCTCGCGTGCCCATTAATTTTGCACGTGGTTGAATTTAATCGCGCTTTATTAATCGTCCCGGTTAATTAATCGTACGGGTCTGGATCGCTAATTGAGTTGTTCTGTTTGTTTTTTCTGTTGCGCGGTTTAATTGTTGTTTGTAATTGTTGCGTGTTGCAAGTTCCGAGGCAATAGTTTGTGCTTTTGTTGCGGCGACATGCACATCGGCACACATTAGCCATTTAATAATGTTTTTAACGTGCTTTCATTCGTGAAGTATACTTGTAACTTGTAGAACGAACTTTATAAATTAGTTAACTTACTGTTATGATCCGTTCCTATTTTGGGAACCTAGTTGAGTTTTGATCGTGGACTTAGCGAGTCTAGTTATTACATTGAATCGACTGTTGCCTGACTTTGTAATTGGTTTAAAGATCTTTATTTTCTCATAAGATTTACAAAATTACTAATGAATTTTATTTCATAGAATAATGTTTCTAATGAAAAACATTATTTGTTAGCAATTACATTATGTTGAGCAAGAACAAAAGGAAAACATCATTAGGTATTTTGCCTAACGGTAATGATACAATTAACCATATCACAGGACACGCAAACTAAGAGATTAAATTCAAATAGTATGTAGGTCTAAATATCTACCATCCTTTGACTGGCCCGATGGTCGAGTGGTCAGACAACCTGGCCACGAAACCTAGAATCGCGGGTTCGAAACCCGTTAGCGGCAAATATTTCGTGTGATGAAAATGGGCATTTGCACTCGACTCGAGTCATGGATGTTTATAAACGTAAGTATGTCTATCTGTTCACCTAGTATCCATATCACAAGTATAAGCTTAGTTTGGGACCAGAGAATTGGTGTGTCAGTCTGGAGACTTTATTATTTATTACCCTTAATCTTTAGGGAAATTAGACAAATTAGACTACAGACGACGATTCAATTCATATCTCACTCAACTGCGCTAGGTTAGTGGAGAGTGTAAAATTTTATTCGTCTATGTGTTACAGAAAATATTTCTGCAAAATAAGAATGCCTGAAAAGCCCAAAAGTCATATGTATGCAATACACTACCTTATTTTACTCGTATAGTATATGACTAGCTTTATACGTCTAATGGAACAGCGCTTTTAAATTTAATAGAAAATGCCTATCAACAGCTGCTACACGAAAGTTATCACAAAAAGGTGTCCATTGAAAATTCAATCGGAATAATTGCAAAAAGAAATGTACTTTATCAATCGCGAAAGTTTCACGCGTCGATATCAAAGTCAGGCAAAAATATCGAGTATTCATCGAGAGCCTTCGCGTTTCAATTAGTCGATGTTCGACTAAGTCGCTTCTTGATTGAAATTAAAATTTCTTTTGAGGAATACTTTTAGAGGTGCATTGCATTTTTGTTTGGAACCCTATTTTTAACTTTGCTTTCCACACAAATATTAGACTACATCACATACATTGATCTGACTCCGAGGTAAGTAGCTTAAGCACTTGTGTTACGGATATCAGAAACAATAAATATTAATATTAATTAAATATTGGATATTAACACTCAGACACAGAACAAACACAAGTATTCATCATACGAATATTTGTCCTGGGTGGGGATCGAACCCACAACTTTTACCGCATGGGGCAGGGTCACTACCAAATGCGCCATCGAGCTTATAAATAGTATCTTGGGACTCAATTACAGTCACATAGCGTTTTAGGGTATTGTCAAACCCTTTACCACTGGAGAAAAAACTGAATTTGCCCTTACTGCGTCGAGTGCATATTTTAGAATAATTTTACTCATATCAATGTTATTTCTTTTTTAACAGTGAATTTATAAAGAATTGCTTACAAAATGAAATGGCCGTTAATAGCCCGATGACAACGAGATGTTTGGAAGAGATTTACTAACAGGCCCGGAGACCTAGAATCATGATCATAATTTGCAAAGTACTGATACCGTAATCTACAACGTATAACTTTACTACCACCTGAGGATAAAAATTAAAAACCTCCATAGTATCCCGTCTACACAAAGCTGACAGACTACACTTACCATCATAGACATACATACACACATACATAATGTCACGTCTTTTTCCCATGGGGGTAGGCAGAGATCACGTATTTCCACTTGCTACAATCCTGACACACACCTTTCGCTTCTTCTACATTCATAAGTCTTTTCATACACGCTCGTCTGTTAAGGTTGCTGTTACCTGACCTTTTGTTAACACATTACCAATTTGGTCATAGAAAGGCCGTCTAGGTTTTCCCCTCCCGACGGCTCCATTTACACTTGCCTTGCCCTCTTTTCTCAATCTTCTTTCATCTATTCTCTTAACATGCCCAAACCAACCAAGCATCCCTTTTTTAATCTTAGTCACCACATCTTCTTTCACTCCACATCGTTCTCTTAATCCTTCGTTTCTTATTATATCAGTCAGTTTCACTCCTAACATACTTCTGAGTGCTCTCATCTCTACTGCATTCATCTTACACTTATGCCTCTTCTGCCACACCCAGCATTCACTTCCATACATAAGTGTGGGAATTAACTCCCGTATGAACTGCCAGACGAGCTATCAGACCGTAGCAGACCATCATAGACTTAGTAACTAACATCACCACAAAAACATTTAAAAAAAAACCGTAGAGCTTGTATGAAAAGGATTATGAATGTTGAAGAGGCGAGTGAGGTGTGTAAGGATCGTGCCATATGGCGTTCGGTTCTCTCTGCCTACCCCGCTAGGGAAGTGGTGTGAAGTTTAGTTAGTAAATAATGTAACCGTATCGAAGCATAAATATTTTAGTTCTAATTTTGCACATTGCACACAGATTGAAAACTAACAAGCACGCTTTTTACTTCATAATATTGCAGCAGTTACCATCTTTCGATAACGAGAGGGGTGTCTTTGATCTATCGGAATCTTTAATATGTCCTACGAGGAAATAATATCAAGAGACTATTTCTATTACACTTTGAGCCGTCTTTCCTACATTTCCACTGCATAAGTGGGGTGTGCCATACGGCACGTGCAGCACGAAGTTTTAAATAAACATAGAGTGAGACATATTTTCTAAGATCAAGTAGGAATTAATTAGTATATACAATATACATTCATAACATCACGCCCATAATCCCCGAAGGAGTAGGCAGAGTCAAAGGGCAGCATGCCCCTTCAACCACATTCAGCCAAAAATAAAGTCGGGCTGGGTTAGATGGAAAATTGTGAAAAAGTAGTGAACTTTGTACCCCTTTTTATGAGAATTACGCGGACGGAGGAGTATGAGATTTAGCACAGTTAATCTTTATCTGGAGAAGGAGTATAGAAAGCTATACATAAAATCACGCTCATAATTCCCGAAGAGGTAGGCAGAGTCGAAAGGTCAGCAAGCCCCTTCAACCACATCCAAAAATAAAGATGGAAAATTGTGAAAAAGCAGTGACAAGCGGCTAACCTGTCGCCTACACAATCACACACCCATAACCCGATATACATTAGTCGCCTTTTACGACATGCTAGGCAAGAACCACAGTTGGCACATTCTTTTCAAGTCCCAGACCGACATGGGACAGTGGGCTGGGTTGGATGGAAAGCTGTGAAAAAAGGAGTGACAAGTGGCTAGCTCGTCGCCTACTCAGTCACATACCCAAAAGCCCGTAAACCATTAGCCGCCTTTTACGACATGCTAGGCAAGAACCGCAGTTGGCACATTCTTTTTTTTTTGTCCCAGATCAACATGAGCCAAGTCCCAGACCAACATGGGACAATTAGTTACTACACGTTAAAATAAACTAGACATCCACCAACTTTCATCTCATTCCACAGCATTCCAATTCGCGGTTATATGGAGCAAGAAGAAGCTTCTGTGAAAGAAACGGCGAGTGTACACAGTTCTAACTTATACAAATACGAAAGCCGGTTCGTTTCTTGCCCAATACATCTTGTCTACGTAATCGGAAATCATGTTATTTGGCATACATATTGTCATGAGTACTAAAAAAGATATAGAAACCGTCAAAAAAGTACTATTCTCGTGAGATAGATAATTCTACCATAACCCAAACAAGGCCGTGGGAAAGCTATTGAGTATTGCTTATTCATTCCATGCTCGAAAAACTTAAACAAACTTAGAACCCCTGAACCGTATCCTCTTACACCCAGTCCCGCTTGGTCACGTCATTTGGAAGGTCAAAGGTTCTCAGATGAAGGGGACATCGCAAAACAATACGTGCAAAGAAATTTAATGAGTCCAGTTTATTCACCTTGTTTCGGTTGATTTGTTTCTCTTAAATAAAAAATGGTTTTCTTCAGAAAATGGCGAGAGAATTTTCGAAAATGCTTGAGATTTTTTTTTTGTGAATATTTAATGGGGATCAGCTTACAAATGAATTTAAATGAAGACAAAGGGGACGGCGTCGAGTTTTCTCGATTGCATTTTATTAGAGCCGACATAATGTAAAGGTTATTTTTTATCAATTGATTTTACTTAAGAATTTGATGTTCAGAGACCAATTTATTAACTAGCTATACCTTAATCTTGCTGAGGTAGTACCCACGAGTGCCCGTAATACCGTAAAGAAATACCAATTTGATACTTACGCATTACTGAAAGAGACATGCTTAACGTTGTAGCAAGAAACTAAGACCGCTACTTACGCAAGAGCCCACTTGCTCCTTAAAGAATCTTAAGATATATTGTAAAAGAAACCTAAGCAGGTAAGATATTTCTATCTTTTGTATACAGAGAAAACGAGAACAGGGTAGGAGACACCAGATGGCATACCTACTATTTACATCCAAGCTTCGCCTGTACGCATTTAAGCCTTCAGAATGAGATTTTTGGCTTCAGATTTTTCCCTGAGCCTTAAGCAAACTACCTATACCCCATTAAAGTCAACATCTGCAGTGCAACATCTGTAGGGTGAATTATTCGGACACTACCCTCAAGGGGACCGGTGCAAGCAGAACATTCCATGAAATATCAATTGGTAACTGCAAATTGAATAATGAACATTTGAAGTCGAGCTCCCTCACAGGAATACTGGAGCTATCTTGCAGCCTAGAATTCAATCAGAAGGAGAAAATTCTTTCAACAAAATATAATCTTTCCATCAACTGCGAGGCTAGCTTATTGCATTTTTTCTTTAGTGCACAGTAAAAAGATCTGCTTTTGTAAGGCATGTTACATTTATGTTGTTTATTTGAAGACTTACAAGAACCTGCTAACCTCTGAGATTGCATGTTCAAAATTGACAATAGAACTAACGTTATCCCGTGACTCCGCCAACGCAAAACTTTGTATGTTAGGCACCTATGGAGTGTTATATAGAATATATATAATAGAGATAAAGATAAAAACTTATATCTTTTCTCAAGAAAACGTAACATACAGACAAAATTACTAACGCTTTATTCCTTAAACGACATTTTTTATATAGATTACCTGCACAACACTATGAGACAATGGCAGTACTGTCTGTCCCTTGCATATTTGCGGCTATTAAAAGGAACAGGCGCCAGGGGAAAGACACTGGGGCTATTATTGCTGAAACTCCCACGGTCATGTGTCTGAGACAGGTGACATTGTAGTGTGTTTATTGTATAAATCTTCTTTCTAACATTGTTGGGTTAGATAGGAAGTTATGAAGAGTAGTAAGATGTATCCAGCTCGTTGGCTACATAATCCAATACCCAAAACACCTTTAGTCGCCTTTTACGACATGGCACATTATTTTCGAGTCCCAGACCAACACGGAACAAAGTATTAGAATAGAATAGAATGGAATGTTTATTACAAAATTTGCTTACAAACTAAAACTTAGACTAAACTATATGTAGCCAAATAGGCCTCCGCTCAGCAATTGTCTAGACACAGGGTATTACAATTTACAATTTTCATTATTATCACTATTACAATTTATTAAAATCTTTATTAACGAGTATGTAATGAGTTAGCCGTATTTGTATCTATACAAGAGTAGTATTTATCTGATATAATAATTTTAATTGAAATATGTGGCCAAATTACTCTAATAGCAAGTTACAAAGTACTTAACGTGTAGTAGAAGTTTTTTCTAAACAAGCATTTTCTTTTTTCCCTCTGGAAAATAAAAGAGCTCTTACAAAGGTGTTGTCGCCGCCATCAACTTATTTTTCTAGTGCCAGACTGGATAAGCTTCGACCATTATTTTACCTAAAGGCGAATTTATATTCTAACGAGTACAATATTGGACTAAATTTGTATCTTTGCATCACCTAACTAACACAAAAAACAGTTTTCTTAAGTAAAACTGTTTTATTTTAAATGTCTTAAATTTTTCCCGATAAATGATGAATTTTACATGAATTACTAGCGCTTGGTTTTAAGGTGATGTTATTGGCAAGGGTCAGTTGACAAAACTCACGATCTATCAAATCTAGGAAATAATTTTCAACATTGTCAACTTGTTGATATAATCGTTTGAAATAATGTCCTAAACAAGCAGTTGATGTGTTTTTTTATAATTAAGTAAAAAAATATTTATAAATAATTTATAATATTTATATTATAATTTTTTTTTTCACTTGTTTCACTTCTCACGTAAGAAATAACTTTCCGGTTTTATTATTCACTTGGGCAATCTATACTAATTGGTAAATGTTTTATCTCTTTTTTTGATAGGTATTTTATTTATTTATGAAGAAGGTTTCTTCAGACATTCTGAAGACATGCATACGTATCAAAACGTCTAGGTATTTGCTGCCTGTCCAGACCTGCATCGAAGGCCTGTGAATATGCATGGCCTACGTGAAGAATATTCAATAGCCGTCACCCGTCCGCCGGGAACGGTTCGACGCCTCCTTGTTGCTGAATACATCGGACAGGCTCACCAAGTCCAGAGCATAGCTAGTACTATTTTATGTAGAAATTCTAGACCACTAGGTTATAAGGTATTGTCGTCAGTAAAGTTTTGTCCTATATTTCCCTTCCTTGATTTCCTCACAGTCAGTTTATTATCAACATACACTATGACATTAATGAGAAGCATAACCCTCAAACCCTTTCATAATATTTCAGCATCCTCTTTCATTTCCTTATCCGTTTCCGATACGAAAGAAATAAATAACAACAGCAATAAAAACCAGCATCTTGTTAATTAATTTCGACATCTTCTCAGCATTAATCATCATCCAAAGCCTGATGTTCCAAATCCTCCAAAGATCAGCTCTTCGCCAATGAACGGCTAAAATCATTAAAGCCAACATCGGGTTGATTATACCCGGAGCTGGTTCTAGCCGGCGAGTCATTTATCCGGGATCCGACTTAACCGCCCTACATCCGCTCGGATTTAAAGTAAGGACCTCATTAATATGCGCTGGAGGGAAACAGCAACAAGCAGGGGTAGGGTAGAGCAACGAACGCAGAAGGGAGATTTTAAATCTTAAATGTGATTTTGTAAGGGTTATGTGAACAAAGATTACAGTATCACATATCCAAATAGCTGTATTTCTTTTAACAAAGCAATAGCTGACTGGCTTGATGGCGCATTAGGTAGTGACCCTGCCCCATGCGCCAAGAGTTGTGGGTTCGATCCCCATCCAAGACAAACATTCTTGTGATGAATACTTGTGTTTGTACTGTGTCTGGCTATTATTATCTAATGTTCAAGTATATATTTGTAATACCTCTGTTGATTCTGATATCCGTAACACAAGTGCTTTAAATAGCTACTTAGTTCGGAGTCAGATCAATGTATGTGATGTCGTCAGATATTTATTTATTATTTAATAGCTATAAATATATTTATATCAATATTACGCTCCTATAATAGTCGGATCCGATTGGCCCAAATCTGCTACCTACTACTCGTAAAGAAATAAACCGTTGTCCACTCCACCACTCAAAAGGTGCGGCCAGAATACCAGTGCTGCTGTGGCGACTCTCGGGTTGCTGCAACACATGCTGAGGCTTGCACCTTGTTGGCCATAACTCCATGTACATATATTTCTGTCTAATTTCGATTCTGTGATCCAGGGTCTCTTAACCTGATGTCCATAGATCTTAAAACACACTTACATTATTGTAAATCCTAAGTATTATAAAATACATACGTAAATAATACAGACATATGCTGTATTATTTAATGATTAATAAATGTTTTCTATTTCTATTTCAACCTGTATTTTCAATAGCATCTGTTTCTTATGATTTCATTCCATACTTCAGAATATAATAATCACTGTCTATTGTATCTTTAATTGCTACACCTTTAATAATAATAAAAAATAATTATCAGGATTCCTCACGCATATGGATCTAATTCCAATGCCGTCTCAGGCACTTTTGTTACAAATATTCATGATCAACAAGAGTATCACTAACATCCAGACCAAAGCCAAATACCATCTACATATTTGTTCGAAACGGAGATTGAGTGCTAGATACCTACGTTTAACGCTAATTCCATTGCATTGACAGGGTTATTCAAAAATTAACTGTTTTTACCAAAACAGTTCAGTCCCTTCTGTCACGCCAATCACGCGCCCGCGCCGCGAAATGCCTTCCAGGCCATCACTCCAATTGTTTTATAGCCGCCGAGGCCTACAGCAAGCCTGCCCGGTAGGCGCGAGCTTACACCATCAATCCGATGAGACGCCTTCAAATCGAATTACGATTCTGTGATCCAGGGTTTCTTAACCTGATGTCCATAGATCTTAAAACACACTTACATAGCGTAAATCCTAAGTATATACAATACTATCGGTTCGCCACGGCTTCGCACGGGACTTTTTTTTTTATCTATCCTAATCGTTTTTAATAAAAAAATTCAAATCGGTCTAAGAGTATATTCGTTACATACAGACATACAAATATTTCCTCTTTATAATAATAGTGTAGAAATGCAAAACTGAATAAGCTTGTCTCTTTTACGTCTCAGCATCTCAAAGGTTTAGGACGAAATGTTACCTACACATTTTCAGAGATACAAAAATAATAGGTCCTATACCACATTTAGAAGAAAAACTTATACCCAAAGATAGTAAAGCGTCACTAAAAAGCTCACTATTTAGAAATGATTTTGTACATACAGATATATTTGTATATTCTTATATACTGTATGTCCTGTTGGCAATAATCTAAGAGCCCAGCAAACAATTCAGCAAAGGGCATATTATCATAATAATTAATACTCCTTAAAAGATATAATTAATATAAGATGATGTGGTACTTAAAAATTTACCAATCTATTCATAACACGGTATTTAGCAGAAACTAATATAATCTGTAAATTTTAATTTTTATATTCAATCTGACATTGAAAAGAGTTACTACCGAGTTTCTTTCCGGTTTCTTCTCGGTAGATGCGACATTCCGAACCGGTGATAAATTCAAATTGTTCTATTTTCTACCTATTATTTGACGTGTTAAGGCCTACGTTAATAAAAATATTTTAAGTTTGAGTTTGAGTTTGAAACCTGAGAAAATCTTAGCGGACTACTAGAAAGAAAGAAAGAAACAAAAAAATAACATTTATTGGACGCACAATTGTTAATACATACACGAAAACGAAATTGACACTGGACAAAATAGTATTAAAAAAAAGGAAAATCAGTAAAAAAAAAGAAAGCAGATTGGCGCCAATTGCGTCCCTGCCTCAGCAGGTACTACGTACCACGCAGCCGTAGGTACTACGGTTCCGTAGACCGTAAGTTGGGAACCCTGGTCTAATCC
This sequence comes from Glyphodes perspectalis, assembly GCA_951394215.1. Lineage (NCBI taxonomy): Eukaryota > Metazoa > Arthropoda > Insecta > Lepidoptera > Crambidae > Glyphodes > Glyphodes perspectalis. Next base: position 18,223,736 of record OX596202.1, on the reverse strand, counting down.
AAGACTCGGATATAATAAAGCGATTCGTACCCGCACCGCGCTTATCACGAGCCCCCTTTAAGAGCTCGTCACTCAGTCGTAAAGGCGAATCTAGGCAATTTGATAAGCCCTGAGCAATAAAATATAATAATTAAATTAACGCACCGGATAATAAACAGGCGTCGTTATTCTGAACTAGGTATCTTCTGTAATACCTACTAGATAACGAATCTAGTAGTCGTATCTTAGAATACCTAAATCTAAAACCTAAGTAGTAATTAATATTGCAAAAGTTAATTTATTAGTAACTTTTTGACACCTTAACTAGGTATTAATAATGATCACGACATTCTCGTGAGCATTTGCAGGGCAAATTTTTGTGAATGGTTTAAATTTTCATTCTAAAACCCGTGAAAAATTTAATACCAAATTCAAAGGTAAAAAATATCAGTTCGATTAACTTTTAACGCCAAAACTATTCATAACCGATTGCGATAAAATTTAGCACGGCTGTAGCTAGAACTCTTAAAAAAGCCATGGGCTTTATAAAAAAAAAACACAAATATAAAATCACACCCATTATCCCCGAAGGGGTAGGCAGAGTCAAAAGGGCAGCAGACCCTTTAACCAATTCAGCCAAAAACAAAACTGAGCTGGGTTAGATGGAAAATTGTGAAAAATTTGTGGCGAGTGGCTAGCTCGTCGCATACACAATCACATACCCCCATAAACCATTAGTCGCCTTTTACGACATTCTAGGCAAAAAATACAGTTTTTTTTTTAAGTCCCAGACCAACATCGGGCTTTATACATACATTTTTAGCCTATAAAGTTATATGTATGTTGACAGAAACACGATAGTCTCTGTAACGTCCGAATCAACACGTTCAAAGCCATGGGCTAAAAGCTAGTAAAATGATAAATTAGCACAAAAGCAAACGAGCAGGCGCATGCCAGTTTCAAACTCGGCGAGCTTCAAACACGCTGTACACGAGGCTAAGTGGAACCGAACTTTTGATGAGTCTCTGATACCGATGCCTCGCAAATCGTCTAATGACCGAGTTTCGCATCGACCGTATCCTTATAGGGATAAGGTTCAAAACTGCATTTGTATCGGACGGCATTACATCTAACTTTGTTAATTTATTTGACGAAGTTACAGCGTCAATATTAAAGTCGCAATTAAAATTAAACCGATCGGTAAGTCAATAAAGAAGTTATGGGAATTCGAGTTGAAACATTTCGTAGGAAGTAAAATACCTGTTGATTAAATGTCTGGTATTTGTGGATGGCGAGATCAAAGTCGGGTAAAAACTGTCCACCAATTGGTCTGGTTCCCCTATTTTAGAGTAACGAAGGTCAAATAGTCGTTTCAATGTAGAACTCTCCTAATCCTGAATCATGGTCTAAGCGACGATGAGGCAAAAAAATAATAAAATACGAAAATTCATTGCATTCCATACCAAAAGTACATTGCAATATAATTCTTAAAATAAATAATAAGCAAAGAAAAACAAAAAGATATTCCGATACCGGGAATCGAACCCGAGCCTCCTGGGTGAGAGCCAGGTATCCTAGCCACTAGACCATATCGGATGATAAATGTAGAACGAAAATGCAAAATTAGTTAATGGAACAGTATAGTTGGCACACATTCAAATGCTACAATTGTAATAGTATGTTTAATTAAATGACTGATAATTTATTTTTGAATAAAGACCAACGCTGAGATGGCATAACTAACTATAAATAAATAGATTAGAATACGAGTGTTTCGGTTATACTTATATCCAACGATTTATTTTAGACAATGTAACTAAAAGCCGACGAAGTGCGGGTCGAGTGAGAAGAGTTCCGTACCATTATCTATACAACAATAGACACTATTTATAACTTTTTTTAGTCGATCGATAGGTCGATCGAGAAAACAACGGCCATAAATAACGTCTGTTGTATGGGAGACCACCTTAAATATTTATTTAATTTTAATGAAATTATTTATTTTTAAAGACATTATACTTATTCTGTGAATATTTCAAGCGTGAACCTGTTGCCGTTATATCAAAGTCCGCCAACTTCCTGTCTCCGGGCTGTTAGTAAGTAATTTCAATATTGAAATACACAGCCACACATTGACCCAACCTGGGATTTGAACCCGGGACCTCATGGCCATGAGGCGGCGCATGTTACCACTAGACAAAAAGACGCAGTCACACGCATATCTATCAAACGAGTGAATGATTAAAAGCGATATGCTCATCCATGGAAACTACAGATCATTCGACGACATTCAAAATTAATCAAGACTCTAATGCCGTGGTCCGCAAATCTCATCAATCAATCACAATCCCCCCCACCCACCCCTTTATTTGCCCAAACACACGAATATCTGCGATCAATTGAAAAACAACAAGTCCCATTAGGCAGCGGGCACGAATATTAACGACTATTCAAATATGAAAATGTGGTTTTAATCCCGGGAAGACAATGCATCCCAGCCTTTGGAGTTCGGCTTAGCGTAGGGAGGGAACCGGGTGACTGGGGCGTCCCGATCGCAGTTCCTATCCTTTTGTAAAGTATACATGACAATCGTCATTCGTCTATATTATAACATCACGCTCGCAATCCCCGAAGTGGTAAGCAAGTGGCTACCTGGCTAAAATGGGCTGGGTTAGATGAAAAGCTAGGCTAGCTCGTCGCCTACACTATCACATACCCAATATCCAATATGCCTTTAGTCGCCTTTAACGACATGCTAGACAAGGAACACAATTGGCACATTCTTTTTGAATCCCAGACCAAAATGGAACTATATTAATATACCTATTAAATACAACATGTCACTAGTAATAGACGACGAGAAAATATATGATAGAAAATGATTTCAACCTTTTTTAAAAAATCTGATTTAAATTTAAAAGCTGATGCCACGTGCATTATTAAGTATTAAGTATGCTGAATAAATCAGTAAGTAGTTTAAATTATCTAAGTAGTTAGCTCGAATAATGCGTACTCGGTACCGAGAAATGGGACAAAGTCAAGCTTCACATTAGTGAAGTAACATTAGTTACTTTTCTATTTGTCCCCAACCGTCCCATCTACGGTGCAGCACTAAATAGACCTGGCACAGCGGAATGGATATCGCCCCATAATTCAGCTGATTCTGTTCAGAGTTCAGACTTAGATATTAGAGGATTAGCACCCGGGATTACTGGTCGCTCCTCCAGGACTGCGCAGATATTAAACGTTTGGGGCACACACAGAATATAGGGCTAGATACCAGAGATATGAGAGATCGATATTATTTAAGTTGGCGCTCCAAATAATTAAGGCAGTTATTTTTTTTTTTGTTGGATTGGGTTTACTTCTGAGGTGGTCCCATGATAAGGAAGCCAGGATCTGATGATGGCATCCCTGAGAAATCAATGGGAACCTATGAAAATCGTAGGGGCGACTAGTGCGTTTGTAATTTTTTTCATTAGATATTTTAAAGTACTACAATTTAATGAAGGTCTGGAGTCGATCTGATGATGGAGCCAAAAGACAGTCGAGGGAACTCCTCAACAATTTACAGCAGTTACCTTGTGTTTGGGTTTGATTAATTTGTATTGATGAGGACTTTAAACCTAGATGGCGTGCGACTATCATTAGTGGTCTGATAATGAAGACGAAGAACAGTTAAGGGAACTCCTTAACGGTTTACAGTAGCTACTTAGTGTTTGGACTTAATTCATTTATATTGATGAAAGTGCCATTACACGTCTGAGACCATAGACAGTTGAGGGAATTCCTCATAGATTTACAGTAGTTCCCTTTTGTTGGGCTTACATTATACGTTCAGTATGTTAAAATTTTTAGTTCTTACAGGTTAGGTCTACCCATCACTTAAAATCGTAAAATAAAAAAAAAAATTAACAAAAAACACCGACTACAAAAACAAATCTAATAAAAATAAAAAATAAATTTACTTAGGCTAAAGTAAAACGTATTTTAATACTTATAATTTTGAAGTCGGTGCCAAGTTAAACAATGACTTGGTACAATTGAAGCTAATATTATAACTGAAAATGTATCTATTGATAATTGTACTTATACCAATTTAAGCATTTTTTTTGGCACCGACTTCAAATTTATAAGTATTAAAATACGTATTACTTTAGCCTAAGTAAATTTATTTTTTACTTTTATTATTAGTCAAAATATAAATATATCTCAAAATATCAAGACATATTTTGGCATGTACTTAGGTACTTGGAAAGGTAAATAAGGTTACCTAATTAAATTGCAGTTAAAATGCCGGCTCTACGAGAATCATTACTCATAATTAGAATTAAAGTGACTTATTTCAAAAGGTCAATTATATGTGGAACATTAATAAGAATGTAGAGTATAATGCGCAGAAATTGAGGTAGGTCGCATTTATTGAAGGGCTCATATTTGTTGCTGATGATTTTTGCCATCAAACCGCACCGCTACCGAGCTCACGTCGAATAATAGAATTCGTCATTAGGTCAGCTGCCTGCATTTACAATTTAGATCGCGGACCGGTCGCCGGCGACCGCAGTTGTGACCGACGACCGACGGATGAACCGACAATCCGACCGGACCGGTCAGTAGCTTTTATGCGGTGTGTGAATAAATGTGCGTTCAATTAAGCAGGTCTAGTAATTTCCTTGGCAGCGATTGCCATCTTACTTTCAAACAAATCAGATCATCATCTTTCTAGCATTATGTTCCGTGCTTAGACGGGGTCCGCTTAGACCATGATCCAGAATTCAGCGAGTCTGATAATTACATTGAAGTGACTGCCGATCTGACCTTCGCAACCCTGAGATAGGGGAACCAGACAATTTTTTGGTTACAATTCCAAAGTTTTTTTGTATTTGCAGGTTTCATCACGCTGTTTTCCCTCACCGTCGAGTTAGTGGTATAAATACGTCCAAAGATTTGAAAAATTCAAAGGTACGTCTAGTCCGGATATAAACCCGCACTCCTCTGTTTAGAGGCGCGTATCCTTACCATTGAGCTACCACCGCTCACACAAATCAGATCAGATTCATATTTATCTAAATGTGCAAAGCTTGCCAAAAAGGTCTTGCATGGAATTGCATTTATTTGGTCCTTTAGAAAAGAGACTTCCTCTCCTGTTCCTCTCTTAGAATATGAACGTAGGCATCCAGATTGCGAGCGGTAACATTTGTTGCCTTCTTCGGCGTAGGCCCCAGAACATTGATGCCTCCTGCTGCAATCCAGCACAGATGTTTAACATGAAAAAAGACTATAATAATATCTTCAAACCGTCGATTTCTCTATTCCAGGCATCCGCGTTGCTCTCCAAGTATTGAATCAGATAAAATGGCTAAATCTCAAACACTCATACGCAACCAACCAATAATCTGAGGTACCAGCATTTAACGTATTTAACCGTGACAAAGTGACCCATCACTGAACGAGCGATGTTTTGTATTTTTCCGCAAAGCGCTTACCTTAAGAGGATTAGGGGTGGGTGGTGGGAGTCGTAATTTATCTTAGTAATGGCTGCAGAGAGAGCCCCGCCCTTTTTGGGTCTCCTGAAGGAATCAAGGCCAGGCCGAATTTAAAACGGCATTTTCTTTAGTGGCAGACGTTAATTTCCCGAAACATCTCTGATTTAGTGCTAAGTGTTTTCCTCGTAACAAACGGGGCTAGCTGTTTGTTTCAACAAAAGTTGCTGCGCATAATTTTGTTTGGTGTATCTCTAGCTGTAGTTGCACAAAGTTGTTGAATTAATGCAGTGACAAAATGTGCTTTGAAATTTCGAGATTGTTAGAAAATTTGTTAGAGTTCGGCTTGCACAGACCATTTTTTTCTTGGACCTAACACTACAGAATCCTTTTTGTTTCATACACACACATATACTTCAAGTAATTGAATGGTTTAACGTCATCATCATAAACACGCCTGCAAATAACACAAAAGAGTAGCCTAAGAGACAGCAAGCCTCTTAAACCACTTTAGGCTATAATAAAACAGAATAAGTAGTTAGTTTACCGTAGTGCCAAATTTCTCGATAGGAGATACATACATACATAACATCACGCCCACAATCCCCGAAGGGGTAGGCAGAGTCGAAGGGGCAGCAAGCTCCTTCAACCACATTCAGCCAAAAATAAAGCCGGGCTGGGTTAGATGGAAAATTGTGAAAAAGCAGCGACAAGCGGCTAACCCGTCGCCCACACAATCACACACCCAAAACCCGATATACCACTAGTCGCCTTTTACGACATGCTAGGCAAGAACCACAGTTGGCATATTCTTTTTAAGTCCCAGACCAACATGGGACAGTGGGCTGGGTTGGATGGAAAGCTGTGAAAAAGGAGTAACAAGTGGCTAGCTCGTCGCCTACTCAGTCACATACCCAAAAGCCCGTAAACCATTAGTCGCCTCTTACGACATGCTAGGCAAGATTTCTCGATAGTACTATCATGGCGTGATACCAAATACCGTTAATGCTATGAATTTGAAATCCTGCTATTGATCTGGGATTTAAGCCTTTTGCATTTTATTATATTCCGTAATACTTGAGTACTTACATGTTAGTTACTATGAATATTAGTGGATGGAGAGGAAGAGGAAGGCGAAATAAGAGATGGATGGATTGTGTGAAAGATGATATGAGGGCATTGGGAGTGGATAGCTTGATGACGGCTGACCGGGACGTTTGGAAGAGGAAGACATGCTGCGCCGACCTCAGATGAACTGGGAGAATAGCTAGAGGATGATGATAAAAACAGAATAAGTAGTTAGTAAAAAGTAAGATAAAAAAAATTGAAAAAGTAGTGGCAAGTGGCTAGATCGTTGCCGACACAATGATGTACCAAATACACAACTATTCGCCTTTTACGACATGATAGGTAAAGATCACATTTGACACACCTTTCAGGCCCCAGAAAAGTTGGGACTGTAAAGTTTTCAAGTAAATATTCTGGCAGAGTTCATCTGTTTATTTTTTCTCGATCTAAATTTATCAAACGAAAATGTAACAAACGCTCTTACGCCTTGTTTTATATATGTAATGTACATGGATTTAACATAACTTTTCTTGCTGTATATCGTTTAATCTCCTTGAGAGCACGTGTAGCACACAAAACAGCAAAACAATGGCGTCTGGTTGCTGGGCAACCGTAAGATGTGCGCAAGAGGATTATTCGTATAATATTCTAAGTACGTTACAAACAGACAGTACATACTTGTCTTACGTACGTTAATACGTACATATGATCTTGTTTATATCTAAAGGTACCTATAATAAATCTGAAGAGGTTGTTTGTTCCAACAGTACCAAGAGTAGTTATGTATGTAGCGCCCAAAAGAAATGACTATGAAGATGAATACTTCCGATTTTAATCTATGAAGATTTTCGTAAAAAGGTAGAAAAAAATATTTTTAGGCCAAATTACTATTTGACTGACTCAATGGCGCATTCGGTAGTGACCCTGCCCCATGCGCAAGAGTCGTGGGTTCGATCCCCACTCAGGACAAACATTCGTGTGATGAATACTTGTGTTTGTTCTGTGTCTGGGTGTTAATATCTGATATTTAAGTATATATTTGTAACACCACTGTTGTTTCTGATATCCGTAACACAAGTGCTTAAGCTACTTACCTCGGAGTCAAATCAATGTGTGTGATGTAGTCTGATTTATTTAACCTAAAATAACAACTATCATAAAACTGAACGTAAACTATTATCCAATTAGAATTTTAAATATATATAAATATGAAGCTACAATTATTACTACTACTTAATTGAATTTGCTGTATCACCGAAGCAACAGAATACTAGCTTTCATTGGCATCGGAGTATGTTTTAAATATGTATCTATATCTGTGATAGTCATCCGCAAAAAATGGTAATTTTCATATAATTAACATTCGACAATCGTTTAGTCGAATCGGAGTCTAACAAAAATTAAAGATAATTCGAATCTTAAAATATTTTCTTATAAAACGACAGTTATTTTTACTAACGAAAACATAACGTCTTATACCAACAACGTTAGCAATTATCTCCAATTTCGCCTTAAGGCCTCAAAGACTACAATTGACTCCGCTCTAAGGGACATGCTCTGAAAAACTCGAGGCCACAGCAAATCCAGCAATTAGAATGCGAACGACAAATTAATTTAGAACAACAAACCTAATTAAGGCAAGTGGCTTGTAAAAGTTGTACCTAAATCATATTGATACGAGCAAGGCTTTGAGCTAAGCTCTTGCAACACCCGCTTGGGGGCCAAAGGAATGGGAGAGGAGCGGTTTTTTAATTTATTCGACCGATGGGTTTGGTTTCATTTATTATCATCTCCGACTATTTGACAAGCTGATGAGATCGATATTTTGTTTCTTTCCTCACCACTAACTTTAGTGTTTTGACCCTGGCCACGAAACGAAATCACAGGTTAACAATTTCGTTACAAGCTAACGCTTGTATTATGAATACGAGATTTGTGTTTAAGACATATTTGTTTATAAACGTAACTTTCAAATGTCTATCCGTTACCTACACTAATATGAAAAAAAAATCAGTCGAATTGAGAACGTTCTCCATTTTTTTTTAAGTCGGTTAGAGGGGAGATTTCTATGTTTGTAATGAATTAACTCAAATCGTCTGGACCGATTTCCGAAATTCTTTTATTTTGCAGTAATAAAGTAAAAAAGTAATAAATAGGAATAAAAAGCGCTTGTATCATATTACAGTTTAATTTGGAGCTAAGCCATTTCTGTGTATCTAAGTGTAAACGATTCATTTATTAATTTTAGTTACTGACTGAACTGCCACGGATAAATATTTTGGGACGATTGGTGTTTGAATGATAATGTTATAATGATGAAAAAAATATCAATGTTCAGTTCAATAAATTCTACTCTTTGTTAGGCAAACTATTGCCACTTTTAGGTTGCGTATAAGCAAAATCAGACCAAAGATGAGACTCAAATATCTTCCAGCATCAAGGAAACAAAAGAACAAGCGTTTCTCTCTACCATTATATTATAGAATATACTTTGCCCAAGATAATTCTATATTTAAGTGCACTCTAATGCTTTTATTTATTTAATAAAAAAATCCAATAACATAACGCCCATAATCCCCGAAGGGGTAGGCAGAGTCAAAGGGACAGCAGGCCCCTTCAACCACATTCAGCCAAAATTAAAACTGGGTTGGGTTAGATAGAGAATTGTGAAAAAGTAGTGACAGTGGCTAGCTCGTCGCCTACACAATCACATACCCAAAACCCGATATACCATTAGTCGCCTTTTACGATATGCTAGGCAAGAAACACAGTTGGAAAATTATTTTTAACTTCCAGACCAACACGTGACAAAAATCCAAAAAACGAAATTTGAAGTTTGTTAATAAGTTATGAAAAAATAATAAAAACAAGCGCTTCTCTCGTACCTCAGAGCGCGCCCTAAAAGATGTCTGTCCATTTTACACCAAAAATAAAATCTTTATCCCGGCATTAGGCCGCGGCCGCCTTGGGACTGCTATAATTTATCTCACTAATGGTTTTAAAGCTGACATCTGCCCTTTTGAGGAAATCATGAACAGGGCGCTTTATTCCCTCCCTTACAGAAATGCACCGGGTCGGCGAACGGTGATCATTTAGACGAGCGTTATTGTGGTTGCTTCATTGTTGTGTGCGCGTGAGGATTCTAGGTTTTGTTTTCAAGGCTATGTTTGATTTTTGGCCGCTTGGTAAATTCAACTTTGTGGTGCATAAAGTTCAGAATCGGTGAAGTGAGAGTCTCAAATAAAGCGCTAAAATTACTTATCATTGTATTTTGTGAGTGGCTGACTTTTGCAGGCCTCTTAATCCGCAAGAAACTCAGTCTGTTGCAGTCTATTACGAGGAAACCATATTAATTTTATATAAACTATCGATACGCTATTTCGTTTTCATTCCGAGAAATTAAATACCATTTGACATGCCAAGTATTTTCTTCTAATTCTTGATCACAATCGGTTAAGTGACTTAGGCGTAAAAATATAATAGGCAGCGACTTAGTAAGGATGTATAAAATATTGGTTTGTATATTCAAAGTCAAAGTCAAAGTCAAAATATTCTTTATTTATATAGGTTTCAAGGAAACACTTATAAATCGTCAAATACAGGTAAAGCCACAGCTATATGATTCAACCACCGGTTCGGAATGTTGTATCTACCGAGAAGAATCCGGCAAGAAACTCGGTAGTTACTCTTTTCAATACAATTTATACAAGGTGTATGAATCATAATTAACTTTGAACCACGTTTTAGTGTGGGCCTGTCGTAGAGTATCAAAATAAAAAAAATATAAATTACAACCAAAAACTTGACCAGACCAGAGCAGACCAGTCCCCAAGGGCGGCACCTGTTTTTAATATACTAAAACAAGAACTGACTACAACAGACCACATTCAGCTAAAAAAAGAGCTTTTTGGCTGAATGTGGTTAAAGGGGTCTGCTGCCACTTTGACTCTGCCTACCCCTTCAGGGATTATGGGCGTGATGCTATGTATGTATGTATGTAAAACAAGAGTATCGTTTCATTGTTACATGTTTCATTTGTAAGTATTATTATATGCGTCTTCTTGTAAAAACACTTAAAACCATGTTAGCAACGGGAATTGAACAGATTGCTCAGAATATAATGATGACCAATTTAACTTTACATAATTTGGTATCTGTTATCTTAATCAAAACAATACTCATGTTCTTTAATACCTCATTCACTCCTCTGATTCTTGAGCAATATCAATATCAAGACTCGCCGCAAAGTTCATTGAGAGCAGCTAACTACAGAAGTACAACCCCAATCAGTTCCGACGATTCCGACTCATAATAATTACAAGATAATTCGGTGCTACACGATAAAGCGTAGCTTCATTTGAAACTTAATCCTCAGATTAAATTTGGGGAGTGCGTTGTACTAAAACTTTACGCCGGAGAGATAAAGAGCTGGCAGAAGAGTAGGGATCGCAGAAGCGACACTTCTTTGCGGTAGGTATAATCAACGCTCGAGAGAAAATCTACGCATTGGGATAGGGATGCTAGGATCTCAATAAAGAAACAAAATAGCCATGTGCCACGTTCCTATTCGGGATCGGTTTTGATCGTCATCCTTATTTGACTTTCTCGATGGCGCATTCAGTCACCCCGTCCCATGCACCAGAGAGGTTCGATCCCCACCCAGGACAAACATTCGTGTGATGAATCCTTATGTCTGTTCTGTATCTGGGTGTTAATATCCAATATTTGAGTACATATTTGTAATACCACTTGATTCTAATGTTACACATATGTTTACCTCGGAAGCTTAAGCTACTGACCTCGGAGACAAATCAATCTTTTTTTTTAATTCTTTTGACTGGCACACCAATTCCCTAGTCCCAAACTAAGCTTATAAGCTTGTGCTATGGATACTAGGTGAACGGATAGAAATACTTAAATACCTACGTTTATAAACATCCATGACTCGGGTACCTACAAATATCCATGTTCATCACACGAAATATTTGCCCCTAGCGGGATTCGAACCCGCGACCCTTGGTTTTGTGGCCAGGGTCTCTGACCACTCGACCAACGGGCCAGTCAAATCAATGTATGTGATATAGTCTGTTTTTTTTTTTTATTTATTTATCATTTAATCGTTATCTCCAAGCGTAATATGATACTACTATATACTATTGGTTTTATATTGTGGCGCTCTCACCCGAACTACGTAACGTTACCATAGGAAAACCATACAAAATAGATCATGGTTAGTCTTCCATAGTCATCTTAATGTGCTGATTACCGAAGAGTTGGAATGACTGCTAACTCACTTTAGTAAACCATCAAACTTATTTGATCATAATTAAATCCTTATCTAACTGAATGCCTATATTTCCTAAAGATCCATTTATCTTACTACCGAGCATTTAAAACTCAGAGACATACTCGTACATTTTTAACAATACACCGAGGGGTAAGTACTACTAAAAATCTGTCTTATAAATATACAGCAACAAATGTTAAGCGACGTCGCCCCTCTGCGCCTGGCTAGCCTCTGGCGGTGTAATAGGAGATGGGCGGGTATTATCACTGCAGCGGCCCCTTATCTAAGTTCACGCGATATTTAGCCATTTATCGCGCTCTCGTTAGCCGTGCAACACGACGAATGTACACCGCCTCCCGCTGTGAGTGCCGTATTAATACTGCACTTGATCGTACTACTTGCAATTTGTCGTTATAAGTATAAGCCTATGCCTTTTTGTGCATGTTTTGATAGGAAATCATCATCTGCCTAGCGTTATGTCCCGTGTTTAGACGGGGTCCGCTTAGATAGTGATCCAGGATTTAGCGAGTCTGGTAATTACATTGAAGCGACTGCCGGTCTGACCTTCGTAACCCCAAGATAGGGGAACCAGACCATTTTTTGATCATGGTTACAAATCCAAAGTTATTTGAATTTGCAGGTTTCATCTCGATGTTTTCCTTCACCGTCGAGCTAGTGGTATAAATACGTACATAGATTTACAAAAATCCAGAGGTACGTGCCCGGGTTTGAACCCGCACTCCTCGGTTAAGAGGCGCGTGTCCTTACCATTGAGCTACCACCGCTCATGTTTTGATAGGAAATATATATGAAGAATGTGTCGTGTATTATTTAGTGGTGTATGAAATATACACTGAATAAAAATTAACACAAGTACCTGTAGTTAACAGACAACAAAATTGCATCCCTCAACCTGTGCCGAGAAATCCTGATCTTTCCTATTCTAACTAACTAAACTTCACGCCACTTCCCTAGCGGAGTAAGCAGAGAGAACCGAACGCCATATGGCACGATCCTTGCACACCTACTCGCCTCTTAAACATTCATGATCCCTTTCATACAAGCTCTACGGTTTTTATGACTCCTAACATCCTTCTGTTAACACACGACCAGTCTGGTCGTGGTAGGTGAGCCTGGGCCTTCCGCAGCGTCTACGTTTTTACACTTTCTATTATTGTATATATACCTATCTGTTTAGTCAATCTTCATATGAATATGCTCACGGATATTATCTGATTACCATGTACATTAATGGACTTCCTAGCGCTGACCCGATTGTAAACACGATATTGCTTGCATATTCTAATCTTTGAGCAAGCATTGAAGTGACTGCCGTCTGATCTTAGGGATATTGGAAACTAACATAGGACAATGGTTACATAGACAAAGTTATCTGAGTCCATAACTACGATAGGAGATGAGTATATTCTACTAACCACATATTTCATCCTATCAATTGAAAATTAACAAAGGTAAAAAATCCGCAGTAAAGTAACGGATACGGATACGGATATCCGGAACAAAACTATGCTTAACCCTTCGTGAATTGCTGATGTGATAGTATGTAGAACACTACTCGTTGTTTAGCCAAGTTACTTTCCGGATTCTTCTCGGTAGACGTCCCATGTTGGTCTGGGACTTAAAAAGAATGTGCCAATTGTGTTCCTTGCCTAGCATGTCGTAAAAGGCGACTAATGGTATATCGGGTTTTGGGTATGTGATTGTGTAGGCGACAAGCTAGCCACTTGTCACTAGTTTCTCACAATTTTCCATCTAACCCAGCCCAGTTTTATTTTTGGCTGAATGTAGTTAAAGGGGCCTGCTGCCCCTTGGATTCTACCTACCCCTAAAGAATATTTTGACTCATATGAGACTCCCGATCTATCCACTCAACTACTGCTCTTAAAAACCCAAAAAGACTTCAGAAAAATAACTTTTACGTACCACCTTAAAACAATTGCCGCGAATAAAGTGTCGCCTTTAAAACGAGTAATAAGAGTGTACGCGAATAATATACGAGTAATGTACTGGTGGCCATTTGTGGAGCACAAAAACGGCTCCAGGGTCCGCCATCAAGCGCTGTCGTTGAGAGGCGGCACTTTTAAAAGGCCAGGGTGTTTTTGCGCGTATATAAAACGCCTGTAAAAGGATGATACGCGCAAAAAGTGCGCCTAGTCTCACTGTTATAACCGCATAACAGAGCTAGGAAAAAGTGTTAAATTACGGCCGGGTGTGCAATGAGAGCAAATTTAAAGATTTACTTCGCTAAGAGCTCATTTTCAATAATTAATTTAATAAAAAAAATAGGTGAAAAATTCTGATTGTATTTTTTTTTTAAATCTTGTTTTATTTTGTTGATATTTAATGTTTACCAGACTATTAAAAATCATGCTTACATCAACTAACTAATAAATTGCGATTATTAATTTATCCGGTTCAAACAGTGGTACATCCACAAGCAACGTCCAAAACTTAAACCAATTCTTACTAATATTAATACAGAAGCCAAACTAAAGAATTCAACGGATTTTTTTCATACAAACAATCGGAGAGCCGGAGAGTTTGTAACAGGCAACTATGTATGTTTACTTCGGAAAAATAGCTCTTACAGAAAATTGAAAAAGCGTACCTTTTTATTGAAGCTATATGGCGCTTCCTGTTAACAAACAACACAAAATTCTTTCACAAAGGCTTTCGAAAAAATCATAAAAATTTGCACGTTTGGCATCATAAATTGAAAATAGACAACAAATTAATTTACCTGTTGGTGGTACATGGTCATTTCCCGACTCGTGAATTCATACCACAGTACATAAATAATACTACTTATTTATAAACAAGACATATTGCTAAGAAGAAAATTATAAAATTTCGATCTGCGCGCTCGGTGTGTGTCCGCCCTAAGGGCCGCTGTAGGCGCCCTAATTACCGGCCATTTATAACGGACCGTCCACGGTCCGAGCGATTTTTATATTTTTTACCCCCCCGCGGGGGAGGGTCCTGCTCATACATGTGATAATAATTTTTAAGAAAAAACTTTATGCTGCAGTGGCGGAATCGCCCCTTTATGATAATAGCGATACTAACGCTGGCCACGGGTTTGTCCGTAATTTTTTCTGACCAAATATTTAAGTTGAAATTTTAATTTTTCTTCCAAAAACATTTGTGCTTTTAGTATGGCTCTACCACCTACATAGAGCTAAGCTTAAGCCACATTAGTTTCGGTATGACAGATGACTCTCCCAGAAAGCCTGAAAAAGTAATGGTACTAAGATGCTGCATTTTATTTGGTGACTGAAAGTACCAGAGATGTGACCGGAGCCTTGAACTCTTAGAAAGAGTTTATCAGGGCTAAAAATGCGGACATACGGTACTTTTCACTTAAAAACACCGGTGCGGTGTATCCTCGACAAAACAAAGGATGAACTACGTGCAAGTAATATCCCCTGGCGATCGCACCACAAGATAGTCAAAGATTATATATACAATAGCTCCAATAATACATCAACCGATGACGTTGATCGAACATGCGGAAACTCCATACATTCCTACATCGCGCTGACGAAGTTATTCTCGCCACTAAGTATATATACAATACACCAAGACGGTCAGTCGGACCTAGGTTCCGGAGCAAGCAACACCTAGCTCAGCTGGCTTGGCAGTGGAAGTACTTCCACTTTTAGTGCGAGCGCGTATGTTTGCACAATCCCTTGTATTGCAGGTGCTTATAGTCTATACTGACCGTCAAGCCTGCGATCTGTCGTATACGTGTTAACTGCCCAAGTCACGTCAAAAATTTGTAGGAGGACTGTTAAAGAGTTAGCATTAAATCTAAAGCTATTTAAGTTCAAACCCTTTTAACTGCTAAACCAATGAAAGCAGCGTTAGTCTGAAACATGAAAGTCTGGAGTTTTTAATTAGGCACTGGCATTTATTTATCCTGGTAATAAACCCAGCGACCACATGATTGCGCTCGTAAAACTATGGCTTAAAATTATTACCCAAAGCGCCATTTTAATACTCGCGTGTCTTTATAGTGCTGTGAAATTGAATTTCAGATGTCAGTTGATATTATTTTGCTCGAATTACGTCACTAATGTCTTACTTTTCGAAAAGCTATATTATTGTTATATAACAAATAAACATATTTTAGTCCCATGTTGATCTGTGACTCGAAAATAATGTTCCGATTCCATGACCTGAAAGGGGACTTATGTTAGGGGTTGAGTTTTGTGATTGTGTAGGCGACGAGCTACCTAGTAGTAACGACTTTTTCGACCGTTTACCTTGCGGAGGGGTTCTATTCAGTATATTCTGGAGATGCCCACGTATGATCAGAGACCTGTAGAACTTCCTCCTCCAGGTTATTCAGACTCTATACTGCTGAGTATTACATTACTTTAGGTTACTGAACCCAAAGTAAGAAGGTTGATTACGTAAGTTTGGTCCGAGACCTGACACAAATTTTTCAGTAGGTATTTGAGGCAAGTCAAGTCAAAGTCAAAGTCAAAGTCAAAATACTTTTTATTTATATAGGTTTGAAACAAACACTTATAAATCGTCAATTCAATAGGAAAAACTAATAATATGAATCTACCACCGGTTCGGAATGTTGCTTCTACCGAGAAGAAACCGGCAAGAAACTCGGTAAACAAGCATTGCCTCAAAAATATTTTTGAAAAAAAAAATTTTGGGTTTGATTTGGCCCCTCTACTCACCAGCCTGCAGTTCGGTGCTGGGGTATAATAGGAGAGGTATGGGACAAGTTTTAAAATTGGTGCCAGCTCTCCAACTTGTAGAGACGTTACATTATCGATTATGATTGATACAGAGTGTGGGGATCAGCTAATGTAACAGTATGCGTTTGTAACTTTTGGAAAATAAATTTATTATTATTATGTCTCTCGGCACAATCATGGGACAAGCTCGGGCCTTTGAGGCTTGCATGGGGACATGGGTCCAACATGTAGAGGCCTTTTGAGAGTTTGATCTAAATGTGTGATGGAACACAGTATTATTATTATTATTATAGATATTAACACAGACGCAACGTTCATTACAGCTATGTTGAACCCAATGGGCTTATTCAAGATTGCAATGCAGTTGGAGCTCATACACGTAGCGAAGAGACGAGGCCGTAAGCGCAACAAACGCAGATGTACCATGAATATTGCAGCGCAGAACTAGCGCCCGATGAAAACTTAATACGGAATAATCGCGACATACACTTGCTGCCATATTGTGATACCTAGTCTAGATACATACCTACATAGCTCCTTGTATACAAGTAGGTATTATAGATATGAAACTTACATCTGAATATTCAATAGACATCCACGTGTGTTAAAGTGCAGTGATGAAGATATGACGTGTAGAAGATATACATATATTTATTAGAACTCACGTTCCAAAGCAATTAACTCGAGCTCCTTTGACTCTGCCTACTCCTTCGGGGATTACGGGCGTGATGTTATGTATGTATGTTGTTTTTAGATTACTCTAAAACAATGTGGGTTTTTTTAATCAAAACATCCAAAAGGTGGCGTAACTATGACTTGCGATCTTGTCACCCTCCTCATCGGTTAGTTGTCAGAACAAACTGACATGCTGTCCACAAGGAGCCAATAGTGATAGTGGCGCCATCTGGCGGTTTTTGTATTTTTGAAAACCCCTTATTAAATCGACTAGTCTAGATTACAAGTATAATGTCGCACTCTAGTATTTCAATATAAAATCTATGGGAAGTATTGTACTTAACATCTCATAAAAAAATTGTCAGATGTGATAAACCCTATCGACACCAAGCTTCTCAGCCGTATATGACGAGGTTACCATCCTGTCACATTTGCGTCGCTTACAGCACTCACGACTCATTAATAATTCACCCTCTTAGCGGACAGTGAGCTTGAATTAAATTTTCTCTCAAAATTTCTCTCGCACGGCCCCATCTTCTTGGGTAATTTATTAGGCAAACAGATCTCAATTAGCGCTTTTATTGCTCCAGACTCTAGAGCGCTTAATGTCAGCGGCTTGAAGCGCTTAATGTGTTGCCAAGGCTTGTTTGCTGGAGCCGGAAAGTGTTTTCTTAAAGGCTTATAATAAACTTCATAGTTTAAGAGTGTCCATGTTAGCTTAGTTTAGCTATAGTGTTGCCGTTCGATAGGCCAATATCGATTGTCCATCGATAGTTGAACAGCAATACTATCGATAATATCGATAGTTTCGATCGCTGCTAACCAATGAACTATCGATATACTATCAATAATATTGCACTAACAGAGACATCGATACTATCGATTGTCCTATCGATCGTATAGATGATTTGGTCGTTAAACTATCGATTGCAAAACTATCGATTTTTCGGTAACACCAGTTTGCTAGGTAAAGTGCAACTTTTGTTAAGCTAGCTAACTTGTCACTACGATTCGCCAATTCGCATCTAAATCAATATTTTATTTGCTGGCTAAAAGTAGTTAAATGAGCTGGCTGGTGCGTCAAGTTCAATATTTACAGTATAAACAACATTGATTACATATTTTAAATATATATAAACTATATATTTAAATCATGTACTTAATCTATAAAATTATATTCAGTGGCGCCACAAACACTGAGACCCGACACAACTACCTGTTTCATAAATGACTTTTTTCCCGTTCCGGGAATCGAAGCATTTTCGTTCCACGCGCAGCTTCGAAGCCTATACCAACACTACTGACTTCCTAATCGTACTAATGTTATAAACGTGAAAGTGTGTATGGATGGATGGATGGATGTGTCGATGCTTGTTACTCTTTCACGCAAAAACTACTGAATGGGTTTTAATAAAACTTCAGAATAATGTAACTCATATACATCCAAATAACATATAGGCTATGTTTTATCGAAGTACCACGCAAGCGAAGCCGCAGGCAGGAGCTAGTAATTTTCCTAGTAAGCAACCCATACGATACACCACGACAGACAGACGAACAGACAGATGAGGCGAAGGCCTTGTAAAACGTTTTCGTTGGCGATCTCGTTCCCATTGGATGAGGACGAACATCTATCCTTCTAATTTGGAGATTAACAATCCTAAATGCAAGTTGTCTTTGTAACACTGTAAATAAAATCCAGCGCTAAATAATAGCTTTATTAAAACTAAAATATAGCGAGCAGTTGCGCGGCGAAAGCTGCGGGCACGCTCACGCATCGCTGCGCACCGCGCAATGTATACGAATGTTTTTTTCTTTTTGCAGTCGCTCGTTTGGAGCTTCTTAATAGCTGGCATGGAATTAAAAATGCACCAAAAATTTGCAATACAATTTCTTGTAGAAGGATTTTTAAATAATAATTCTGTATGAAAATTCGTCGTAGTTTTAGAAACTACCAAAAAAGGAACGCAAAATCAGCTCGACGAGGGGTTTTACTGCAATAATAATATGAAAACGAAATAACTCTGTCTGTTTATAGTCTTTTTGTCTAAACTTAATTGATTGCGAAGACGAATAAATCCTAACGCCGCAAGTTTGAATCCTAACGAAATAGGTTACTATTTACCCCTTCGGGGATTGCGAGCGTGAATTTAGGAATATACTCATGAATGAATAGCCATCATAACCTAATATGCAGGAACTATGACACAATGCCTTCACATGCTCAGTGATAAAGTAGCATACATACATACATACATACATGACATCACGCCCATAATCCCCGAAGGGATAGGCAGAGCAGGGGCAGCAAGCCCCTTCAACCACATTCAGCCAAAAATAAAGTCGGGCTGAGTTAGATGGAAAATTGTTAAAAGCAGTGCCAAGCGGCTAACCTGTCGCCTACACAATCACACACCCAAAACCCGATATACTATTAGTCGCCTTTTACGACATGCTAGGCAAGAACCACAGTTGGCATATTATTTTTAAGTCCGAGATAACATGGGATAAAGTAGCCTAAACGCAAAATGTCCCCACAGAGTAGTGGTCGGTGTGAGTGTATCATTTACGCTACATTTGTGCAGCCGATGCGCTACTCGCGAGCCGTGTACACTAGACTAGACTTCCAACTTAAATAAACACTTATAAATCGTCTTTACTGTAGCTTTAAAGTGGCTTCTACCGAGAAGAACCGGCAAGAAACTCGATAGTTACTCTTTTCATCGCCAAATACTACTATGCTATACAAATCTACAAAAGGTAAATATGTAGAATAAAATATTTCTCACTGGGTAGTCTGAGAGCGGTGGTGGCTCAATGGTAAGGACACGCGCCTCTAAACCGAGGAGTGCGGGTTCAAACCCCAGCTCGTACCTCTGGATTTTTCAAATCTATGTACGTATTTATACCACTAGCTCGGCGGTGAGGGAAAATATCGTGATGAAACCTGCAAATTTAAACAACTTTGGATTTGTAACCATGATCCAAAAAAAATGTCTGGTTCCCCTATCTTAGGGTTACGAAGGTCAGATCGGCAGTCGCTTCAATGTAATTACTATACCCGCTAAATCCTGGATCATGGTCTAAGCGGACCCCGTCTAAACACGGGACATAACGCTAAGAAGATGGATGGTGTCACTGGGTAGTCAGAGTCTATAAAGCAGTAAGCTTCTGTAACCAATCTAGGCCAAACATAGTTATTCTAAGAATAGATAAAAATACACACATAGGTATGTTATAGAACCTACTATGTACAAGCTGAAATCACATCTCACCTTTTGGCTCCTACCCATAAGTTGGAACACACCAAATTATATAAAAGAAGTCACTTACCCCCAAGCTTATCCCATAAAGTGTCGCGGGCGGGCGGCGTCACTTATCTTTCCGGTACATTTGTCGCGCTGACCCGACGCCTCGCGTTAATTGTGACGTGGAACGGGTGAGCGTAATGACAGATGTGAGATTATGCTACACGGATGCTGGGAAGTAGACGGATCGAGGATCTCAAACTATTTCAAAGGAAACTTATGCGTCAATGAAACGACAATAACTCTGTAGGTACTGAACTATAAGCTACTTCGCTGTCAAGACCAAGAATATGACTAAAAATATAATTGGACCTTACGATATTGTGGTCACCTACAGCATTTCTATTCGGTAATACGTAGGTATCCCTAGTCATAATGCAATCTTATAGCTTGTGTGTTCATTCATATTACGTTAGCAAGGTATTGAGTCAGATTCACAACAACTTTTGTCCTTGTTAGGGAACCGAACCCGCACTGATTGCGTTCAACGCGAAGTCTACACCGCTACACCGATCTATTCCTTTCCAATACCAAAAACGAATACGAACGAAATTTAAAAATAAACAAGTAAGCAGTAACAAATACCTTTGGTATTAGAACTAGATCGCTGCAGCAACGTGGTGCTGGAATCGGGAATGATGTTGAAATATTTTTTTTTTAAAACAGTTACTCAGTTACTCCACAGTAATTAACACCGTATACGTTGAAAACGGAACGGACATATTAATTAAAATCAATTGTTCTATCGTAATTACCCGACGGAGCCGATGTGCGCGGATATCGAAAAACAAATAAATCCCTCGTTAGTTCGCCCGTGACAACATATCGTTAATTGCGTCCAAAAGCGCAGTTCAATCTCTGGCCGCCGTGTTGGTTTAGGCTGCTCAAATATTATAATAACGGACGGATACAGGACAAGTAATAATAGTAGTTCCACTTCATACATATATCATAACCCGTAGTCCGTGAAGGGTAGACAGCTTTTCCAAGGAAAAGCAAGCTTGTTAAACCACATTTATCTAAATTCATAGTGACTGACATATAAAATAATCGTTTTATGTCAAAATCGATCGCATATCCTAAATAATGCTGTTTTTTGTTATTTAATAATATAAGTTTTATAATAAATATGAGAGCGTTATTAATATTAATTATAAATATGGGAGCGCAATTTGCAGTTACTAACACAGATTAAGTAAACTTTGTTACTAACCATAAATGGATTAATGTTATCTAAATAAATTAATTTAATAAATATTATTTTTAATCTAAATTGTAAGATTAAGTTCCAATAGAATTACACACACACATCTTTTTTGAATCTTTATAATTGAAAACATCAAGTTTATTTAGATGTAGTTGAATTTACTACATTATACTACATACTATCAGAAACCAAATTTTGATATTGAAAAAAAAACGTGTGATGTTGTCTAATATTTATTTATGTCTAGAGATTAACTTGTCCTGAATTATGTGATACAAAAGAAACCGCTACAAAGGAAGAGCTAGTGTCCTCGTTGATTCTACTTCGCTGGCGTTTATGTAGGCGTTGTTGTATTCAGAACTATTCTATTCTATTGTGTGTTTGTACTACGGCAATAATAAGGTACATATTCATTTAACAATTGGAAGCTGTCACCCACTCGCTAGTAATGATGGGAAACTTAGTTATTAAATTTCGGTTTGTGTGGGTGGCAAATCTCATCAGTAGCATTAATACACTTACAAAAGGACATGTTTAGGCTTCTGAGAACTATGAATACTATCTAAGGCAGTGGGTGTAGTGGCAGTAAATTATATATACTATCTAAGGCAGTGGATCTAACTGAGCCTAATTAGTTTGACACCTACAAGCGACCTAAGTCAAATGTACATAGATGATTCTTAAAGCTACACGAATCTACCACCGTTTTAGTCACTATAAATTTAATACAATTAAAATAGGTGACTAGTAACTTAAGAATACTTTCTACTACTCATCCACATTAGCAGGGAAGATGCCGCTACTTTGAGGCATGAATAGACTTTAATATTTTTTTTATAAAATTTTTACATACACACATACATAACATCACACCCATAATCCCCAAAAGAGTAGGCGGAGTCAAATTGTTTCTGTTCAAAAAGTCGTTTTCTAAAATAATTCAACCTGAACTCGTCCAAAGCATAGAATATACAAAAAAATCAATTCATTCGGCCCTTTAAATCCTAGCAGATACCTCAGAACTCAACCCTGCAGCCTCCAACCTCCGATCATAATTCATTCATGCATAGACCAGTTCACGTTGAATATTAAATTAATTTCTCCCTTTACCACAATACCTGTAAACGCAAGAAATCATAAATCGCGTCAAAAAATAGTGTATAAAGTGCTCATGCACGCACGAGTGGGCCCGAAATTAATTTACGCGGAGGCCTGCCACAAATTAATTAATTTAATGAAAGCAAAGTTCGCTAGTTACGCTGAGATCAACCCTCGCGCTCCGCCGGATGGTTTCAATGCGGCGGTAAGCGTGGGTCTGAAAGACCACAAGACACACAAGGTTATAGTCGATGATTTTTCCTCAGTATACGTTTCAATAACAAAAGCAAACTATCCATTATCGATTAACTTTCGTAACAAATTCTATCTACTATCTATTCTTTTAAATTTACGTCTTAGACAAAAGATGAGACCAACCTAGCCTCTCTGAACTTATATAATTCTATGATCTTAATGGAAAAATTATGAATTTAAAATCAAAAACTATATTCAATCCAGGTCCTATTAATTTATTAAAATCTCACTTAATTTATCTCCTAATAAATTATAATGTACTTATATTAAAAAGACTTTCATTAATTTATTTTTACTACTATTTTTACATAAAAAAGCACTGACAATAATTCGAGATTAGCTATAACGTGTCAGAGTTAAGTTTTAAATGAAACAAATTTTGAGGCTTGACTCTGATGACCAGGCTAACCCACGTAAGACACAATGCCATCAAGGTCACATACAAAATTGCTCTCCCACTACATTCAGAGCTAACGCTAAGATTAATTAGCAGGCCACAAATTAATTAATCTAACGAGAGCAAAGTTCGCTAGTTACGCGAGATCAACCCGCGCTCGCTGCTTTCAATATGGAAATGAACGCACCGGCCCCGGCGACCGCGCGCTAGAAAAAACTGGACAAGCGGGGGTTGGGTCACCGTGACAAAGGTTCCGTCGTGGAAGATGCAGTGCCATTATAACTTTATTTGAAGAGATCTTTTTACCATTAAGTTTGTTTATGTGTGATAATATCTAGTACAGCGGAACTATTAAAAAATCCATGCTTTAAAATTACATCATCACAAACGGATAAGGCTGGTTTATTTTACCTACGTACATATAAGTCCGCAGTGTACATACTGCCGGTAAAAAACAGCGGGCGACATTTTTCATACAATTATTTGAAGATTAGTACTCGGCCTTGTTAAGTAATGGTTCATTTTAATAGAACAAGCAAGAATATTGTTGTATCAGTTTTTTTTAAGTAAATTCAGAAATAATGGTTCTTTTTTGTAGAAATTTGTTTACTCACTTTTTTATTAAACAAACTTAGTAAAATTATGTAAAAAATGTAAGATCCTTAATTGACTGCCGAACCCTAATATTCTCTCCGCAATAATAGAAAGCTTTTAAAATGTATGTAAATTTTATTCCTATCAAGGAAATCTGTTCGTGTTAATGAATCGGATAACGAGACAAAAAAGCGCTTTTTTAATCTATCAGCATTAATTATTCACGTTGTCGCTGAAATAATCATATTTTAATAATTAATTCAATGTTCAATCTCGGTACCATTTTTTATGCAAAATGTAATTAAAGGTGCTTTTTATGTACAATAATATTAGCTAAAAAATCTAAATGTAAAAAAATTATGGATTGAGAGCCGTGGTAGCTCAATGGTGAATACATTCGGCTTACACAAGAAAGGTTCTGATTTCGATTTGAGAACGTTCTTCTGGATTTTTTTGATCTTAATAATATATTGTAGGTGCAGAAAAAGAAGAAACCTGCACACTGTAATATCTATAGATATTTAGGAAACCTTAATCTTATATATGGATATAAGATGGACAATATATAATATATATGGATATAATGATATAAGACGGCATGTCCATGGGGACATGCCGTTAATATCCTTCAACTGTAAAAGCCCATGTTGTCTGGGACTTGGCCCATGTTGGTCTGGGACTTCAAAAGAATGTGCCAACTGTGGTTCTTACCTAGCATGTCGTAAAAGGCGACTAATGGTATATCGGGTTTTGGGTGTGTGATTGTGTAGGCGACAGGTTAGCCGCTTGTCACTGCCTTTTCACAATTTTCCATCTAACCCAGCCTGGCTCTATTTTTGGCTGAATGTGGTTGATGGGGCTTGCTGCCCTTTTGACTCTGCCTACCCCTTCGGGGATTATGGGCGTGATGTTATGTATGTATGTAACTGTAAAAGCGTATTTGAGTAACAAACATTCAAACATACAAACACTTTTATGTACCATAGGTATAAATACTACTTGAAACATGTACTTGTCTCAAGTCACTGCATTTGAATGATTCTACGGTCCTAATTTACAGAATTTCAATAAATAGATGTAATTGAAATTTTATACGTACATACATAACATCACGCCCGTTATCCCCGAAGGGATAGGCAGAGTCAAAAGGGCAGTAACAACTTTAACTGCTAAATTTACATTGACTAAGAAATTGTAACTAATAGTTATTAAGACTTGGCATTTTAAAAAGAGAAACTATCGAGTTTCATGACGGTTTTTCCTCGGTAGAATCTTCTTTTTGAACCTGTAGATAGTGATCTCATTCTAACGATTTATAAGTGCTTTTTTAAAGCTTACGTAAATAAAGACAATTTCATTTCATTTCATTTCGACAATTCATTTCATTGTCTGATATTCAAAAAGATATCATATGACCAGTAAAACACAAGTATATAACACGATAATGAGTGGCATACGGAGATTTAGGCATTATCCCACTCATAATACTACTTTTAATAAACCCCTCATATGAAACAAATTCTAGTCCCTGTTAAAGGTCCTAAATCTTGTAGTAAATAAAATAGGCGGCCATTAGTCACGCTAAGCTTGCAGCGTCAGTTCAGTGTCAACACGAAATAGACGCCGGTCCCTGAGACCTACACTGCCCTTATAAATACACAGATTAGCAGTTTTGCAAATAAACCCTTGTGTATTGAGGGCGTATTTTATTTACAGCTTAAAATAAATAAAACTAGAGTGTAAGTAATTACGCTGGCATACGAATTGAGTTAATATGGCTAAGCATTTGAGCAAACTCGAGTTTATTAAATGTGAAATGTATGCCCGTATTGTGTCTGACAAACCAATTTTGTATGACTTGCTTCAAAAATAAATACAAATTGCAACACCTTCACAGAGTTTCTTGTCATGTCTTCTAAGTAGGATCAACAATGGTTTTGAATAGGAGGGAGAGTACGGTTTTGTTACGTAAAACTATTTTACGCTTTATAATAAGATGTTTAGACATTTATCGAACTTCAAGATAGAAATAGCACGATTAAATGTTATATTTTTACTAACTTCTTTATTAAATAAAATGCGGTGAACATTTACTATAGGTACTTCCTATTCGCAGTGGAAAAATTGGTAAAATTTTTTTTGAGCAATAGTATAAACTTCACTTTAATACGTGTCGGTCTGTGAGACCCGCCGGCGCTCCCCGGTTAAGCGATAAATATGCAAAGTTTAGGAGCATTTCTAGACAAATCCGTGTCTATAAGGGATGGGTGTTCGAGTCACAAATTTGGCCGCAGGTGCGTTTAATACGGAATTTAGGCAAAATATATTAGCTATCGGTTACGTAGCGTCTACCTGTAACGGCGGATTAAATCTCCTCCCTGAGGAGTTTTATTTTTGATAATTTATGTAGTATAGTAAGTGAGCAAAGTTATTCGACAAATCTATTGTCTTGGGACTACATTTGACGACCTCTTGTAAGGGTAATTCCTAAGAATATTATGTTCTCTCTGATTAACATATTATTTAACCGTAATTATAGAGTACTGTTTTAAGAATGTTGTCGAATTCTGATGATGAGACATTTATTATTCATTCTACATGTACACCAAACTTTTTAATTAAGACTCGACTCCATATTATAAAGCCCTGTTTCAAAATACAATACGTATTAATATTGCACAACTACTTGGATCTTATGACGTAATTTTACAACAAATAAGACATGGAATATAAAAATACTGCTACACTATAAAAAGTATTTCTCTGTAAGTATCTCTGTTCTTCTATTATTAATAATCTTATTTTCTTGATAATAAAACTAAATAAAGGTTTGTCTGTAACAGTTATAGCCACATTCGCCGGCATCTCCGGTCGTAGCTCGACGTCGGTCTTTTGTCTCTATTTTTCCTCTCAGAGCTATATTCTGCTGTATTATGAGCTGGAATATTCCTGACAATGCGACTTAGAGCCGAAGTGGTATTAGAGAGGGAAGCAAGCCCGCGTCCTGTAGATAATCACTTCCTGCCGTTTGAAATATGAGGAATGTGCCCGTGCCACTAGCTGCAGATGGAAAATATTAATGAGGCACTTATAGGTCGCGTCACTCGCGTGCCTTTGAAGCGAGGCTCTTTCGCTATTGATAGCTCTGCGTTTCACCACAATCTACGTATATTGGCTTGGTACTGCAATCTTAAAAGCCAGACCACATAGTGACGAGGTTTTCAGCAATAGCAAAATAGTTTAAGTGCAAATGGTGCTCATAACAACCAAATACTTTTTAAATTGACTGGCCCGTTGGTCAAGTTGCCAGAAACCCTGGCCACGAAACCAGCAGTTGCGGGTTCGAATCCTGCTAGATGCAAATGTTCGTGTGATGAACATAGACATTTGTACTCGAGTCATGGATGTTTATAAACGTATTTAAGTATGTCTATCCGTTCACCTAGTATCCATAGTACAAGCACAAGCTTAGTTTGGAACTAGGGAATTGGTGGGTCAGTTTGGAGCATTATAAAATTTCTTCTGGCAACCTGTTTGTCTCGTAATTTTCAAAACAGCCAAACCGATACTGAATTACTGACGGGACTTTCATTGGCAAATATCCGTGTCTTTTTGTTAGATTCCATACGAACGAAGTCACGGACAATGGCTAGTTCTAAATATGATGCGATATCACATTACTATTCTACAGCAGACTGAGGTCAATTTGTCCGTCCATTCTGCGCGAGGTTCAAAAAAGGCAGCGGCTGCAATCAGCTAGGTGCGGGTTCTAGTTTAGCATTCCGGGATTAAATTGAAATGTTTTATGCACCGCGCGAACCGACGTGGAAATAATTAACTCCGCCGCGAATAGTGAACACTTGCCGCGCATTTAACAGCAGTTAATAGTTAAAAGATAATCGTGTGAAAACCTTTTTCGTGAATTTTCTGGTAAATGGAAAACATTTGGTTGAGTTTACATAGAATGGTGGTAGCAGTGGCTCATATACGATGGGTTTTGGTTCAAACTCGGCTGGATACGGCTAGCTCGGCAGTGAGGGAACACATTACGAGGAATCTTCTCGTTCAAATAACTATAGATGTGTAAATATGCTTTACAAATTAACAGGTTAGAAAGTAAGTAAGTAGAAGGGCTAGGCAGAGTACAAGGAGCAATAATAATAATAATAAATACTCTATACTAACACACCAATGCCCTAGTTCCAAACTAAACTTATAACCTTGTGCTATGGATACTAGGTGAACGGATAGACATACTTAAATACGTTTATAAACATCCATGACTCGAGTACAAATGTCCATGTTCATCACACGAAACATTTGCCCCTAGCGGGATTCGAACCCGCGACCCTCAGTTTCTAGGCCAGGGACTCTGACCACTCGACCGACGGGCCGAGCCTGCCTACCTGTCTGCCTCACGGGCAATAAGATACATATACCAGCTTAAAAAAGCAAACATTGAGTGAACCTGACTTTGTAACTATCATCTGCGTCAATTCATCCCTCCATCAAATCTCAACTCCCAAGAACTGACTAATCAAAGCAACACAAAAATTCCAATCGAAAACCCTTCCACCGGAACAAATTCTACTTAAAGTCTTGTCGCTGAAGCAGCGGCCATTCCGAAGTTATTCATCAGCCGAAACAGTCACACTTAGCGAAACTATTTAATTATATGACCCTTCCAGTTTCCGCCCAGTGAATCTTTTGAGTCCGACTTAAAATAGGGGGTATTTCGTTGGCGCCCGACGAACGAATTGGATTGTTGCTGCTGGGGGTCGGAGGTGGAGTCGCTTGATAATGATGATTTTCAAAAATACATAAACCGCCAGATGGCACGAGGGAGTCTCGTGGTCTTATCACTGTCACTATTGGCTCTTTATTAACAGCATGTTAGTTTGGTCTGATTAATAACCAATGAGGATGGTGACAAGACCACAAGTCACAGTTACGCCATCTTTTGGATGTTTTAATTCAAAAAACCCTCATTGCAGTTGCGCCTCTAACAATTTGTAACAAACGAGGAACTAGAATAAGGTAACAATTGGTGTAAATATATTTACTTTTATCTTTATATACTTGAGTATGCCGTCTTTGTAACTGCTGCCTGTTCGCCATTATCTGCTTTGGTATGGTACTAGGATATTTGCTCTACAACCAAGAGAACATATTTATGTGTACAAAGTGTAATTAGAAGACGCTTATCGCCGTCCAATGTCGTGGTACTTCAGCATAGTCACCCAAAGAGACGCTTATAAGACGGCAGCTATGTACGCTGCAGACTACATCCGAACGTAAACTATTCTATTTATTTACTACCGGGGCCGGGAAGGCATATTTGGATTCGTTGCGCCTTTGCCGCGATGGAAACGGTAAAATGTGCCGATTTTAATGTATGGATATATGTATAGATAAATGCCTATACTATAAGACTGTGTACCTACTCAATTATATATTGCATACTATTGACACATGAGTAAATATTACTCCTCTGTGCTATTGATACACAGCATTACCTTAACATAATCTATATATATAAAAGAAAGTCGTGTTAGTTACACTATTTATAACTCAAGAACGGCTGAACTGATTTGGCTGAAAATTGGTGGAGAGGTAGCTTAGAACCAGGAGAAGGACATAGGATACTTTTTATCCCGATCAACCACCCTCTAAAGGGGTAAAATGGGAGGTGAATGTTTATATGGGAAATTAAAAACTGATGACTGGATTGGATGAAAGTTTTCAAATAGATAGGTGAGATACTGAGATAAAGGATAGGATACTTTTTATTAACAGGGGGATGAAAAGGGGTAAAATAAAAAAAATCACTTAATAACATCTAAAATCTGCTTATTTTTTATTGCCTCTAAGGCGGAACAGAGTTCGCCGGGTCAGCTAGTGTAATATATACAAGGTCATTTATTATTTGTAAAACATCAACAACTTCGCAGGACAGATTACAGACATTACAAACATAAACATTTATTCTACGATTTATCTTAAAGAGACAAAAAAAAACGAATTTCCATACAAACTACGTCAGCTGTTTGGTCATTTGTCGATTTAGAAAAAGTCGTAGAAAGTTTTTGTTTATAATGTCAGTAATCTACTCCTGAGAGGTCGTTGATGTTTTACAAATAACCCTGTATACAAGTAAGTTTTTGTTTCTTAACTACCTATCATCAAAAAAAGCCAAGTACATTGTCAATAGCTCAGAAAATTAATTATCATTCATCTTCATAGCGTTATGTCCCGTGCTTAGACGGGGTCCGCTTGGACCATGATCCAGGATTTAACGAGTCTGGTAATTAAATTGAAGCGACTGCCGATCTGACCTTCGTAACCCTAAGATAGGGGAACTAGACAATTTTTGGTGCTCAGAAAATAAATATTGTTCTAATTAATTGTGATATTATTCTATTATTATTCAATTTTATTTGTTCTTGTTTTGGCAAACGATGCCTTTACTAGAAGCTGTCCCCAGAGAATTGTTCAGACTTCCCCCGCCCAAAACAAGCCGAATCTCTTCGCGTGTACCGTTCTCTAAAGTAGATTTACAGACCAAGACCGATTTTGGTTCAGGTGAACTATTACAAAAACCATGTCGCTACACCCGAATTATGAAGCTGTAAACTTTTTTCATATTCAATGTCAAATTAAAAAGTTTTTTATGAAGGTATGTAAGCACTATTTTTTCAGAAAGGATGTAAATAGTCAAATTATTAAATGAGGTACGATTTAAACTGGTGACTACAGAATATGGAATATATATGTTACTGTAAAAGCCCGTTTATTGGTCAATCTTAGGTTTAACCAGTAAATCTTAGGATTTACCGACATGAATTGATAAATGTAAGGATTTATAGGTTATGTTAGTTATGTTATATATATGTTATATAGTATGTTTTTTACCTTATTAAAAAAAGGTTGAAATACCTAACCTATAATATATTCTACATACATACATAACATCACGCCCACAATCCCCGAAGGAGAAGGCAGACAGGGGCAGCAGGTCCCTTTAATTACATTCAGCCAAAAACAAAACTGGGCTGGGTTAGATGAGAAATTGTGAAAAAGTATTGACAAGTGGCTAGCTCGCCTACACAATCACATACCCAAAACCCAATATACTATTAGACGCCTTTTACGACATGCTAGGCAAGAAACACAGTTGGCACATTCTTTATAAGTCCCAGACCAATCAATATGGGACAACTAATATCTTTTAATCTTAGTTAGATTAGGTTAGGTAACATTAAATAAATTTACTCAATGAAGAATTCTAAGATTTACCAAGTAAATAGCGGTAAAAGTTCGAATTGCACAACTGTTCCGACTTAAACCGTTAAGAGTTGGTAAATCTTAGGTTTTACTGGCAAATCTTAAGATTTACCATAGTTCGAGCTTTTACAGTACATACATACATACATAACATCACGCCCATACAGTTACTTTTACAGTAACATATATATTTGACAGGCCCATTGATCGAGTAGTCAGATAGCCCTCATGAGCTACGAATCCAAGGATCATAAGTTGGAATCCCGCTAGGGCCAATTGTTTCGTGTGATGAACATGGACATTTTTACTCGAGTCATGGATCTTTATAAACGTATTGAAGTATGTATTATCCGTTCAACTAGTATCCACAGCACAAGCTTATAAGGTTATTTGGATCTAGGTAATGGGTATGTTAGTCTGGACAGTTTATTTATTTATTACTAGCTGTGCCAGCGGTGTCACCCGCGTTTATGGTTAATATTGTAAAGACTATTTCCGTCATACATGATTTCTATGTAACTTTAACCATTAAGTCTGCACACGCGACGGAAGCTTAAAAAATTGAGTAACTTCTCCCGTTTTGCCAACGTTTCCCTTCACTACTCTGCTCCTATTGATTGTAGCGCGATGAAAAGTATACTATAACCTGCCCAGGAGTATGAAGAATAATTGTACCAAGTTTCGTTAAAATCCGTCGAGTAGTTTTTGTTTCAATAAGGATCATACAGACAGACAAACAGACAGACAAAAATTTTACTGATTGCATTTTTGGCATCAGTATCGATCACTAATCACCCCCTGATAGTTATTTTGAAAATATATTTCATGTACAGAATTGACCTCTCTACAGATTTATTATAAGTATAGATTTAGGTATATAATTTACAAGACAGTATCCATAATAATAACAAATTAATGTTTACAAGTAACCTAAAACAGGAATGCAAGGTTAACTGTATAATTAATTGTAAATGAGTCCTTTCTCAATTTTATTTTTGGCTCAGTCATTAAACGAGCTTACTGTTTCTCGTACTCCACCTACGCTTTCGAGTATTGTAGGCGTAATGATATCTATGAGGCGTAGGCGCGACCATGTTACAAACAGGCATAGTTACTTTCGCATATAAAATTTTGCCTTCTGGGTTTGTAGGCGTGATTATATCAGAGACGGCTTCGCACGGTAGGAATGTTATATGAATAAATATAGCCTATATTACTCAAATAGAATGTAGAATTCTAATGGTAAAAAAAGTTTTGAAATCAGTGTAGTAATTTTTGAGTTTATTCAATTAGCCCGCGCCATGGCATCTGCAGAATACCAGAGGTCGTGACGCGCACCTTGCTTTGAGAAGTTCCTATTTTCTGTAAATTGTATTGCTATTTCATTTATTTGGTGTTCACATGTATTTTTGGTACCATATAAAATTTATTTCTTTCTTTCTTTCTATTCATTACAAAGATACAAATCTTTCCTCTTTATAATATTAGTGTAGATGAAGGCGTGAAACCGGAACAGACCGAGTAACTTTCGCATTTACAATATTAGCAAGTATCTTAGTCGTGTGGTGTAAAGCCAGTGACAGAGCTAGCCGTCGCAGCAACGTGCCCGCAACATCGCGACATAAATAATGCGCGCGAATGCGCCGCGACGCGACGCCCGGGCTTGTTCCAGCGATGTTGTTGTCAATTAATGCTGCGCGTTTGCAGTCGAATCTCGAAAGATTTTTCAAGCAAGACGTTTTCAATCGTCTTCAAAAAAGGAGGAGGTTCTCAATACAACCGTATATATTTTTAAATATGTGCTCCTCTCTTTTAAAGCGAGTAATAACGTAAGATTGACTGGACCAAAGCATTTACTTGAAAAAAGACATCGAACGTTTCTGGTGAATCTTATCACTGTCACTATTGGCTCCTTGTTGACAGCATGTCAGTTTGGTCTGACAACTAACAAATGAGGAGGGTGACAAGACCGCACGTCACAGTTACGCCATCTTTTGGATGTATTCATTCAAAAAACCCTCATTGATTAAAATTTTCCTTTGTGTATCATTTTCGTAACTATGTCCAAATCGATGAAAGGGTGAGTAGGACAACTCGTCAGTTTTATGACCCCTCTCGATCAATCCTGCAAGAACAGTTTGTTTGTCTAACTGCAACACGGAGGCATGATGTGCCTAAGAGAGGTCCGCTTAGATTTGATCCAGGAATTAACGAGTCTGGCTATTACATTGAAGGGAGTGTCTGTCTGACCGTCGTAACCCATAAATAAATAAATTCTACAGATACACCAATTCCCTAGTTCCAAACTAAGCTTATGAACTTGTGCTATGGATACTAGGTGAACGGATAGACATACTTAAATACGTTTATAAACATCCATGACTCGAGTACAAATGTCCATGTTCATCATATGAAACATTTGCTACAAGCGGAATTCGAGCCTGCGTACCTCAGTTTCGTGGCCAGGGTCTCTGACCACTCGACTAACGGGTCTGTCAAAATATAAATGAAAATATAAAAATATAAGTAAACAAATTGGAACATGGTAGGATGGTGATCGGGCTTCTCTATAACTAAACATTTCATATTTCAGCTCAAGTGGACTGGCTTGAACCGTTAAAATACCATCTCACAGACCTTGTAAAGCTATTTTGATAAATGAATTCAACTGTAATCCTATAGTCCGCTCCAGTATAATGTCCTCCTAACCGATATCGGTCACAGCGGCCAATCTCAACGAGGATTAGCCATCTGCGCAGGAGATATTATAGTGCACAAGTGTGTGCGCAAATACAAGTACGCTCTCTGTTCCTTAACTCTCATAGTCCGGTGAGATGGCAATTCGACATGACTGGAAAGAGGTTAGGCGCAGAACCAATAGCTTAACGTGCTTTCCGAGGCACGGGGGTGATTAAACCGCCAACTTCCTGACTCCGGGCAGTTACTGAGTAATTTCAATATTGAAATACCCAGGCACAAATTTTGGTCCGACCCGGGATTTGAACCCGGGACCTGTTGGTCCTTAGGCGACGCATGCTACCTGTAGACCAACGAGGCAGTCAGTATATGTAATATGGAGTATACAATACACACACACACACACATGGAACACGTTACCACTCATACAACGTAACGATAAATTCTCTTACTCCGCCCGCCATTAGATCAATAAGGCCGCAATATCTCTAATGCACCCCAATTTGATGCTTTTTGATGATTAACTGTCTGAGTTGATCGATTGGTGACGGAGCCGTTTCCGTGACCGATCGCCGTCATCTGCCGGCTCCAGGGTATTGACTGCGAGCGATTGTTAGATAGCTAGTCTTGTCAGCTTTCTTTTATGAGCCATCGAAACTTAATTTAGGTATGTGCGAGTACTAGGTTATGTGTCATTCCAAAAACAAAATTGTTGAAATTTTATTCCTATTATTATTTTCTATTACAATTCATTTCAATTCCATTCCATCCCATTCTATTCCGTCTCAATTCAGCCCAATCCATTTTATCCTTTCCATTCCAATTAAATTTAACAATAAGTAAAACGTCCATAATTTATAGGCTAAAAGGCTTACAATTTAAATATAAGAGTGATGTATCCTCAAATTTTAAATACAGTAAAATTCTCGTTAAAGCAAGGCTTTGTGTAATGACTGCAATTTAATAAAAATATTCAAAACATCTAATATGCTGCTATATTTATTAATAGTCATAATAAACGTTCCGTTTCACAACCGTTTTTTAAAATAAATTTTATCTACCTTGCCTCTGGTGGGCGTAAGAGGGTACAGGAATACTTGCGTAGGCCCCTGTGTCGAGGTGCAAATCCGAGTGACGAGCCCGAAATAACATGAGCCTGTTTTGACAGCGAAGAGCGCCGCGGGCCGGGGCTAGGCTCTGGCCATCGTTGACGGAACGGATTATAATGTTGCCGGCTTCAAAGATACTAGCTTTGCACGCCACATGGTTTGCGATGCTGGTTTAATTTGTTTGCAAATAAATCAAGGCTGTATTTTTTAAGTGCCAAATAGATTTTTTTGTATTTAGTCATTACGGCCTTATTATTAAGTCAAGTAATTTATTCGGGTGATTCTATAGTTGAGTCCTTACGGCCTTATTATTAAGTCAAGTAATTTATTCGGGTGATTCTATTGTGAGTCTATATGTTATTCGGGTGATTGGTTTAATTTTTATATTAAACCAATTAGTATTTTCTTTGTGAAAGAGTAACAAACATCCATCCATACATACAAACTTTCGCATTAATAATATTAGTAGGATTAACTTCACAGAGCTTCGTATTATCCCGTATATTGTTCCATAGATCCATGCATATAGGGTACACATTAATATACCTATGATTTAACAGATGAATAAACTAACTAACTAACTAAACTACACGCCACGTCCCTAGCGGGGTAGGCAGAGAGAACCGAACGCCATATGGCACGATCCTTACGCACCTCACTTGCTTGCTTCTTCAACATTCATAATTCTTTTCATACATGCCCTACATTTTTTTTGGCTCCTAACATCACCAATAACACATGATTCAAACACACACCAAATTTCAGCAAGATCCATCTATTCGTTTTTGTGAAAAAAAATAACACACCTCACACATTTACATACAATACTGCTGGGATTAATGGGACTATTAGTACAAATAGGAAAATTGCAACAGGATCATACAACCAGCGCAGGCTGACCCTACACTCCCAGTCAAATATCCGACACGATCTGGTTAGCCTGAAACTAGTTAACTTTAGACTTTGTAAAAAATTTTAAAAAATGTACCTTATAAGTCTGGCAACCGTTCCCGCACGGCGTACAATGCATCTACGTACTAAACCATTTTAATACTCTGAACTACAATCTTGAGAATGTTAGAATACGAAGTCCAGATGCCGGGTCCATATTTCACGCGGGAATTAAGCAGATTTTTGAGGAACGCTGCGGTTGCAGCGAAGACGCGCAGCGGTTGAATTGCGGACGTCGGGCAATTTGTAAAATGTCTGAAAAGGAAGCGGTTAAGTATTTTAGATGCGACTTTTATGCCGACTTTATGAAAGTAGGAGCGGTGATAGCTCAATGGTAAGGGCACGCGCCTTATAACCGAGGGGTGCAGGTTCAAACCCGAGCATGTACCTCTGGATGTTTTAAAACTATGTACGTAATTATATCACTAGCTCGGCGGTGAGGGAAAACATCGTAATGAAACCTGCAAATTTAAACAACGTTGGCTTTGCAACCATGATTCAAAAATTGTTTAAGGGTTACGAAGGTCAGATCAGCAGTCGCTTCAAAGCACCTCTAAGCACGGGGCATAACGCTAGGAAGATGATGATATATGAGAGTAGGATTTAAAATCACCATCTTCTCACCATTGAGCTACCACCGCTGCTAGGTTTAAAATGAAAACATAAAATTTGCAGTCGTAAAAATATGAAATCCATTAAACAATGGCTCTGCAAGTTTTGTATTTGAAGAAAGATTTTTTACATTTGTGACTGCGTCTAATCAAATTTGTCCTCTAGTAATCAACTTTATGTTGCTGCTTGTCTCGAGATATTATTACATTCTGGTTTACAGTCTAGATTTTTATTCTGTCTAGAAACTTATTACATTGGCACAAACAATATTATTAAGCATATACCACGTAACCAGATTTTTTGTAAAACCTTATTCTTAAAAAAAATTATAATTTTAGTCAAACTAAAACCATACAGAAAAAGCTACTATATGATATTTTAAACCTTTGTAATTATTAGAAGCGGACCAGACACATTTAATGATGATTAAACATTCGTATATAATATAATATAATTTACAATGTAGGTACGTCTATTTTTGAATGTGTCGTCATATTATGTTGATTAAGTTACACAAATCAATCTTTTGATACCGCTGCACTTTCCTTTGACCAACCCAAACGATTGCAGTGGTACATGTTTTAAGCATTATTTTATGTATAGTTATTATAACACATATTAATATAGCACTCCAATAAAGACACTTTTGAGGTATGCCCTGTAAAATCTGTCGAAAACTGCACTCACAAGTCTCGTGACTCGTGAGCGAAATTGTTTACTCACCAGCCATTTGCCATTTCGTCTGTTTCTCCAACTTGCCTGCAGCGCGTGTAGCGGCATTCCCGCGCCCGGCTCACGTGCGCCGCACGAAACTTGCGGAATCTTGAAAAACTGCTGCCAACTCCGCCCGGCTCGGGAATTCGTCATGCGGGGAAGGTTTTTTTAGTACTCTTTATTACGAGTATATCGACTGAAGCATCCAACCTTTGGGTGTATCACCCGCAGAGATGGCGTAAGCAAATAGTCAGGGTATTGCAGATTAACTTACATTTCTTTCTACATCAAGCCACATAAAAAAAATCACTTATATATCAGTCGCGATTAAAAAATTTATTTTCGCCCGCATCGGAGAGTCATAGTCGCCCCATTATATGTAAATCAAGCAAGTGATCGAGCCCACATTTTATGTTTGCCGTTTCATCAAATAATTATTTCTGGATTTCCAAACAAAAGCAAAAATATAAAAATAGTGGGTATGGCCGTATATCAAAAATGTGCTTCATGCAAAGTTTGTAAAGAGATTCCATGTTTAGACATTATTTTACTGAACCATTTACTCATTTGTTATACATTCCACCCAATGTATAATTTTCAAGGAGTATGTAAGTATACCATTTAATAACAAAAATATGGTATAGTATCTGTGAAGTTTTACCATATGAAAGATTCAAGGCAAATCCCATCCCCACAATTCCCGACAGTTTCCTCATTTCAGTAGAAATCAACAAGGAAACAACTATCCACATCGTGGCAGGATTACTGTAAAGTTAGTAAATCTTTAACAAAATCCTTGGACCCTTATTCAGTAGCGATTCTCCCTTCAGAGGTTGCTGGTAATTCCCTTTACAAATCTGTACGAGCGAGCTCCGCCATAAGTCGAATTCTTTCTCTTCATATTGTTTCTTTCCGATCAGCGATAAACGCGAAGGGACCGATTTATAGTTCGCCTCCGAGAAAACCGAGCGATCCTTCCACTGAGCACACATTCCCTAACAACCACTGCTGAGTTCCTTTCGGAGACTAAACGAGATTTCCAACGAAACCTTCTATGGTCAGCAAAATCGGGGATGTTGACGTAGCATATTATGGTGACGGTGTCAGAATGGAGTCGCAGGGTCAATTTATAGCTCATACGATGTTGGACGGTAGCCGAATGTAAATGAAAACCAGTTTGCAGTTTATTGAGTTGAAAGATGTAATAGTTTGAAGCTGGAGTTAACCTCGGGAAAGGCGTCGTAGCGTCGTAGCGCCGCCGACGCTACGGGAACTGCTACGGAAACGCGCTCGTAGCAGGCACTTAAACAAACAGCGACTCTCGTGACGATGCAATAAAGCACAATTTACCACGCGCTGGGCAGCGGTAATGCTATTCACCTACAATAAACGTGGAAGCTAGTTTCTTCTATCCAGCGTTTTAGAATTAATCTGTATACCGCAGAGTACTAGGTGTTAGCACGTGTTAAAATAGTATGAATGCTAAAACGTATTTGAGTTTAATGTGAACTGTGAACTGTGGCAGACAGAACGAGGCATCCGTAAAGCAATGGACCACATGTTAGGCCCAAAAAACGTGGCAAATAAATAGAATCAATACTGAATTCAAATTAAATTAATAATGTCTACCAACTTTACTCACCTTAGTCATAAGCTATCATTGTTAGGTACTCAAAAATTATAATAATACGAGTATGTAGATACATAGATCTCATCACGCCTGCAATTTCCAAAGGGGTGGGCTTAGTTTTTTCAAAATGGTGACAAGTGTCTCCTCGTCTACACAATCATAAACCCAAAACCCAATAATTGGTCTCCTTTCACGACATTCTAAGCAAGAAGCACAGATGTTACTTTTTTCAACCCCATACCAACGTATGGGTCATTGACATAAAGTAACATTTCCAAAAAAAACAGTTGTTTTTCTGGATGATTTTCTATCAGGTCACTGGGATTACTACCAACAACCCTTGCTCTAATTCTTCTAAGAAACCCGTCCCGTGATTCAGGCGCAGGGCGCCATCGCTCAGCGGTTTAATCTTCGCCCTTGCCGGCACCTCCGAGCTCGCTCGTATTTCACGCCAAATAACCATTTTCTATTTTACAACCTCTTTCATTCACTTGAATCGGAATCTCATTCGTTTCTGCTCGGTATTAATTTCTCATTTGTAAAGAAATCAATATGGGCCGACAATTAATTTTGCTATTGTACAAATTGCCTGCAGTCTCAGACGAAAGAGCAAATGTCTGCCATCTAGGACTTCGCTCATATGTTATTCAGAGATACAAGTAGGTATATTATTAATAACTAAAGGCTCATAAGCGTACCCTATGGCTGCATAGCACCGTAGCCTAGAAAAACTATTCATACCGAAGTAACGAAAATTAACAGTAATAAGGGCTAAATAAAAAGTCTAAAATGAAAACTCTTGTGTTATTAAAACTAGGAACTCCAATGCTGGATCCAGTAATCAGCTAGGTCCAGCATAGTTGTAGCTGTGCTAGATGCGGCGACATGTGCTGGTTCAATGCCGCTGACAATGTTCAATGGATATTAGAAAGGTAGGCAGATTCTATAGAGCAATGTACTCCTTAACCACATTCAGCCAAAAATCCAGAACGGTTAAGATGACAAATTGTGTAAAGCAGTGACAAGCAAACTTCTCACACAACATAATCACAAAATACCCAGTCCCCCATTAATCGCCTTTTATGACATGCTAGGCAAGAAACACATTTGGTGCACTTGACTGGCTCGATGGCGCATTTGGTATTGACACCGCCCCATGCCCCAAGAATTGTAGGTTCGATCCCCATCCAGGACAAACATTCATGTGATTAATACTTGTGTTTGTTCTATGTCTGGGTGTTAATATCCAATATGTAAGTATATATTTGTAATACCACTGTTGATTCTGATATCAGTAACACAAGTGATTTAGCTGCTTACCTCGGAGTCAGATCAATGTATGTATAGTGGGATATTTATATATTTATTTATACATATTAAAGGTTGGAATACTAGGTCAAGCAATTCAGCTTGATCCAGCACGATTTTAGCAAAAAATGCCGCTGAATTAAAGCAGTATGCTTTGCAGACCAAAATCCACATGAGCAAATAAATGTTTAAAAACTACTCAACAATCTAAAATCATTCTATCTCCTAACAACGTCATGTAATTATCTGTCAGTGCTACTCCCAAATCATCTGTTGCCAACGTAATATTATGTTATTATCTTCAATTCGTCTCTAATCTATATCGTAAGCCATCCGTAGGCACTTTATTCGGCAACATTATCTGGTTGACTTCTCAGGGAAAAAACCTCTTATACGTAATCCAAAATTAAACGTTAAATTGGACACGAATAAAGGACTCCGGCAATTCGAGCGGCTTAAAAATGTACTTGGCTGGTATAATTCCAGTATCCCTTTGAGGGCCGGCCATTACGCTGAAAGCAGTGATAAGTCGGAATTAAATGAATTAAACGCTGCGCGATAGTGCGGTCCATTCAAAGTGCGATAATAAATTTTATTCTGCGTCACCTGGGCCGCAGTCGAACGAATTGCAGTGAGGGACCTCTGATCTGTTCTTAAAATTACTTATAGCGCATACTTATAAGAATCTTTGTAGTTTCTGTTTCCTTTTTAACCAATTTATTTCTACTTGTTATCATATTTTGGTTCTGGTTTTGTATTGGCAAGAATTTACTATTACTATGGAGTATAGATACAGTACAAATGCGGTACGTTATATTGATTGTGTACAGCATTTAGTACTTAATACCTGCATGCGTTTTATACCATTCCTAACTTTATCTGAAGGGACCTTTGACTTCAGTAACCCTTGAATAAGGCAACTATATGAAGATCATTTCTGCCTCGTTAGTCTAGTGGTAGCATGCGCCGCCTAAGGTTAGGAGGACATCATTAAGAAGATCATAGTTACACATCTATAAATATTTCAATATTCAAATTATAGTGGCATAGATTAAAATAATAATATATATATAATTAAACATGGATGCGGTCCGTTATATAAGATGCCTGAACACTTTTAACCTATTTTGCTAAGGTCTTACAAATAAAATGTATTCAGTTACATCTGTACACCTGGTGTAAATACCTGTCCTCACTGCAAGCCCCTTCACTGTGGCTCCAGTGAAAACTCTTTGGTGGCTGAGGCTATTGTACAGATAACGTATGCGCCTTGGCTTGTATGGCGGTGAATGTCCCATTATGCCCGTCGGATTAATGTTTAATTAATTCCGCTGGATAATAGGCGTTGGTTGAATTATCCCGCTATAACTATCCTCCCATTCATAGCCTTATCTCTGCTTAAATGTACGCATCGAAAATGCGCCAGACAATGCACTTGGTATCCAACACCATTTTTGGTATATTTAACTCGATTTTCACGAGTGGACGAGATTATCTATTATTACGGCTCATAAAATCTGGTATGGTATCAATTAACTTTGCCACAACCTTTAGTTAAATACACCAAGACAGTACTCAGCACACGCCTCTTTGAATTATCTCAACAGCTGAAAAGCCAGAAGGTATTATCCTGAAATTAAAAATATCGTGCAGTTCGCTGAGCGGAACACATATTAAATAAAAAGTTGACTTGTGGGCATGCGATGCGATATCCCAGGACGATTTGACAGCTTCTGTCAAATTCGTCTTTACCATTACAAGTCCCTCCTTTTTGTTTTATTACGCATGCGATAGATCTATGTCAGTTATGAATAGTCATAACTGACTTAGAGCTTTTCTTAGAGCTTTTCTATTTTATTCTATTCTATAATAGAATAGAATAGAAAAGCTTTATTTGGCACACACACACAAGGGATACAGATAAAAGCAAAAAAAAGCAAACAAAAAGAAATTAAATTATCAAACAAAAATAACATACATACATACATAACATCACGCCCATAATCCCCGAAAGGGTAGGGCAGAGTCAAAGGAGCAGCATGCCCCTTCAACCACATTCCAACATGGGACAAAAATAAGGTGTGCCAAAACGGCGCCCGCTCAGCTCAAATCGTGAGCCACCTGATAGTCAGGTAGGTCACGACCCTGGTATTCAGCAGGTACCAGGTTACCAGTTATGACGTCCTTAGTAAAGGTTCTATTAGCGGATAGCAGGTAAATATTGAAAAACAATGTCGATTGACCTTAATGTTAACTATGAATACATTTTACATTTATAGATATCGGCTCATATTTGATCTCTATAAAGTAGAAAAATATTTAGTTTATAAAGAAAACACAATAGTTAATCTTTGTCGAAAAGAATATCAGTTGCGTTTATAGCTAGTTTCTGCAAAATAACCCTTCAAGATCGGCACCAGATTCACATTATTTTGAGTTTCTCAGATATGATAATGTGTTAAGAGCTGATACGTCATATTATCATACATATATATCAAATTCTTCGAATAGAGACCTACACCGGAGAGCTCTCGAGAGAAAATTGTCTTTAAATATAACATATATATATATATATATGTACATAGACAGAGAATAACAGACAGTTTACTCGTCAGAACTTTTATATTTAATAACTATTAAAAAACCCAACCATTAATTACAAAACTTAAAATAACTAACTAATTAAACTTCATGCCACTTCCTTAGAGAGGTAGGCAGAGAGAACCGAACGCCATATGGTACGATCAAAACCTAAAACAATATTTTTTAACAACCAAACTCACGTTTTGACAATAGTGTTAAAAGATTTCTTACCATATCATCATATGATACCTTTATGACATACTTGCAAAAATGTTATTCATTAACTAATAATCTATTGGTAATTTAACTAGACAAGCACGGACCTCTAGGGACTTCGTGACAACATGTGTCCAACATGAAGAGGTTGTTCGAAAATTTATATATGTAGCAGTCGTCCTCTATCGTCCCCAGAGAAGCCGACTGCAGGTGTTACACCCGGTCCGTCAGGATAGGGACACAGCTGTCTATGTGGTCGTGAAACACCACCCTAGGTGTTCTGGGGGAGAATACCACTCCCTCGAGATGGGCCGCTAGGCGGCAGCGTGCGCTACGTAGACTTTTCGAGATGAATCCCGACAGTGGGGATCCCGTTGGTTTTGCGTTAGCGCCCGAAGAACGACAGCCTTGAGGTTTAGTCGGTAGGGTCTCCGGAGATTGCTACCGGTTTCGAGGCCAACTCACCCTTATGGGTCCACCCAGGATTTTATTTGGATGGTGCGTAAATGCATTCCTCAAGTAAAAAAAAAAAAAAAACATATGTAGCAGTCAAGTGTTGTCTGTAAGTGCAACACGAAACAGACACTCCAAGGCAACATCTGTTTGATACAAGTACTATAATAATAAAAAAGGGGATGTTGTCAAAGTTCTGGGAAC
Source organism: Glyphodes perspectalis (assembly GCA_951394215.1). Classification (NCBI taxonomy): domain Eukaryota; kingdom Metazoa; phylum Arthropoda; class Insecta; order Lepidoptera; family Crambidae; genus Glyphodes; species Glyphodes perspectalis. The sequence continues at coordinate 18,179,885 of OX596202.1, read as the reverse complement.
TATAAAGTGAAAGAACGGACATCTCTCTCATAAAAAACTCTTAGTCCATTTCAGTTTCATAGACGATGACAGTAATTGTACTAAAATGCATCAGAACTCTGAAGCTACACTTGTTGATAAAATTTTATCCCGAAACTAAGTGCACAAATAGTAATTTTATTTTATTTAACTTGGAACAGTGAACTATTTTTTTTTTAATATTATTGAATATTAAATCATCATCTTCCTAGCGTTATTTCCCGTGCTTAGACGGGGTCCGTTTGGACCATGATCCAGGATTTAGCGAGTCTGGTAATCACATTGAAGCGACTGCCGATCTGACCTTCGTAACCCTAAGATAGGGGAACCAGACAATTTTTGGATCATGGTTACAAATTCAAAGTCGTTTGAATTTGCAGGTTTCATCACGATGTTTTCCCTCACCGTCGAGCTAGTGGTATAAATATGTACATAGATTTTTAAAATCTAGAGGTACATGCCCGGGTTTGAACCCGCACTCCTTGGTTAAGAGGCGCGTGTCCTTACCATTGAGCTACCACTGCTCCCTATTATTGAATATTAAATATTAAAATAAATTGTTCACTCCATTACACTTTATTTTAAACAGAGGTATCTCTAAAGGTTTCATTGCTCTAAGTCAACGAGTAATGTTAGTCATTTATATTTTAAACTTGTTATCGCAAACTAAATCTACATTGACAATGCAATTCTACTCCCATAATGCATTGCAGCCCATAGATAAAATGAAATTGAATGACCGAAGTTGAATGGTCCAAACAAAGACATCGTTCTCAGCATTGAATATCAATTTATTTTAAATTGGAGAGACCCCGTTTTGCATTAAGTATTCATGCGGTTAGGTCTAGATTTTAAAGTTATTTCTCTTTTTGAAATTGAACTTTGAATTTTTTAGCGACAGCGTGAAATAACTCCTTTTTGTTATTCTAATTCCATTGCCGGGTCTGTTCTATTCACTAACGTATTAATGTAAAGTTGAAGTTCTTTTTCGAAACCTTTTGGATTCGAAAATTAAGGAAAAATATTAAGATCATTCTGTTAAAAAGAGGTTAATATTCGTTTGGTAAAGCTGAGATCATATGCAATTTACGCGCGACCAGCCTAAAATTAAATTTGTTGTTTATAGACTATGCGTGCGGCGGGATACTATTAATTTCCGGAATAAAAAGTGGTCTATGTCCTATAAGAGGAAAATTTTTAGGTTTGTCAAATATCATCGCAATCGGTGAAATAGTTTAGGCGAGCAATTTAACAGACAGTCATACGATTCGCACTTATTATTATTAGTAAGAATTGCGATTGTTAAGGTGCCCACGATTCAACCCTAAACCATTACCATACCATGACCACAAGCATCAATAATACAACTTTTATTTTTAACATCGATACCTGTTAATTAAAACAATTAATTATTTAATGATTGGCAATCAAATACGAATAGAGTCCTTGAGAAGTAACTGAGCAAATCTAAATTTACTCGAAAGCATACGTCACGCCAACACCGGGGTAATTCAAATATGATTGTGTTTGATTATTTTCTACCATCGTTGATAAAAGTGATAACTCTTTAGGATACCTTTGTTTGTGGCTAAAGCACAAGCCGTGCAAAGTCCAGAAAAAAAAAACTTTTTAAGATCCTATAGACTTAATAAATAAACTATTACTCCGACATCAGCCATCAGATTTGTTATCAACAGCAAACATTTGTTATAGCTAATAAATCGGGAATGAGCCGAGTGGCTGTTAGCGCTGTATCGCGAATCTGCGATGCTCGGAGCGCTCAATAAAATTTATCGCAACTTTTACTGCCCGTAGCGTTAACGAGACGCGCCTAATGAGAGATAAGCCGCTCACCGTCGCTCCATAACCGGTGGAGCCGAGTGAATAACAAGCAGATTCTGTAGTTACCTGTGGGAGCTTGACATTTAGAATGCCTATGTTTAATAGATTTTGCGAACGAAGTGGGACGCTCGTGCGAATGGGGATTTTGTTAATTTGAGATGTTATTCCGGTCACTCTTCAAACAGTTGTCTATTCTATGCTACTCCGTTCTTATAACATTTTTTTTTTGTATAATGGACGGCTGAGTAATTTATACGTTAAAGTAATATAGAAACTCACGATCATATTTATATCTCTTTATTAGAAATCGTTTCTATATTATATTTTTTATTACTTACAAGAATTTTTTAACGACTTAAAACGGCGTCAACGTCATATATTTTGTATGGCAGTAAAAAGTTAAGCAACCAAAAACAAATACCTAATAATTGAATTCTATGTAAACCCCTATTGAGGATCTTAAAAACATAATCTAAGCGTATTTACTACAGACCTTACTTAAGATATTATCCATTAGTCTTGTAATTTGAAGTTGTACAAAAGTTTTTTTTAAAGACAACATCATTCCCAGCATATTTTCGCTTATTTCGAGCCCAAAAACAATATCCACGCAAGATGTCGAGCTATCTTGCGGCGCGCAGCCGGCCGCTCGAAACTTGTCCAAAGTCAGAAAAACCCGCGTTGAATTAAACAACACTGCCAAACACGACATTCGGAATTCAATTAAAACTTTTGATAAGGGTGCCGTGACGTATTATTATAGTTTATTCACACTCGCACAACGCGCTCATGAATTTTTATATTACAACACTTCAGACTATTTCTTTTTGTTTCAGCTCCATACATAGCGCGTGGGAGTGAATTTATGATGCCAGCAGATACGGTGCGGTCAACATTTATTAAGTTTTTTTTTGTGAGAGCAAAAATCCCGACATGATCCTAAAGAACTGACTTTACATTAAAAGTTATTTCCGCTATATTAAGCTTTACACGTACTTTTCCTCAATTGACAATCAAAACGTAAGTCTTCTTTGGATATTTCTATGTCCTGATAATTATCATCTGGTAGTTTAACTACTATCTTTAACTTTACTTTCGTTTAAAACAATGGTCTGGTTTTATATAATAATCATGCTGCATTCTTTATCGCTTATACCATGGAGAGTGTTCAGAGGAATTGTTCGGAACTATCCCAGCCGCTGCTTTTCGTCATCGTTCTTCGCGACAAAATATCCAACCTCATCACCTTGATGCTTGGCAGTCCACAACTGTGCGCTTTTCTCGTAACCTTTTGCCACGCACGACTGAACTGTGGAATTCTTTGTCGCCAGCAGTATTACCGGACCAATACGACATTCATACGTGCGTTGCGGAAAATCTGCGGTGTATCGCTCACAGACTGTGTTCGGAATGATGATGTAAGAAAGAGAGTTGGTCTGAAGGACAGCGTCGGAGTCAAGGTAAGAAGAGGCATGCTCCGGTGGTTTGGACATGTGGAAAGAATGGATGACGAAAGATTGACTAAACAGATATACAATGCGAATGTGGAAGGATGTAGGAGCCGCGGAAGGCCCAGGCTCACCTACCACGACCAGATTGGTCGTGTATTAAAAGAAGGTGATGTTAGGAGTCATAAAAATCGTAGAGCTTGTATGAAAAGGATTATGAATGTTGAAGAGGCGAGTGAGGTGTGTTAGGATCGTGCCATATGGCGTTCGGTTCTCTCTGCCTACCCCGCTAGGGAAGTGGCGTGAAGTTTAGTTAGTTAGTTAGTTACGACATTCAAATCGTCAAAAAGAGAGTGCATCTTCATCTTAAAGGCCGGCAGCGCACCTGTAATCTGTAATCACTTACCATCAAGTGAACTGTCTGCTCGTCTGCCCGCAATAACATAAAAAAAAAATTATATAACTCTATTCCATGCATAGGACGATGACTATAAAACCGGACCACTACAGGATATATTACTTTAAAACGTCGTGAAAACCGTCTCCTAACATTGTTTTAAAGAACCTATTGAATTTCCTCACTCTGCCGCTGGTGACAAGGGGCCTTCAGCAATAATAAGTGGGCAGTCAATTCTCCTAGCCCAATGCAGCCACTGACGCACGGAGTCGTAGCCGAAGTGCATAGTTATGCGCCATAACCCATAACGCGTTACAATGTCCCGATGGCACCGGTCCTCAAAGTGTTGTTGTAACACTACGCTTAATAATTGCGCTAACGCAGATCTATTGCTGACAAACTGTGTTTCTTGCCTAGCATGTCGTAAAAGGCAACTAATGGTATATGGGGTTTTGGGTATGTAATTGTGTAGGCGACGAGCTAGCCACTTGTCACTTTTTCACAATTTTCCATCTAACCCAGCCCAGTTTTATTTTTGGCTGAATGTGGTTGAAGGGGCATTTTACGACATGCTAGGCAAGAAACACAGTTGGAAAATTATTTTTAAGTCCTAGAACAACATGGGACTATATATATATTAAGAGATGTGTTTTTAAGATGAAATGCAAGCTTTTTACACACATACATCGTACATCGTCGGTACCCTACTGACAAAACAACAGATTACACCTAGGAGAAATTATTATTTATAAAACATATCTATAGAACATATTTAATAGAAAATATAACCGATGTTTGCAGACCTCCGTGGCATTAATTGGTTTATTTTTTTTTACAATTATAGGTGGCAAAACACACGGCCTAACGGCCGGTAAGTAGTCACCATAGCCTAACTTTTAGTCTACTTTTCCAGTGCTTTAGAAGTGAATTAAAGGTCCGGTTTGGGTACAAAGAACGGACTGGCATACCTGTACCTATTTAATATCTTTGCCATATCCTGTTCAGGACATGAAATGAAATTGTTTTGCTCTTTTTTTTCCGACAATAGTTCAGCGGGAAATGCGACCATAAGATTCAAACGCGTCAGGGATATGGCCGGCCGTGAAGCTGCAGGGTTTTACTTTAAGTATGGCTTTTATTATGTCGTATAAAAATACAGGTGAGTAGAAAACTTCACGTTTCGCAACTTTGAGAACCAGTTCTAACATATGCCAGGCGGCACGGCCAATGCTCAAACTGTCGTAAACCGATAAATGCGCTCCTCCTCGTAAACCACTCGGGCGCAAAGAATTCAATTAGAAAACGGTTAGAACTTGCAATTGAGACGAGAGAATACCAAGTCAGATGTCAGAGCGTAGTCAAATTTAAATTTGAACAGAAATATTCCTATTAGCAAAAGGAAAGAAGAAATAACTTATGATTTTCCTCTCATCTTCGTAACCCATAGCTAGAGGAATCGACCAAATTGTTCTATGGCTACACATCCATTTTTATTTGACTGCACAGGTTTTTCACGGTATTTTATTAATAAATTGTAAATAAATAAATTCTCCAGACTGACACACCAATTCCCTGGTTCCAAACTGAGCTTATGCTTGTACCTACTATGGATACTAGGCGAACGGATAGACATACTTAAATACGTTTATAAACATCCATGACTCGAGTTCAAATGTCCATGTATATAATACGAAACATTTGCCCCTACTAGCTGGATTCGAACCCACGACCCTTGGTTTCGTGGCCAGGGTCTCTGACCACCAGTCACTCTGACCAGTCGATTTTTCATCACCGCTTAGCGGTTTATATTATATACTAGTATATATAATATAAACTAAATTGGAATACTTAAATTGGCATAAACTAGAGGTGCCATGTCCGGATTTGAACTGATATCACTCGCGTATAAGCCTCCTACCCACTCTCGCCCTTGAGTACCTAATCAGACTTTTACTATCCCACCAAAGTACACTTATAGAATACTAGCTTCTGTCCGCGGCTTCGCTCACTTGGTATATTGAAAACATAGCCTTTAAGCTATGCAGATATATGAGCTATGTTACTGTAAAATTTCATTAAAATTCATTCAATAGTTTTTGCTTGAAAAAGTGATAAACATATATCCATACAAAACTTTCGCGTCTACAGTAGAATAGTAGCAGTTTGATAACGACACCATAATCCATTCACAGTGTATCTTTATTCCCTGTATCACTCATAAATCGCAGTACCCTTCCACAGCCCATAGCTGGTTTATCGACTAATTCCACTACAAATTAATAGCCCTTTATTGCCTGATATATCCGAGGGCCGGCCGTTCGCGACGTCGTAGGGACGCCTCATATTTTAACCGCCCTTTGTTAGTTTTTAGTTTACGTCGTAAATTTATGCAAAAGGTCTTGGTTATTGCTGGCAAAAATCTATGATCTTAATACCTTGGTCATGTCGAAAAGAGATTATGATGCCATACACTTGATACTCCATTATATATTATAAAATAACTACTTATATAGTAACGAAACAATGAATAATATCAATTTAATTGGAATTAGAAGTTATCAGTTAAGCATAATATAATATGACGTCACACCTTGCTATTTCTATAGTCAGTTTCTATTTTTGTAGAACATTAAAAAAAGAATCTCAAATTATTGGAGGTATCATAGACATAATTTTTAACATTGATAGGCAGGTGCCTATCGATGTTAAAAATAATGTCTATGATAACCATATGTCTATATATAACCATATGTCTATGATGATATGGTTACGAAATGAAACGTAAGTACCTACTTACGTTTCATTTCGTAACCATCAAAACTCAAATTAGCATCTTTTGTTTCTTGTTAAAACTGGATTAGTATTTTTTATTCTTTACAACTTCTCCAATCCCAATTTTCGCGGCACACTTTAATTTTATTTTTTATCTGCTATTCCCGACTTCAATATGGCTTATTTTATCGACTGCAACTCTTGAATAAGCACCTGGGACCAAGAGCGCTCCCTTGTTAGTTTTTAATCGTCGTAAATTTATGCAAAGGCTCCGGCTATCGACAAAGACAGCCATAAAAAAAACGTTTGCGTCCTAAAAATGTGTCTGAAAACCGTTAAAATTTAACGAATGAACAATGATTTTATCATAGTGCAGTGCGGGGTAAGTAGATTTAATTATAAGGTCTACTATAATTGGGATGTTGACACCCAACTAGTGACGTCACACGTTGACAAGCCCATACAAAATGTATGAAGTGATTTCGTTTTGACATCTCTTAAAAAGTATCTCAATTGACTAGCCAGTCAACATCCCTATTAGTACGTTTTAGCATGTTTTTAAGTCAAAGTAATAACTTTAACTCCAAAACAATAAAAATGAGGCCATATATTAAAGTATAGTTAGACTATAGGTATATGACATACCTAGCACACTTATATAAATATTAATAAATTAGGTATGTTGAAAGTCGCGCCAAGAGCCTTATGTTTCTTATTGGCTCGGCAATTCAAACTAAATAAAGAAAATGTTCGAATATCAAACGAAAAGATTTAATATACGACCAGGATCGCAGAAACCGCCAAAAAAGCCACGCGACCATCCCATCAGCCCAATCATTCAGCCGTTTACTTTTCATTACGGTCAAACGATTGAGCTACTGTTCCATAGTTTAAAATTGCTGAAGAATTTATTTAAACCAAAGATAATAAAATTACCTTTTACTTGAACTCAATTATTATTTTTGGACTTGTAGATTGTAATTCATCAATTTTATCTAAAATGATAATTTAAATTCACATTAAAATTAAATAACTACAGTTAAGTATTTTAACTCTTTTGAGAAATGTAGATATTCTTTAGTAAAAAGTTACTAGGTACCTCTTAACATTTGTTGATTGTTAAACTTTTTCTCGTGATAAAATATTTTACATCATCTGCAAGATCAACGCCTAAAAGGTTAGTTACAACTAACATCCACCGTCATGAAACTAAAAATAATAAGTCCCGTTCGCGCTCCCGTTGCGTTACAATTAAAATAAAACTCATATCTGCCGTTAGCAATTCCACTATAAAAACCCCGGTGATATTCAAAAGATGAGAAAAAAAACAAACGCTAGACAAATTAACGAGGCTTTCATTAGAATTCCCCGTGAATAGGGTCATCCGCGAGCGGCGACATTGTTCCGGCGCCATATTTTAACACGGCCATTGTTAGTTTTTACTTATTACCGCGCGTGTGGGCCTCGTAAATCCCGCCGAGGTCCGGCTTCGGCAAAAACGCGCCGTTCCCGGGCCGCGTATTATTTTCGTTGCCGAAAAAAACGGCAATTAACAAAAGCAACATTGCGCTTTAATTGCGTCGGTTATTTCCAACGTTTCTCGCGTTCTAACCTCCGGAATATGCTATAGCGTTTATAAATAAGCCGTCGGTAACGCTCCCCGCCCCCGGTGTTAACATTCTTTATGGAGTTTTATTTGTTCGCCGATTATTTTGTTAGGAAAGTTTTTATGATTTAAATTTGCATTGTACGCAGCGTACACGATAATTACCGTTATTCACGATACGATGACGATTTTTAAATATGTTAATTTCCGGAATCCCGGTCGGTATTCCGCCGTAAAACTCGAGTTATGGTATTTGAGCAATTTGTCTTACGCAGAGTGGGCTGAACAAAACAATCGTCCAATTTACTCTATTCTTGTTGTTGCCAGCTTCAATACAGCATGTGGCTTTTGAGTAATAAACAAGAGAACAAACTAACTAAACTTCACGCCACTTCCCTAGCGGGGTAGGCAGAGAGAACCGAAATTAGAACAAACGGACCGACATTTAATTACTAGAGTATTAATTACTAGTACCTGTCGTACCTACATTTGATTACTAATTCCTTACAACGCGCTAGTTTTATCTTGTTTTTAATTAACTATTGTAATATCTAAAAATGATTTTTACTTATACCACATACCGTTAAATGTATTATTTTAAAACAATTTTGACGTTATCATTGCCAGGTAAGATATTTAAACTACAGAAGTGTAACACCACAGCGACTCTTTACTTGAAATTTTATTGTAAGTAGTTGAATAAAAGATAAGCAAAAAGTTCATTATTACGCAATTTGATTAAAATTTATACCATATAGTTTCAAAATAAATTATCAAGGTTATATTTGTGCCAAAAATAAAAATATTCTCTAGATTTTCATAAATTTACAAAGTAAATACGATTTTGTTAGACGAACTTAAACAAACTTCCAAAAGCAAACTTTTGGCAGGGAGCAATCATAAAAATGCGCATTTGCGATTTTTACTGAGAATTTCATTATCTTGTTTCTTATTAATATGTATTTATAATAAATGAAATACCGAAAACAGCGTTTTCTTCTTAGAATAATCTAATATTATCAACCCTCTGACGAAGATTTGATGGAATCCTGGCATATTATGAGGATATTACAAAAAAATTATGCAATACTTAGATATTACGAAAATTACTTTGTCTTATTTTTTACTACTGGGTTAATCTAGTCTAAATATAAATACTATCCAATCTTTTCGTAGCTACTTTTATGTTAGCAAGAGAATCAAGGTCTCGGAAAACGCTTTTTCTGTCAAATTCCTCATGGACAAAGTCGCAGGCAACAGTTAGTTCCAACATTAATACGTAACAAAGTCTGTGCATCATCGCCTTTTGAGAAGACACTCCGGCAGCTTAACCGACGAGTCATAAAGAATCAATTAAGGAGCCAAGGTCTCAGAGTACATTGCATTAAGCCCTGCTCAAGCATATTAGCGCTCGGAGGGCAGGAGTGCAGTCACTCCCTACTCGTTACTGCACAAGGAGAGGGAGCCCGGGAGTAAGTCATAGGACACGTCGCCTGGCCACAGTGTAGAAGAGTTAGCTACAAATTGATAACGGTCTTACGTAGGCCACTTTTAACCATATCATCAAATAGGCCTATGACGTATTATATTTTATACATATTAATGGTGCATTTCATGAGTTAAGTAAGCGTATGAGTGAACGTGCACACCACTTATAGGTACTGTTTCATAAATTTCGATCGAACCCAGCTTCATTAAAGGCTGTTAAAGGATCTCGTTTCACATATGTCTGTCTGTATGTTCCTTATAGAAACAAAAACTACTCGACGGATTTTAACGAAACTTGGTACAATTATTTTTCATACTCCTGGGCAGGTTAAAGTACACTTTTCATCACGCTACAATCAATAGGAGCAGAGTAGTGAAGGGAAATGTTGGGAAAAAGAAGAAGTTACTCCATTTTTTAAGCTTCCGTCGCGTGTGCAGCCTTAATGGTTAAAGTTACACAGAAAACATGTATGACGGAAATAGTCTTTATAATATTAACCATAAACGCGGGTGACACCGCTGGTACAGCTAGTCGTAGATAAAGTAGGAAGAAAAAAATCTCATGTTGGTCTGAGACCCAAAAAGATAGTGCCAACTGTGTTCCAAAGCAAGGATGCTTAGCATATCATAAAAGCAACCAACGTATATTTGTTACTGGGTTTGTAACTGTGTAAGCAATGACGTAGCCTTTTTAGCCGACGAAAAAAGCGAAAGAGGTTCTCAAGTCGACGCGTACTTATATATATATTTTTTTCAATCTAATTTGTTCTTATTTAACTCAACTCAATTTTATTTTTGGTTAAATCTGGTTTAGGGTGCTTATTGCTACTTGGGCGCTGCTTACTCAGGAATTATGGTATGTAAATAATAAATAAATAAATATAATAAATAAATATCACATTACATCACATACATTGATCTGACTCCGAGGTAAGTAGCTTAAGCACTTGTGTTACGGATACCAGAATCAACAGTGGTATTACAGATATATACTTAAATTTTGGATATTAAAACCCAGACACAGAACAAACACAAGTATACATCATACGAATGTTTGTCCTGGGTGGGGATCGAACCCACAACTCTTGGCGCATGGGGCAGGGTCACTACCAAATGCGCCATCGAGCCATTCATGTATGTGAATATGCCTACCATTCAATAAAACTACTGCCCTCAACTCGTCTGTGACGTGCCCTCACAATGAGCCAATGGACGGGAGAAAAATGGAAGGCCAACGTAGCGAATTAAAACAAATCAAATCGCCCGCCCCCGGCGCGGAGCCAGGACCTTTGTCTTTGTGCAGTCTCTTAGCGCTGTTGCACTTTCTTGTTCCGCCATTTTAATTTTTCTTTCAATTGTCAGGTCAAACTGTCTTTTAGAGCCTATTTTTAAGGCTCCTCTCTTCTTAAAATCTATCTCCGAGCCATACATTTCTATGTGACACTGTGGTATATAAAAGTGTAAAATAAATCACCTATTATTTATTATAAAAGTTATAGCAAACTGTCAAATACCGGTTTATAATTAACTGCTTTTCCAAGAGACCATATCAAATCTATGGACTTGTGATGCGAATGTAGGTTTCTTTATTTGCTTATAGCTTAGTAGCTATGCATACCAAAACAACCAAATGCTGTTATTTGATAAGAAAACGATATTTAATTCCAGAAACAACGCCGCTTCCGGGTCCCGTGACTGCGCCAAATGTCCCGGAAAGATAAAGAGGAAGAAAGAACGAACGAGATCGGCGCACGCGCTAAATCATCCCTAGGCGACCGCTCGCGACATCGCTGTCAGCACTGAGACCGTTCTTAGTCAAAGCACACTCTCACTCGTATAAATTATATTCACACATAACGTCCCATGTTGAGCGGTGGTAGCTCAAAGGAAACGACACGCGCCTCTTAACCGAGGAGTGCGGGTTCAAACCCGGGCACGTACCTCTGGATTTTTCAAATCTATGTACGTATTCATACCACTAACTCGAAGGTGAGGGAAAACATCATGATGAAACCTGCAAATTCAAACAACTTTGAATTTGTAACCATGACCAAAAATTGTCTGGTTCCCCTATTTTAGGGTTACGAAGGTCAGATCAGCATTCGTTTCAATGTAATTACCAGAATCGCTAAATCCTGGATCATGGTCTAAGCGGACCCCGTCTAAGCACGGGACATAACGCTAGGAAGATGATGATAACGTCCCATGTTGATCTAGAACTTAAAAAGACTGTTGCAATGATGTTTAATAGTATTACATGTACTTATATACTATGGGAGGAAGTGAGTGTGCGTGTACACAGATATAGGTGGTGCGCACACTACACTGTGTTCCTTGCCTAACATGTCGTAAAAGGCGATTAATGGTATATCAAGTTGGGTATGTGATTGTGTAGGCCAGTGTGACGCAAAGTGTGTGCCGCGACACACTGGCGCACCGTCGTCATTAGTTAGTGTGCATTGAAAAAATAGGACTATCTCATAAAGCTAAATTGATGGAAGAAAAAAAAATACCTACAGAGATGTTAATCACGCGAGCGCACGCGCAAGTTGATTATAATAAATGCTGTTTTGTTGGTTAATATTTAATGTTGATTAATACTACTCAAAAATTGATTTTTAATTTATGGTGTGCCTAAAAAAAATGGTTTTCCTAGATGAACCTTGACCACAAAAAGTATGCGGAACACAAACAAACATACCATTACGTCCATAATCCCCGAAGGGGTAGGCAGTCAAAGGGGCAGCAAGCCCATTCAGCCAAAATTTCACATTGCCAAATTCAAAATCTCTTTATTATAAATAAAGAGATTTTAAATTAAAAAAAAACATCATCCTGTGTACCAACATGGGTCAATGGGCTGGGTTAGATGGAAAACATCACATATGTACATAACACGACGCTTTTTCCATTGGCGTAGGAAAAAACCAAATATTTGCTAGTACTGCTACGAACGATCCTGGCACACATTTGTCGCTAATAACTAATACATTTTTCTTTAAAGTTTTAAATCGGTATATTTATGACATCCATGAGTTGTTTATGGAGTTCCATAAACAACGATAAAGTAGCTGGCTTATAGGTATAGCATACATGGTTCTAAATCTCGCCGTATCGATCTAAAACCCTATAAGCGTAAAGCCGCGATGGAAAACTTAATGAAACACCCGCTACATAAATTGGGATTAGAGACAGATTAGTTGATTTATTGGTTTACTTTTCGCATCGGTCCGTTTGGTTAGGGCGGGCCGATATTAGGCCATTGTTTTATTGGACTGGGCGGAATTAAAAAAAGTTCGTACGGTCCAACTTCTCTACGCGTAAAGCCTCAATGGTCAGAATTCAGTTTTTGCGTCTACTTCTTTCATGGTAGATGTCAACCCCTTCGATTAAATCTGAATTTTCAAATCCAATTCTGCTACTTTTACTGACCAAGCCAAGCGTCGAAGCATGCTTTCATGCTAGAATTTAACTATGTAAGAGGTGGTACTAAGTAATTGGTATTTATGTAAGAGGTGGTATTTTTCATTCAGACGGCTCCACTTACTGTGCAACTAAAGCATGGCTACATTTTTTATACCATAATATCTAACCGATGTCACAGGTCAATCTCAACGAGGATGAACCATCTGCGCAGGAGATATTATAATGCACACGTGTGTACGAAAACTCAGGTGCTTTCGCTATTCTTTCACTCTCATAGTTCGGTAAGACAACAATTCTACATGACCGGTAAAAGGTCAGGTGCAGGCCCAACGGCTTAACGTGCTTTCCAAGGCACGGGGGTGATTAAACCGCCACTTCCTGACTGTTACTGAGTAATTTCAATATTGAAATATCAATCACAAATTTTGGTCCGATTTGAATCCGGGATGGTATAAGGAGATAAACAAACTGATACGAGTTTTAAATGGATATTATAGCCGAACTTGAATCAACAGTGGTACTAATAGGGGTACAAATATATACTTAAATCGCGGACTAGTAAAAAAAGAAGGACTCCGCACCACTAACTAGTCGTTGAAGCTCCTCAGGTGCTCTAACTTGACACGCAACTTACATCACACATTGACATAATAAGTGATCCAAATGACAGATATCCGATAACTGGTGTCCTTAAGTATCTGTACATGTATAAACGTGGCTTCACGCTATAGTATGACAGTCCTTCTTTTTTTACTAGTCCGTGACTTAAATATTGGATATTGACACCCCGGACACAGAACAAACACAAGTATTCATCACACGAATGTTTGTCCTGGGTGGGGATCGAACCCACAACTCTTAGCGCATGGGGCAGGGTCACTACCGAATGCGCCAGCGAGCCAGTCGAGTTGGCCTCAGCGTGACTTCCCTACCATACAATGCGCCATACCACCATTACCGAACAGGATATAACATGAGCAATCTCCTCGAAGTTCCCAAAATACCGCCTCGATTGTTGGGTTTAGAGTAAACACAAATTACAAGAGAGTTAATTCTCGCTATAGATTGTTAACACGATCCGAGCAGACGTGAATTCGCCGTACTGGAAACTGGCCCGCTAAACTATTAAGTAATTTAATATATGAATCAGGATACCTTGTTCGAACAACTTTGCTGGTCAAGTTTACTCATTCAGTAGGTAACTGTGCGTTGTCAGGGAACACATGTGAACAACAAAACGGCTTGTCGAGTGCGATCAAATAATAATTTAGTGTTGTTTCTATATTGTAAAAGTTGATGTTGTAATGTTTGTCTGTGACTCAAAAAATGTACCAACTGTGTTTATTCCTAAGCATTGTATTTGTGATTTTGTAAACGACTGGTTTGTTTATTTTTAACCGACTTCAAAAAAAAGGAGGAGGTTCTCAATTCGACAAAATGTTTTTTTTCTTTTTTTTTTTTTGTATGTATGTTACTCAATATCTCTGAGAATTATTAACCGTTTTCCAAAATTTTTTTTTTAATCGAAAAGGTTTACTCCCGAGATGGTCCTATTGCCACCAAGTCAGGATCTGATGAAGGGATCCCAGGAAAATCGAGGGAAGCCCTCAAATTTTATAGCACATACAATGTGTTTTAGACATTTTCTAAGATTGTTCAAATATTTACGTATGGTACTTATCATCTTATGTTGGTGAGCTGGTGATGGAAGGTACAACAATTAGGAATTAGTTTATGATTCTTTAAATATTGATATCTTCGAGAATTGTAAGACGATTTTTAGAGTTCTTTTTTTTATTCAAAAGGGTATATCCTCGAGTTGGTCCTATTGGTACCAAATCTGGATCTAATGAAGGAATCTTAGGCAAATCGAGGGGAACCATTAAGTATTATAGGCGCGTACAATCTATTTCAGTTATTTTCTAAAACTATTCATTAGTAAATAACTCTTCGGGGATTGCGGGCATGATGGTATTAACTGAAAGTTGATAAATTTTTTCCTAACGTTTGCGTCAGAGCCCGCAAAGACCGGTGGCGACTGCGCCACAAGATATTAAAGTTTATAGCTCCAGTAATACGTAAACAAATGACGTCGACCGAACATAGAGAAACGCCGTACAATCCTGCATCGCGCTGACGAAGTTATTCTTGCCACTAAGTATATAATATTATATACAATTTATACACCGCGACGGTTAGTTAGGCCTAGGTCCCCGAGCAAGCAACACCTAGCTCGGCGGAAGTACTTCCACTTTTAGTGCGAGCGCGTAGTTAGCACAGACCTATCTTATATTTAGCGATTCTCAAGCGACGAAGGTAGAATGAATCAAAAAACATCCTTTTCTTTCCTCGCAACAAGTTTTTATTTTAAATAGAGTTAACAGCAATACAATTGGCAACAGTCAGCGTGTCGGCCACGTGAATAATTCAAAGCGGCCGAGCGAATAGGCGCGATCCTTGGCGCGGGGGGGATATCTTCGCGAGTCACCCCTTTAACTATGCATGCTTTAATCTGCGCGTGTTTTACAATATGGCGTGTTTTTCGCGGCCTGAGGAGGATTTATGGCGGATAGTAACCGCCGATCGCGCGTCAAGTTTAACCCGCGGTAGACAAGTATTGTTTGCGGTTTTTCTTTGAGTTTTCTTCCTAGTATTTTGGTTTCTTTTTATTTGGGTCCCTGTTAGTTATTATTCTTTTTTTGACGCAGGTAATTCATCACAAACGGTAATTGACAAACAACCCAGTAGACCCAATTACCAATAACCACAAATAACCCAAGTTATTTTGGGTCTCCCAGGAGCTAGAATATACTAACTTAACCATGTACTTTATATTAGGAGGGACCTCAAAAAGGGGTTTGAGTAAAGCGATGGCTGACACATACGTCATACTTGTGAACAAGTGCCACCTTCAGAGGCTGGTCTGCTCCGATTTACCTTTTACTTGTAATACTCGCCTAAATCATCGACAAACATTGACTGGTTGGTATAAATATTAATTGGCATTGAAATGAGTAACTACCGAGTTTCTTGCCGGTTCCGAATGTCGCGGAATTCGGAACCGGTGGTAAATTCAAATTGTTCTATTTTGTACCTATTACTTGACGATTTACAAGTACTTTTTTGAGGCCTACGTAAATAAAGATATTTTGAGTTTGAGTTTTGAGTTTACACTTCTGCTTGGCCTAAATGACCCGTGCGAGTAACTTGAGAAAGGCCTGGCTGTGAATCAAATCGACATCCTTTGAAGTCTTGTCTACTAAGCTACCACCGCTCTTACATAAAACAACATTGCTCCTTATTCCACACAGGCTTAGGTAGTGGCGAATAATCTCAGCAAATATAACATAAAAAGTCAACTTCGTTTGCCCTAACTTGTTATCCCAAAGCGCTACGCGAGGTAAATAATAAAAACTCCTGCGTTGCCGCGACAACCCCGTATTGTTTCGGCAAACATGCTCTGTTGTTCTTTGACTCTTGTTCTGCGCAAATAGTTTATGGATTTGGCGAAATATTTGCAAACAAGCCGGCTAAGTCAGTGCCAGGTCGCCAACTTTTTCCGATGTCGAGCGGATCAGGGGATGCGAAACGCAATTGAAACTTAAGTGTTGAACAAGTTGGAATGTTCGTTCTCAAGGAGGATTTGTTTCGTTTAAGTTATTATTGACCGCGAGTACATACATCTAGGGCTGCTTGTTTTAGTTAATAAAAATATACGAGTAAGCCATGGATTATTCCACTTTGTTCACCTGGGTGAAGAAAGTTAATGAAAGAAGAATTTTTGGTGTCTTCATATCACCTCGGAATCATTTCACCCAGGTAATATCACCTACGTGAAATGATTCGACATAAGCGGTGGTCTTTGTTCACCTGGCAATTGGTTCACCCAAGTGAACAATGGCGATTTTTATTATAATCAACGGTCGCGAGTTCGAATCCTGCTCGGTATTCGGAAACATAATTACTATATCTACTCATATCAAAGATTATATTATCCTTCATTTGGAGCTAAAGATTTGGTGTATCAGCATGAACAATTTGTTTGTGATTCTAACGATGTCCTTTAGCAAATCTGGTTATTATATAAATAAATAAAATAAATTCTTTAGACTGACACACCCATTCTCTAGACCCAAACTAAGCTTATGCTTGTACTATGGATACTAGGTGAACGGATAGACATACTTAAATACATTTATAAACATCCATGACTCGAGTACAAATGTCCATGTTCATCACACGAAACATTTGCCCCTAGCGGGATTCGAACCCGCAACCCTTGGCTTCGTGGCCAGGGTCTATGACCACTCGACCAAAGGGCCAGTCACGTATATGAATAGTGCGTGAGTTCAAACTGTTGTATCTATGGAGCCAACTTTAGAAATCTCTTTCTAGCAGCTAGAACATGTTAAAACCTGACTAGTGACCCGGTTCCCGCACTTAGTCTGTCACGCGATGACAAGGCATCGCAGCACACGACCCCGGGCGCGGCTATTCTGGTCTCGTCAATCATTCTTTGCACCACCGTGCATCGAGCAGGCGTCTCTTTGGAAGCTACGAATAACCTAACACTCCTAGTGTCTACACGACAACTGAGATCTTCGTGTTTGTGCTACATTCATTTCACTTAAAGAAGCCTTGTAGATCAACTTTTTTTTTTCTTTGAACAATTTTATAGCTGCTTATTTTTACGTTAAATAAGATTGGTATATATTAAATAAGATTAGAAATTAATAAATCAAAAATATGATCAAAAATACGGTTGGTTTAACCAACCGTCTCATCATAACCAATTGTGAAAACATTACCCAATTAAAATTCCTGCGCAATCAAAAAAGCTGAAGTCGCAAAATTGTATTTAGTATACAATTTTGCGATTCCGTTGAAAACAAAGCTTTAGTGAAACAAAACAGCGCTGCAAGCGATTAAAGCGCATTTTTCAATTAAGCCCCTCGCCGTATCGTATTATGGGCCGACAATAATTCCCGATGAGAAAGGAACCGCAGCACCCGAGCCAATATTTCAACTAACACGTCCAGTTTCCGTTTGCACGGGAAATGTAAAAAATAGATAGTTCTAGGGTTGCCTACTACAACTACTACAATATCATACATATATGTATATCATCACGCCCATAATCCCCGAAGGGGGGTGCAGAGTCAAAGTGGCAGCTGCTGTTAGACAGAGCTGGGTTAGACAGAAAATTGTGAAAAAGTAGTGACAAGTGGAAGCGTGTCAGCTGATAGGACTGATTGTCCTGATGTCACAACAGATATTCTATATTGCGAGAATAGTTAGCAGTGGATAAAATAATTGATTTCAATAAAGACTTAGATTGTTTGACCACCAGAACATCACAATTAAAGTAAATAAACATTTTTTAATTATCATCCGAATGACAAACTTATAATATGGCACCCTATGGATTTTCTGATTCTAATATTTCCACTTCCATTAATTAACATTAATTTCATTATTTCCGCTTCCCATTACTGTTTTTATCTCCGTGTTTTTAATAAATTTGGACCCCGATCCTATTTTTATCCATTCCACCCTCCCACATTTCAAGTTGTGCTTCTGATTCGAACCATTTAGTATTTTTTTTTATGTTTATGAAAACTCTTTAAAAATCCTAATCTAAAAAACTTAATGCCACTTGGATGCTGCCTACCCCTTCGGGGATTACGGACGGGATATTATTATGCACGTGTTATTGTGTTGTTGAACTTTGATCTATCGCACTGTTGAACTGTTGTCCCACTTGACTTCAATGGAGCACTGCTTGAAGAGGATCTAATTTATTGGTCCGTCCGAGGAGCTTATGTATCTCCATATATTTGCACGTCTAAAGTATTACAGCGCCATCTATTGATACAACTTGTGAACTATGCGCTATTGACATAAGGTTGCTTAACAGTGTGCTATTTTATTCCTCCCCGCTAAAGGCAGCCCTACGCGCCGTATTCGATTACGGTTCGGCAGTACCGGCTCATACAGACAGGCGTTTATCGTTCACAGCTATAAAAGTGTTCGCAGCAGCGGCGGTTTACGATCGCCCCTCTGTCTGCCGCCAGTTATTAGTCTATGACGGGCTGTGGTCTACGTCACGCACGCTACGGAAATTAATATTGTTCATTGAATACCTACCAACGAACTTGCACTTGGCAAAACTTTTCTACAATTTTTTCTTCTAACCTAACTTAGTTTTTGGCTGAATGTGGTTTGATGATTTAATTTGCATTATCATTTAATTTTTTTTCAAATTCAAATTCAAAATATCTTTATTTATGTTGGTCTGGGACTTAAAAATAATATGCCAACAGTGGTTCTTGCCTAGCATGTCGTAAAAGGCGACTAATGGTATATCGGGTTTTGTGTGTGTGATTGTGTAGGCGACAAGCTAACCACTTGTCACTGCTTTTTCATAATTTTCCATCTAACCCAGCCCGGCTTTATTTTTGGCTGAATGTGGTTAAAATGGCACGCTGCCCCTTTGACTCTGCCTACCCCTTGGGGATTATGGGCGTGATGTTATGTATATGTATATGTATTGGGCTTCAAGAAAGCACTTATAAATAGTCAATATACATAAAAAAAAGGATAAGAAATAAACTACCACCGGTAGTAGGTACCACCTTTTTTCGATTCGATTAAATCTGCAAAGTCAAAAGTATATATGTATTTAAAGATATCGTATAATGTCACGATTAGTGTTCAGGTCTAAATCATATACCGGAACGCTATCACTAGCTCAGGTAATACAAACAAGACAATCCAGAGTTAACGATCAGATCCGCTGTATATCCGGGCGCTGACCGTGTCCGCTTAATGAGCACATTGATCCGTCCGAGCTACGTCGAACGCGCGCACGGAGCCAGTTATGGACATTCGCGTGGCCGATTTTCGAATGTCCGACGTTCCGCACGTCCGACATTCACCACGTCCGACAATCGCTTATTGGGGCTTGTTTCACTTTTAAGCGTTCTGTACTCTAGCTTTCTGTAAGCGGTGGTAGCTCAATGGTAAGGACACGCGCCTCTTAACCGAGGAGTGCGGGTTCAAACCCGGGCACGTACCTCTGGATTTTTCAAGTATATGTACGTATTTATACCACTAGCTCGACGGTGACGGAAAACATCGTGATGAAACCTGCAAATTCAAACAACTTTGGATTTGTAACCATGATTCAAAAATTGACTGGTTCCCTATCTTAGGGTTACGACGGTCAGACCGGCAGTCGCTTCAATGTAATTACCAGACTCTCTAAATCCTGGATCATGGTCTAAGCGGACCCCGTCTAAGCACGGGACATAACGCTAGGATGATGATGATCTGATCTGACCTTTGTGTGAGAGTAAGATGGCAATCGTTGCCAAGGAAATTATAAGGCTTGTCTATATTATAACATAAATCCTATACAACGTGTTAATGAAAAAGCGCAGAACCTCGGACACCTCAAGTAATATTTATTACAAAAAAAATATGTAAATTATTGAATTTATTAACGAAGATATTAGCTTTTTTTGTATTCTTGTATTACAAATTAAAAAGTCTGTGGTAATTACGCGCGATTTAGAGATAGCAAGATTACAATGTATGCATGCACGTGTATGAGTAGGTTAGTAGTTAATGTAGATAGTTCATTCGCCTCTGATAATATAGTTAATCAATGATTAAAGACGGCGTAATTATTATTTTTTTATTTTATTAGTGGAATAGATTCTACTCTTGATTCTGAACAAACTAATTTCAGATTTTGCGCTTTTTCATTAACACTATGTATACGTAAGACACATAGGTACCGTTGGTAATATTTTATTTTATGTTTATATTGACTATCTATAGGTGCTTTCTTAAATAAAGAGATTTTGAATTTGAATTTAATCACTCCTGCAATCACCGATGGCAGAGTGCAAGGAGCAATAAGAATTGATTGAATTAGCCCTCTTATCACATCAGCCAACAGATTTGTTGGAGTTGGGTCAGATGGAAAATTTAAAGAAAGTAGTGACAAGCGGCTAGCTCTTCGCCTACATGATCTCAAGCCCTATTAAGTTTACGGTAACCCGGTTTGTGACGTCTTATCATGGAGCCATAAAAAATGACGTAAAAGGCGATTAATTGTATATTGAACTTAATGTATATTATACACATGTTAGGCGCGAAACACATTTGGCACATTATTTTTGAGTCTCAGACCAACATGGGACGCCAGGTGACAAATGTATTGTTGACGCACGTAAAGCCTTTTTCGCTGCAAATGAATATAAATGAGTACCTTATTACGTTTATTTACAAGATAAAAGTATCTATAAAGAGTCTGCGATGGATTAATGATTATGGTAATCGCGAGCGCACCCATTATCTAATATTTATAGATTAATTCTCATGTCGCGGTGTTTGTTACGAAACTCCTCCGGAACGGCTCGACCGATTTTTTTGAAATTTTATATGTATATTTGGTAGATAGATCTGAGAATCAGTCGTAATCTATTTTTCATACCCCTAAGTGATAAAGGTGGTCCACCCCCAAAGCTATAACTTGAGAACGGCTTTACCGATTTCGCTAATTCTTTTTTAGTTGCGTTTGTTATTGTCAAGCAATGAAAGTAAAAAATAAAAAAGTTGCGCGGTAAATAAATAAAAAAAATAGATATTGAAAATCTGAGAACGGGGCGTTACAAAGTTCACTGGGTCAGCCAATAAGCCCTATATTAATCCCCATAGTTGATACATTATCACATGATCTATTGCCCTGATGATCGCTGCCGGACTCGCATTCCTGGCCCCGCCCAATTAGCGACATAACACCTCGCACATGCCGCGCGCGGCTCGCGCTGCTGACATTTTTGTTACCACCACCGAACACGTAATTACTAATAATAGTAATATAATATTGATATACAGGTAGAAGGATCACATGCAAATGCGAGCGAGCGCAAAACTAACCATTTTGACTGGCTCGATGGCGCATTCGGTAGTGACCCTGCCGCATGCGCCAAGGGTGGAAATCGAACCTACGAGTGGTGGGTTCGATTCCCATCCAGGACAAACATTCGTATGATGAATACTTATGTTCGTTCTGTGTCTGGGTGTTAATATTCAATATTTAAGTATTTATTTGTAATACCACTGTTGATTCTGATATCCGTAACACAAGTGCTCAAGCTGCTTACCTCGGAGTTAGATCAATGTATGTGATGTAGTCGGATATTTATTATTATTCGGTTAATTGCATTTTAAAACAGAACCACAGATTGGTATCACTAGTTCGGTGATGAGACAGACCTGCACATTTCAAGAAATATTAATGTGTAACAATGAACCAATTTGATTTTCCGTGTCTTAAGAGTGAGGAAGATCATATGGCATTCACTTTATACTAATATCCAGTAGCAATACCTAAATGGTAACTAAGTTGTAAGTTCCTTTTATGTTAACACCTACTATGTACACTTAGTGAGCAAATAAATGTTTGATTTGATTTGATTTGATTAGCCAAGTCCAGGGTTATGGTCCAAGTGGCCTTGATGACAGGAAAAGCCTCCAGGACTAATGATTTAACAAGTGCGTAGGAGTCGGATTATTTTAATTCCGTTTACCCATCCAAATTGCTGAACTGGACTGCACAAACTACTACGCCACCAAATTAATTTTCAATTAATAAATATCTATCAGGCAGTTTATAATACATTTATCTGATTCTAAGAGCTTCTTCTAAACCACTTCAATTACGTCAATTATTCAACAATTTGATACCTTAGCGTAAGCACAAAAGAGAGACAAATTCCTGTTTTATCAACAACAATTTGTACCGATGCTATTAAAGGCAAAACCACGGCTCTTATTATCGATATCAAGTCACCATGTCCCATTAGACCAACGTCCCGTTTTCAAACAGAATCAAATAGATTTTGCATCCAAAAAAGTGTTCCTATGTGTTCTAATCCCTATCCTCTATAGCACATTAAATTAGATCTACCTTCACCTTAGACAATGCCGACAATCGACCCAGCACCTTGTATATGCAATTAATCCTGCGCGTGATAAGCAGATTAGGACGATCGAACGCTAATTAGTGGGATTACCGCAGTGTGTCCTGGCCCTTATTGTTTGCGCGCGCTGTCGGTGAAGGCAGTATACACACTGGCGGCTTAATCTGTGATTACAAATGATTATGGCAAGATATGTGTCGGCTATATGTCCACAAATATTGTCGTATATATACATTGTTCATATATAAGAAAAGCTCCATGTTTGTCATGAACTTAAAATGTACTAACTATGGTCATTGCCTGCCTAGCATGTTGTAAAAGTTCCCTAATGGTCTACTGGGTATTGGGTTTTTGATTGTATAGGCGACTAGCCAGACACTGGTCATAATTTTTTCACAATTTTCATACTGACCAAATCAGTTTTTATTTTAGTTTTGATTGATTTTGATTTTTAATCGCTAAAAAAAATAAAGAGTTTGTTCCTAAACCTCTGTGTACCCCTTCGGAAATTGCGAAAGTGATTGTATATACCTATGTATGATACATACATATTTATGTATTTACATATTACCTGTCCCTTAAACTCAAAGGAATCGAAACTCAATGTTAGGAGCCATATAAACCGTAGAGCTTATATGAAAAGGATTAGAAATGTTGAAGAAGCAAGTGAGGTGCATAAGGATCATGCCATATGGCGTTCACTTATCTCTGCCTACCCCGCTAGGGAAGTGGCGTGAAGTTTAGTTAGTTAGTTAGGATCGAAATTGTAGTCTATACATCTGATACAAATTTTGGACCATTGCACTACAGAAGCTTTCAAATATATGAGCAAACACTCAATCCATAAGCAACAATAAATGATCGATGTTGTTAACTGGAGGCACGAGCCTGTCTCTCAAGCGGGAGGACGTTTTACATGCGTTTTACAATCAATTAAAAGCACTACGAGAACACCTGAGCCCTATTGTTTCATCCCGGGAGGCTATTGTGTGTCACTCGATATTTGTTTGGAATGCGATATGAAAGTTTTTAAATTTTATGACAATTGAAAATCTTTAAATTTTTCGCATCTGCGAAAGTTTTCAGTCTTAAGACTGTATTATTTTATTGTTGTGTGTTCGATATTTAGAATTTTTATTATTTTGAATTTAGGTCAACCAACCATTAGGTATTGTAATTTAGGAGTTTTGAACATCGGGGTTTTAACTTTAGATATTGTAATTTTAGTTCTAATACGTACCCGTCTTCGTAGGTTCGTATTTGTAGTCGCCTTGACTACCATTGGATGTCATGCGACATATCTGATTATTATTGGATGGGGTGGTAAGGGTCATAAACCTCTAGATTTTTCAAATTTGAAATCTAAGAGATATGGGTTGTAAGGTAATTTAACTCTAGATTTTTTAAATTTGTGTTCGTACACATGTCTTTCTAGTCCGGTCATATAAGGGACTAAATCACAGAATGAGAGATAAAAAGCTGAAAACTCGTATAGACCTTGCCATTCTAAAAGTTGTCTTAAAAATCTAATAAAATCTCTTGCCGCATCTTAAGATATTCAAGGTTATAAGTTTTTTTTTATTGCTCTTCAGATCTCATTCCAAGGTTGACCGTTTTTTTTATTTTGATTACTAACTATACCGCCGAGCCACTTTTATATCACTCAGCGGAGTGGAAAAACATAGTTAGGAAACCTGCATTTTATTATGGATATATCACCATAATCCAGTTTGTCTGGGTCCCCTATTTAAGTGTTACGAAGGTCAGTTGCTTTAATGTAATATACATGCTAAATTTGGAATCGTCGTCTTAACCTACCCCGAATAACGCTTGAAAGATAAATATATGGTTCGAAGTTCATTCCAGTGGCTAGCTCGTCTCCAAAAAATCACATACCATAATGCCCAGTACAGAATTAGTTCTTTCACGACTTTGTACATATTTTTCTAAACATTGTATTGCAATGTTTAAGTTCCACCCCAAAATATCGAAGAATACCTTCATAACCGCCCACCTCGGCTTCGCAGTGTTCGCACTCGAGAGCGCGCAGCGGCCCGCGCTGACGATTACGTCAAATCTCACAGGTGAACTCGCTGCGGGACTACACGATGAATATTCATCCGGTTCAGGTGTTTTCATGTACTAGTTCTGGTTACATGTTCATTAGAGAACACTTTTAGTTAGACAAAGAAGTTATACATGGTGGTTCAAAGTTAGAACTTAATTTTTCTAAGTGATAGACGCTGGAATGCAGCTTTCATTTTGGAATGACTAATACTGGGCAGGACCTCCCTCTGCGAAACAGCTGACGTAAAATAACAACACTAAGGCTTAGGCTTCAAGTACACGACGCCGGAACCGCACCGACGCCGGACCGCATGTTTGTGTATACGAATGAAAACCGCGCCTGCGCCCCACCGAGACCGCGTGTTGTATTTTGATACTGAGTGAGCAACGATTACTGCGCGGCGCCGGCGCGGCGCTAGTGCGGCGCCGGTGCGGCGCAGGCGCGATATTCATTCGTATACACAGAAATGCGGTACGGCGCCGGTGCGGTTCCGGCGTCGTGTACTTGAAACCTTATGCCTTTCGTTCGGAGACTGAAAATACCGAAACTCGGATGTTTCGCGACGGGGGAACTGATGTGCAAGTCGCCCTCTTGTCCTCTTGGACTAATTGGCGTGATATAATAAATGGATTGCTTTTAACCCTTTTTTACATATGAAGAAATCAACGTTACACGATAACCTCTAGATGTCAGAGCACTAACACAATGTCTGCTATTCTAGGTACTCTTAAGCACTCCGTAGCCGGGGCATACTTGCCAGCTCAAAACGCTAGATCTTGTACATATTTAGAAATGTCAGTGTCAACTATTATACCTACCAATTTCCAGACACTAAATAATATACAATATCGCGGGCTTCAAGCCGAGGGGCGTATAAAAAAAAATTAAGTCATTCGTTTATAATTTTATCTATACACAACCTCAATTATTTTCATGTTTAAAGGTAAATTATTTTTTAAAATGATTCAAAAAAACTTTTAGATTTATGACTGACATTCGGATATTCTTTTTGTATCAAAAAGTAGGGATTTGCTTACACGCCCCTCTGGCTTGAAGCCCGCGATATTGGTTAAGTGAGCACTATCTGTCGATATTTGTTTTCAAGACTTGTATCTAGTACATTATCGCGAAATATAACATTTCTTAACATTACTGGCATCACTAACCAATCAGAACTCAAACTAGATTCACAGCCAAGCGTCACTTCGGTATTAGAATATGAAACCCAGTCCGCAGGATTAGCCTGCTCCCAGCAGTACGTGGAATAATTGAAGCCAGTAATAAACTCGCGTTTAATTACTAAAGCCTATTAATTAATCGGCCCGACAGCTCCCTCAGGATATATCCTAATTCTAATAATTTATTAGCGTTAGCAATACAGCCGGTCGGATAATAAACACTAATCTGCATAAATTAGTACGTGTGATGTGAAAAGTATTTCAAATGTACGATCGAATGGACAGACAGGATCCTGTAAAGAGATAGAATACTATGAGTATACATTTTCTTAACATAAATTCTTCCCAAAGAAACGAGTGAGGTGTGTAAAGACTGTGTCATATGACGCTCGGATCTCTCTGGTTGCCCCGCTAGGGAAATGGCGTGAAGTTGGTTGAATTAAAGACCTTCCCAGTTCTACATCCTCTTTGACTGGCTCGATGGCGCATTTGGTAGTTGACCCTGCCCCATGCGCCAAGAGTTGTGGGTTCGTTCCCCACCCAGGACCAACATTCGTATATTGATTACGTTTATTCTGTGTCTGGGTGTTAATATCCAATATTTAAGTATATATTTGTAATACCACTGTTGATTCTGATATTCGTAACACAAGTGCTTTAACTACTTGCCTCGGAGTCAGATCGATGTATGTGATGTAGTCTGATATATTGCATATTTATTTATTTGAAGTCAGCTATGACTATAGCGATAGCTAGACTTATTATTATATTAAGAGCCGAGGAAGTTGTATCGGCGAAATTCCTATGGAACCCACCACTCGGGGATGAGGAGTGCCGCACCTAAGCCATCCATGCATCTTCGGAGACGGGTCCTCCGACTTAGAGAGCTTGGTCCCTAATCAAGCTAACTAAGATGTCTGTTATTCACTAGTTAGTCTAGTCAGTAAAAAAATATATCCTTAATGATTTTTAACTAAAAGATTTACATTAAAATTTCGATTCAGGTCTTGTCTAGGTACTTACAAAGGACGATAATTGTGAAGGCAAGATAATAACAGTGGCGCCGCGTAGCGGTGACCGCAGTTTAATTAAAATCCGACCGAACAAATACATCGTCATGTATCGCAATTACAGGAAAATAATAATTAAAACAAGCTATTAACGGAGCGTTAATTTGCGTACGTGTTCGCGGAAACTAAAGAGAAATTGTTTAAAACCTTGCATGGGCAAATTTTAATTGTATTTTTAAAGGAGTACAAGCCATTCCCTTTTAAAATGGAACGGTAAGAACGGACCTTGTGAATTGTTTTCCTATTTTTGTGTACAGTATAAAGAAAGAAAGAAAGAAAGAAAGAAAGAAATTACCTACTTTATTTGACACAACATGAGTTAACAGCAACAAAGTCATACAATAACGAAAAAACAGATTGTGCCAAAAGGGCGCCCGCTCAGCTTGAGTCGCGAGCTACCTTAGGGCAGATCACGACACTGGTTTTCAGCAGGCGCCTAATCCACTTCGCAGACCTGATCCCACCCACGGCACTCATCAACGAGGAGAGAACACGTCGGAAGGATCAGATGTACGAAGTAGAGGAATGGCCGTAAAAATACAATAAAAAGTAAAAAAAAAAGAAAAAAGGGGAATAAAAAAAAAGAAAGAGAAAAAAAACGTAGTAATACACACAAGACACAATGCAAGACAAATTTAGACACAATACACAAACAACACCGAGACAAATTACAAATAAACAGCAACGTAACGAGCATGACAGAACTATAGAAAAAGAGGCAAACAAAATTGCGAAAATAAAAACAATAACAAAACAAGAACACTCCGAGCTGTATGAGTACATTTTAATTTGATAATACTATTAAATACATACACATATATTTAAAATAAACTGGTCGAGTGGTCGAGAGACCCCGAAACCAAAGGCCGCGGGTTCGAATCCCGCTAGGAACAAATGTTTCGTGTGATGAACGTGGACATTTGTACTCGAGTCATGGATGTTTATAAACGTATTTAAGTATGTATGTCTGCCTTGTATCTATAAGACAAGCTTTAAGCTTAGTTTGGAACTGGGAATTGGTGTGCCAGTCTGGAGAATTTATTATTATTATTTATTAAATAAATTGCCCAGTTAGGCAAACAATCCCTTCTTTTTTTTTTAATAACATAATATCATCTTAACTCTTAAATCATAGCCTCCTACAGACCTTGCTTACTAATTAAGCCAACTGGGATCACTGACCCATCTCACTTTTTCAAAATGTGTCGGGGCACAGCCTACTAGGGGAAATCTGGAGAACTTAGAAGTAAAAAAACTAAAATATTATCCACATGATTAATAAATCTAGTCATAAATAAGGTTATTAATCATGCTCGTTTATGGCCAAGGAACTTTTTTCAATGCTGCGCTAAACAAGCACTTCGCGACAAATCTACCCACAATTCATCAACAGACAGAACCCCGAAAAGACAACATACAGTTAAATTCATACTCAAAAATAAATTGCAACTTAAAATTTCGCAAGCAAGTCCGCCATTCGGACTGATTTGTACAATCAACGATAAAAGTGTAAAGCGAATTTATTTTACAAAAAAAAATCGTGGACTGCATTTCACAATTGACTCGGAGACCGTTCCCGTCGCGCTGTCGTACATCGAAAAAGGAAAAAAAAACGGACACCCCGAAATTAAACGCGTCCGTGACGTCACAGCACACTACCCTGTTCTGCAGATGTAGCGTTCCGGCGACGCGAGTAAAAATGGCCGGGACATAATTGATGACGTCATTCAATCAATTAATTCCTTGTTTAATATTCAGGTGAGCGTGCCCAGTACAAAACAGGTCGCTTTTTACTGGGGTAAAAGCTGACGCGTAAATAATTTTTATTTAGACTCTTTGAAATATTGTTTTTTACGACATTTTTAATCGTACCTATGTTTTTTTTTTAATCTTTTTTGAAATTATGTAAGTTTAATTGTGGAAAGACGGGCTGAACTCTGATTGTTGTGTATAGATTTGAAATGTTATTCTAATGAAAATACCATCTGATAATGGAGCGAAGAGGCAAGTAATGGAATCTGCCATTAGTTTACTAATAAAATAATCGGTTCTCTCTGCTTATCCCGCTTGGAAAAGTTGTTATTAGAATTAAAACTGTTATTAGTTTATTTAGTTAGTTACTAATAAAAAGTTAAGTCTTGTTAGATTCGTTTTAACAAACAATAGCTGAGCGGAGGCCTATTTGGCTACATATAGTTTAGTCTAAGTTTTAGTTTGTAAGCAAATTTTGTAATGTGCCAAATAAACATTTATTCTATTCTATTCTATTCTATTCTATAAACACTATTCCTGCAATCATTTGATTATATCATAGTTTAAGAGAAAATGCTATTTTGACAACAGATCAATTAATTAAAATATATGACAAAATGAGGAATGCAAAGGCAGATTTATTCGCTAAAATTATGTCTAGTTATTAAAACTTCCCTGGCAGCGACTATTACTGCCTACCCTTTCCCCAGTCCCTAAGAAGCCCAAGTCTATTTGGACCATAGATAAGGCAGGCACAGTTATCCGATTGGCGTGTTTGTGGTAAGCAATAGAAAATGTTGGCCCTGCCCGGGAAAACACTGGGCTCCCCGGGGAACCCCGCTGGAATACACTTGTGGCCACGCCAATGGGACTGGCGTACATGGAACTAAAAGAAAAATGCCCTAAAGTTCGTTTCCTTTGTGCTAAACACTTACGATAGATAGTCTAAGCGACGAGCTAGCTTGTTACTACTTTTTCACAATTTTTCATCTAACCCAGCCCGGTTTTATTTTTGGTTGAATGTTGTTAAAGGGGCATGCTATCTCTTTGACTCTGCCTACCCCTTAGGGGATTACGGACGTCATGTTATGTATGTACGTAAAGACTTACGAATATAATGTTTAGTACTTGTTTAAAGTCTACAGATACATTTTCCAATTTCGATTTTCCATTTTACGCGACACAATCATATTTTTAACTGAATAGCAGCGCCCTGCGGTTTCACCCACGTAGTTTCCGTTCCCGTGGGAATATGGGAATAAAATATAGCCTATTTTACTTCCGGATAGTGTAGCTTTCTAATGAAAGAAAGAATTTTTGCAATCGGCACAGTAGTTTTTGAATTTATTCATTACAAACATACACACACACAAAAATACAAAAATAAAAATCTTTCTTCTTTATAATATTAGTATAGATCTGTAGTTATCATGACCAGAGTTCGTGCTTTCCGAGGCACGGGGGTAATTAAACCGCCATTGGTAATTGACTCCGGGCTGTTACTGAGTAATTTCAATATTGAAATACCCAACCACAAATTTTTGGCTCGACCCGGGATTTGAACCCCGGACCTCTTGGTCCTTAGGCGCCGCATGCTACTAGAACAAAAAGGCAGTTCAATATTTAAATAACTATTATTTGAATGTGCAGTTTTCCTCGCGATTTTTTTTCCAGACCGCCTAACAAGTGATTTTAATCCATAATTAGATTTTCTAAATCTACACTTACGGCCGTACATAACACACTTCACATGTAAATCAAGTTCTTACCATTGAACTACCACCGCTCACTCCCAGCCTATACAAATATTCGTCGTTTGGCAGTGAAAACCGCGTAAATGCTTTTGACAAAATTTTACAAGAGGAAGAAAAAACTGCCTCCTGAAAAAAAATTAAGCATCGGAATAGGACTGTTTTTTATTTTTTTAAGAAATATTGTAATTATTAGTACCTACATAATCGTAAGAATTAAGTCTTATGTGACTTACAAACAAATAAAAAAAAGAAAAAGCAAATGCTACTTCCGACGGTCACTGCATATACGTCATTAAATTTCCTTTCAGTAGATATCTTACACAATAAAACCCGCCAGCTAATAAAAGTCAAATCACTTCAACTTCTAGTTAACATTTATTGCAAAAGACATGGATAATGGATATAGTCACCCACGGAGCCATTATCTACCTACAGACAGGTCGCAGGTCGTTCGGGAGTTAAAACAGACTTCCAAACTATAATCTGGAGTGATTGGGACATTGAAAAGCTTTAGGCCTGTTGAAGAAAAGACGGAAAAGTTTCATATTATTACATTTCCAACAAAACAGGCTCGTTCTTCAGGCTGTCAAAAACATAACAATATAGAATAGATTTGACTGGCTCGATGGTCGAGTGGTCAGAGACCCTGGCCACGAAACCGAGGGTCGCGGGTTCGAATCCCGCTAGGGGCAAATGTTTCGTGTGATGAACATGGGCATTTGTACTCGAGTCATGGATGTTTATAAACGTATTTAAGTACCTATGTCTTTTTTTTTTTTTTTTTTAGTTGGGGAAACTCCCACGAGCCGTCACCCTCTGCTCGGGGAAGCAGAGGGCGGTGTGTCGGACTCGAACCGACTAAAACCCCAACGTGGCCTCCAGCGGCGCAGTCCCGGAGGAGCCTGTATCCCCACTGTCGGGACTATACGACTGCTCCTCCGGTGATGCGCGTGCCGCGCTACGCGGCCCACCTCGCGCGGCGGTGGTCGATGCTGTGCAGCCCACGACAACAGTCGTCGGATGCACAGCACCGAGCACGCGCGCGCGTCGAGACATGCCAGGCCACCCAGCATGTCTCAACCACTCCGCCCAGGATTTAGACGCCGATCATCCCCGTGACCGGCGTCGTGGGCCCACTCTCGCGCTGTGCCCTCTGCTAAGCCAGAGGGGCACGCGGAGAGCGCCTCGTCGAAGGGGCCGCCTTCCGCCCGGCGACCCAGATTGAGGGCTTAGCCCTGTCGTCGCAGAGGGAGAGCATCGAGACGCTCAATCCCTCTGCGACCCACCACAGCGCGACCCAGCGCGCCCCTGTCGGGTTGCCGAGGATAGGGAGGCGAGCAACGACACACTCAGCTCCTCCTCTTCCTCGGCAATCCTAGTCCGGCCGCAGTGGGCTGCGGCCGGTGCCGCAACTGCTCGGTGGGAAATGCCGAGCAGTCGCAGCTCACCTCGGGGTCTCTCTTAGCTTCGGCCCTGTCCTGCACCAGGGCCTACTAAGCCCCCCCGGTACGCCAAACCGAAGACCCCAGCGGGGGGGGAAGTACCTATGTCTATCCGTTCACCTAGTATCCATAGCACAAGCATAAGCTTAGTTTGGAACTAGGGAATTGGTGTGTCAGTCTTAAGAATTTATTTATTTATTTATTTATTAGATAACATAATTGTGAAAGGTACTTGTAATTGTTACTTTTTAAAGATGTTTTATAAAAGTATCATCATCTAAATAACTACTACTGTCCCATGTTGGTCTGGGACTTAAAAAGGATGTACCAACTGTGTTTCTTGCCTATCATGTCGTAAAAAGCGACTAATCGTATATGGGGTTTTGGGCGTGTGATTGTGTAGGCGACGAGCTAGCCACTTGTCATTACTTTTTCACAATTTTTCATCTTACCCAGCCCATTGTCCCGTGTTGGTCTGGGACTTTAAAATAATGTACCAACTGTGTTTCTTGCCTATCATGTCGTAAAAAGCGACTAATCGTATATGGGGTTTTGGGTGTGTGATTGTGTAGGCGACGAGCTAGCCACTTGTCATTACTTTTTCACAATTTTTCATCTTACCCAGCCCATTGTCCCGTGTTGGTCTGGGACTTTAAAATAATGTACCAACTGTGTTTCTTGCCTATCATGTCGTAAAAAGCGACTAATCGTATATGGGGTTTTGGGTGTGTGATTGTGTAGGCGACGAGCTAGCCACTTGTCATTACTTTTTCACAATTTTCCATCTAACCCAGTTTTGTAATTGGCTGAATGTGGTTAAAGGGGCCTACTGCCCCTTCGACTCTGCCTACCCCTTCGAGAGTTATGGGCGTGATGTTATGTATGTATGTATGTAGATAACGTCTGGGGTACTGGAAACTTGGCCATTGTAGTCGTACGATGATTATCGTGCCCTTAAACTACTGTTGTAGTGATCCGTTAACGAAACCTTCAATCTACAACGTACCAGTTGCGTTGCAAGCATCTACAGGGTACGTTAAGCAGACCTTATACTTACGTCCAACCTTTGTGGTATAAAAAGGTAACTTCTCTTGAACACCACCTTACGACCGCCCAAGAAGCATCCCGGTACCCTAACGTTTATATTCTACTTTGTGGTACAAAAAAATCACTTTACTTAGAGCACTACCTTATACAATTCCTAATGGGCGAATGGTCCTGCCCGGACGCGCACGACCCATGTTTGCGCAGGCCGCTCCGCTCCGCAAATATCATTTGCCGCCCCCGCGCCATTATAGTTTTTTATTGGCTAATACCGAGATATTCGCCGCACTACGTGGTCGTCCGTCTCTTTGGTTAGGATTTCGGGATGTTTTGTTGCTTTCAATCTCCCATCGGCGGGATAACGTCTAATTCGGGCGGATCATGGGGCATTTAACTGTCCTGTGTGGCCATTAACAGAGAAGAATGCAGAGATTTTGTCTAAAATTCTACAATGGAGTTGAATTGATATCGCTAAGATGATTGAATTGTTTTTTTTATACCATTAATGGTGAGACGCATGACCATGATCGTACGCAGGTCAGCTAATATTTAAGTATGTATTTGTAATACCAATGTTGATTCTGATATTTGTAACACAAGTGCTTAAGCTACTTACCTCGGAATCAAAGAATGTGATGTTGTCAGATATTTATTGTTGCAGACCAAGCAATGGGGATGAGTACCTATCCGCATATTTTTTTTTTATATTGCTACATTACGTAATTTTTTTGTAACATAGTCCCAGTTCAAGCTGGATTATTAACACTGTAACCAATACTTTAGCCACACCTACTCCGTAGTATTACCACTACAAAATTATTTTACTCATAATTGAACCAAATTATCTCGTTTATCACCAGAGACATGCGTAAAATTGTATTCTGCAACCTCCAATATACACAAATAAAACCATATTAAATAAGTTCTATATGCCAACAACCTTAAACTTTTTTTTTTTATGTTTAATATACTAACATTTGACTACAGTAACATCTGATGGTAAGTGATCACGTAGCCTACGATGTATCATGTTTGTCTAGAAGATACCTATTAACTCGTGATTTGAAGACACCAATATGATATTCAATAGGAAACACAGACTCAGGCAAGGAGTGCCACAGCTTAGCAAATCGAATGATGAAGGATGACGCGTGTCGCTTCGTACGTATGGGTGGGATCTCCACTATGTATCTATGGCGTCGTGCAGTTTGTCTGGTTGTCCTATGGTGGAATGGGGATGAGGGAATCATATTGAATTCAAATTCAAATTCAAATTCAAAATCTCTTTATTTATATAGGCTTCAAAAAAGCACTTATAAATAGTCAATTTAAACAGAAAAAAGGATTACCACCGGTTCGGAAGGTAGAATCTATCGAGAAGAAACCGGCAAGAAACTCGATAGTTACTCTTTTAAATGCAAAGATTTACAATTTCGTGCTTAATATTCTATAGGTACTTATTAGGTAACAACACTGCAGGTGAACACTTCATTATGAAGTTAAACATAAATACTTATCATTTAGGAAGTCTTCAAACTTATAATAGCCCTTTTTCATTAAGAACGCTTTAATGCACAATTTGAACTTATGTGAAGGTAATGCTAGTAGACTTTCTGGAAGTTTATTAAATATTTTAATACTAAGACCAATAAATGAATTACCACTCTTCTGGAGTCTATGGTTTGGAACAGCAAGTTTGTGTTTATTTCTAGTATTAAAACTATGAGTGTTTGACTTCTTAGGAAATTGGTCAATGTTTTTATATATATACATAATACAATCTAAAATAAATTGTGATGCAATTGTTAAAATGTTAATTTCTTTAAAAATATCTCTAAGAGAGTCACGTGGTCTAAGGCCGTATATGGCTCTAACGGCCCTTTTCTGCAATACAAAAATAGTTTGTATATTAGCCGCAGATCCCCACAGCAGCAGACCATATGACATTACGCTATGAAAATAACTGAAATACAACAATCTTGCTGTTTCAACATCTGTTAATTGTCGTATTTTCCTGACTGCATATGCAGCCGAACTAAGTCTTCCTGCCAAGGCCGCAATATGGGAACCCCATTGCAATTTAGCGTCTAAGGTGATTCCAAGAAATACAGTTGAGTTAACTACATCAATTGCTTCATTGTTCATAGTGATTTGTGTATTAACTTGCCTTGTGTTTGGCATTGAAAACTTAACACATTTTGTTTTTTTTGCATTAAGTAGTAGGTTGTTGGTAGAAAACCAATATAGTACTCGTGAGAGAGCGTTATTTACATCGTCAACAAATTCCTTTTGTCTATCAATTTTAAAAATCAGGGAAGTATCATCAGCAAATAAAACTATCTCACATAAATCCTTTGCAAAATAAGGGAGATCATTAATGTATAAAAGAAAAAGCAGAGGTCCCAATATTGAGCCCTGGGGTACTCCCATCGATAATGGGGCACCAGAAGAGTTTGTACCATTTACACTCACTATTTGAAGCCTATCAGATAAATAAGACTTCAGCAGACTAAGTGAGTTCCCATATACACCATAATGACGTAGCTTCATTAGTAAAGTTTGGTGGTCAACGCAATCGAATGCCTTCGACAAATCACAGAATATTCCAACAGCATCCTGTTTTCTTTCCCAAGCTTCGATAATGTGTTTTGTAAGTGCCACTCCTGCGTCAGTATTGGATTTCCCTTTGGTAAATCCATACTGATTGCTATGTAATAAATTGTTGACTCTAAGGTGACATATTAATTGACTAAATATAATTTTTTCAAAGATTTTACTCAGTGCTGGCAGGATAGAAATTGGTCTATAATTAGATGGGTCACTTTTGTCACCTGATTTAAATAAAGGAATAACTTTACTATGTTTCATTAAGTTAGGAAATTGACCCATATCAACACATTTATTAAAAATATTTGACAAGATAGGGGCAATACATTGTATTATATGTCTTAGTATATGTATCGAAACGCCCCATAGATCTTCGGTTTTCTTAAAATTTAAACTTATGAAAGTATTTAAAATTACCTTATCATTAACATGATGAAAACTAAAAGGAGTAATGCATTCTTCTACACTAGATTTCAGGATGCTATTTGCAAGGTGTGGGTTGGAATCTAATGAACGAGTAGTTGCAGTCGGGATATTAGAAAAATATGATTCAAAAGCTTCTGCCACTTCCCCATCTGAATGTAGACATCTATTATCAATGTTTAGAGAGAACTTGTGATTTTGTATTTTGTTTTTACAAGTCTCTTTGTTGATAATATTCCAAGTAGCTTTAATTTTGTCACTAGAATTAGAAATCTTATGCTTGAGATAGTTTGATTTTGCTACTGCACACACTTTTTTAAATAATTTGGAATAATTTCTGACATATTCGATTAATTTAGGGTCATTCGAATTTGCTTTATCATTATACAAATCGAATAGCTTTCGTCTACTAGTGAAAATACCTGTAGTGGCCTGAACAGATTGAACAATTCCTCGGCACACTCACCGAAGTGTAACCTATAAAAAATCGAGAGACATAGGTCGTCATTGTTGATCAGCTTCTTGGTTCTTCTGTCGATTGACTCGAGCGCCTCAAGTTGGTATTTGGCCGATCCGTCCCAAAGGTGAGAACAATACTCAAACCGGTCACTCTGAGTTTATTTACTCGCAGCCTCACCGGATTGAGCTGCATCGCCTAACCAAACACTGCGCCTGTGGGTGACTCCTCATTTACATTTAGGGTCTCGCCGCGGGGTCAGCACCTTCTAATCCCTTCCAAAATCTCAAGACGGACATTCAATTGTATCAACAGCAAGACTTATCTTAACACATCATCTTAGCTTTATGTCCCGTAGCTAGATAATGTCCTCCTAACCGATATTGGTCACGGTGGCCAATCTCAACGAGGATTAGCCATCTGCGCAAGAGATAATTATAGTGCACAGGTGTGTGCGCAAACACAGGTGCACTCTTTGTTCCTTCACTCTCATAGTCCGGTAGACGACAATTCGACATGACCAGAGAGAGGTCAGGCGCAGGACCAACGGCTATATAACATTTTAAGAATATATTTATTCGTCATAAATTAAGAAAATTAATTTAAATTGTGTTATTTAATATGTGACTGCGAACGCCTATCAGAGCGCGATGCATGACATCACTGACCGACAAGCAAGCTGACATAACTATCTTAAATCAACGACAGATTGTGGTATGTGACGTAATCATAGTCACTTGACAGTTTGTAGCGTTTTGAAGGGAATTCTAAAAACAAATTTTACGTATTCTCTCATGAAATTATTATTTGTGAGTTTAACTAGGGTATATCTATAAAACGAAATCAATTCCAAAAATTAGTTAACATCCCTATTCCCACGGCTCGTAGCAGGACAAGAACTCGCAACCAGTACTTCATACCCCTGGCACAGCACATAAAACGCTAATCTTAAGTAGTGTTTACCAACTTGTAACGACTACGGAATATTCAACCATATCTACTCATTTGTTTAGCGGACCCCGAACCAACTGCTTATAAACATAAAATTTCCTAAAACTCAAAGCAAGCAATTGGTAGGTGACGTCTATTGGTAAAGTTTCTACAGAATCCACATCAGTAATCCCCGACGCGGAACCGGACACTTTTAATCACTTTGAATGCGACTAGTATGAGTAATGAGCATGTTTGTATTTTTTGATATAGGTATTTATTCCAACACGCTTAAACGGTGAATCTTTAAGAGCTAAAATTTTCATACATATTTTCACAGATATTGATCAAAGTCAAAGTCAAAATACTCTTTATTTATATAGGTTTGAAACAAACACTTATAAATCGTCAATTCAACAGGAAATTCAACTAATAATATGAATTTACCACCGGTTCGGAATGTTACTTCTACCGAGAAGAAACCGGCAAGAAACTCGGTAGTTACTCTTGATTGATTTAACAAATACGAATAACATTTACGCGAAGAAAGTCACTAGCAAAACCTAGTCTAAATTGAACCCAACATCAACGAAAACTACCGTTGGCCCACCCAACCATTCAGTATTTGACAAAGCGACATGGACATTGGTAGTCCGACACCAGTGGGCAGTCCGATTCGTTACTCCGAAACAATGACCCGGGGCGGGGAGACCGCGGCGGGTCGCGTTTCCGCGTGATTTCGTCTGAAAGCCGACACTGACTTACTGTTTTATGGGCTGCCTTTTTAAATATATGTGAATTGTTATGTTTGATGGCTGACTTTAACAGCCAAGAGTGAATGTAATCTAGCAATATATATCAACGGATCGTTGAGTGTCTACTTGTAGCAATTGAGGATAGTCCTAATCAGAAACTGCTTGAAATGTACATAACTAGACTATGAACTTGGCGGGGCTGATTTTTACATTGGGAAAGTAACACACATAATTCATGATTCCAATCTAACTATATATTACACACGTAGCTCTTCATATTTCTAATACATGAGTATATTTATGCGCTTGATCAATAAACCCCTTTTTTTACTAAAATAATTTACATAAACTCTATCTATGTGAATTATAAACATTTACAAAAATACCAATGTGATGAGGTGTTCCATTGTAACAAAATGATCCGGCGCGGTAGCAGCGGGAGGGTTGTGATTTCGTCTGAAAACAGACCGCAATGGATAGGTCACTATTTGCTGAGCTATTCAAAAAACACATATTGGTAAAATATAATTTGGTGTCATTAAAATCGACAAAGCAATAATTATTGGTTATCCATATCGAAAACGCAAAATTAACGGTGTTCTTGACAACTAATACTTATTTCCTCCTCATAAAAAAAGCAAGAATTCGGTGCGATTTCATTTGAAATAGATAGAGGGTACGAGTATAAGAAGGCTAGCGTAATGAGGTGTGCATTGGTAACACAACACCAGCGGGCAGCGTGTCTCATAACAAATGCGGGATGAAACAATGATCCGGCGCGGGAACGGCGGGCGGCTCGCGTTTCCGCGTGATTTCGTCTGAAAGCCGACCGCGATAGATGGCGCACTATTCCGCGGGTCTTTCTAAAACATGTATAAAACATCACTAATATTCGTGTAACAGCAGCTATTTATTTAATATTTCCACCACTGGCTAACAAAGCAATGAGAAATGGCTTAATGAGATCGTTATATCTAATACAAGGCCCGGTATTATCTTTCTGCAAAAAGTAATATTATTTAGAGAGTTCTACGCTGTGGTTTTGTAGTCCCAAACCAATTAACCGCGGTCAGTGACTCTCTGTGCTTGATAAATAACTGCGGTTAAACTTCGATGTTTATTTAGCAATCTATTTGCTAAATCATCAATTTTATTTACCTGAATACATTAGAAACTATAAATGTATTTTTTCTGTGGCATTTAATGTGAAATGTAAACATCACATAACACCGCAATACAAACTAAATACGAGTCTATAAATGTATAAGCTCAAATATGAAAATATGAAATTTGTAAGATTTCATTGCATTTATTTATATTTACATGTATATATGTATCGTGTAATAATACATATCGATAGGTCAGCTCGTCTATTAGTTAAAGACTCAGACCATGAAACGAAAGGTCACGGGTTCGACTTCTAGAATCAAATTTTCTTTAACACAGTAATTTGTGCTCGAGTTATGGATGTGTATAAACGTATTACGTTTGGACCTGGTGATGTGATGTGTTAGTCTGAAATAAAATTAATTACTGGTAATATATTATAATGTAACTATTTTTATCTTCTCTTACCTCTGTCAATACATAATTGACTACTTTTAACGAACACAATCGAATTACTTTCATGATCAGGTAAATGTAGACAGTCAGTCAGAAATAGTTTTGGAGAAGTTAGAACCACAATCATAACATTTATTCAATTCGCAGACATTGCTTCTCGAAGTCCGTCGCCCTCCTCTCACCAATTTATTATTCATGTAACATGTGTTTACTTAGCTGTCGGCATTTGCGAAGTTAACAAAATAATTGAGTTGAATATGATTCCCGGCTAAATATTGTAAGTGTTTGAGTAAATATTGAATTGAACTCTAAAATCAACACCTTAAATATGGTAGTTACGACTGAAATTTAGAATTTTACTCAATAAATTATTAATTAATTTATACTAATTTTCTTTTTATCATAGTCCGCCATTGGATCCGTATTAACGTATGGCCAGTTTATCTAACCCAATTTTTTTTTATGATTCTGAAATCGTACATTATCCGACAATCATATCTAACATCATATACATTTGACTGACTCCAAAGTATGCTTAACCATTTGTGTTGTGGAAATCATAATCAAAGAAAGTCCCTATCACCTAGATCTGTTTCATCAACAACTATTTGTCCAGGTGCAAGGACCGAACCTTGCCCCTGCGTTCAACGCGAAATCCGAACCATTCCACCCGGTCTCATACTAACATAGGAAATATACTTTTAATAATAAAAAAGCGCCAGTCTTTTTGTGAAGTAAGAAAACATAAATTAAACTATAAAACATTTTCGAACACAACGATATTAATAAAACTCCCCGCCATTCAAGAGTGTTTAAGTCTTAAAACAGAAATGGCTCCGTATTTTTCTTTCGCGTTTTCGCGTGATGCCCCACTGAAATCTGCTTTGTGGCGCAATAATTTTAAATAATTGCGCGTTGGCGAAATTTAAAAATGCCAGTATTTCAACTCAAATGATGCTTGCGACTCCCTTTATTTATAGTACGTAGTTTTGGTGGCTGAGCAACGCTTTTTGTTCCAATTAGACACAAAAGTATTGCGGTTGTAGTTTTTATTTGCTTTTGACGTCGTTATTTTCTTTGTTACTTAATATTTTGTAGTTGCTGCAGCGATGGCTGCCCACATAATAGTCTGAGAGCTGCTGCTTAACATTTTTAAATAATGTTTACTGAATACGGATTTAACTTAATAATTTTATACAAAAAGATGTTTTATTTTTAAATGAATCAGCTATTTTCGTAACTAGGAGCTCGTAGGTGTAACGCTTTTCAATTATATTTATAAAAACCCACGTAGGCTGTATAGACTCAGAATAAACAATAAAACATCCAATTTTAGGTACAACACATTTGCAAATACATCCTGGAATTACGCGAATAAGACGGAATGTTGCGACACATTTATGTGTTCCGGTCTTTTGTTCGTGTTTCGTTAACATTTATTATCATCTTCCTAGCGTTATGTCCCGTGCTTAAACGGGGTTCGCTTAGACCATGATCCAGGATTTAGCGAGTCTGGTAATTACATTGAAGCGACTGCCGATCTGACCTTCATAACCCTAAGATAAGGGAACCAGACAATTTTTGGATCATGGTTACA
The DNA here is from genome assembly GCA_951394215.1 of Glyphodes perspectalis. Lineage (NCBI taxonomy): Eukaryota > Metazoa > Arthropoda > Insecta > Lepidoptera > Crambidae > Glyphodes > Glyphodes perspectalis. The sequence continues at coordinate 18,138,253 of OX596202.1, read as the reverse complement.
AATTCAAAATAGTTTAAATTTGCAGGTTTCATCACGATGTTTTCCCTCACGGTCGAGCTAGCGGTATAAATATGTATATAGATTTGAAAAATCTAGAGGCACCGCTCCACCGCTGTTTCGTTAACATTTATACAACTGGCTAATTAAACAATAAAAAGAAACGGCTGGCCAAATTTTGATCTTTACGGAATTTTATGTAAATAATATTAACTTAAACAATTGGAACTATTTAATATTGTTTTCGTATTTCTTGAACGTCTGACGTGGGTATAGAATAATAAAAGATATGTAACATAGTTATGTATATATTTTTTTTACAATTTCTCCGCAAAAACTAAAATAACTACTAAGCTGCCCAGAATAACCAATATTTCCGTTGACAGATCAGAATCGGCAGCTTAGCTGCTGACTAGCTAAGTATCAGAACAATATACTGGCACAGTATACTTCATTCCAGCGAGCGAGCCTTTGTCACGTTTAATATTTATCACGCGCGCGGTTTACAACCATACTCGACAAGATTCACGTGCAAGCAGTACGTTCATTAAACAGCTGAGGCAGCTGGGAACAACAAATGGCTAGATAACTAGCAACACTTAATGCTGAATATTTTTCGTAATCGTTGCCTTTGCAAACAGATGTAAAGCATACTCTGAAAGGTATACATTTTCTTTAAAGTGACGCAATAAATCATTCTGTGTTTGTGATTCTTTTTTACGATATTTTATTTATTTTCTTAAATTGCTTTTCCTTGTAACATTTTAGATGTTTCGAAATTTCCGCTGTGGAATATCCAATGGCATTATAGCAGGCTCCAACCAGCGTGATCGTCGTCGGATCAAAGTCAGCAGTGAGGAGCTAAGTGGTGAAACAAACTGCACGCCACGGCAAGCTTGTCACGTTTAATATTTATCACGCGTACGGTTTACAGCCAGAGACGCACTCGGCGGGATTCCCGTGCGAGCTATTCTTTCATTAAACACTAAGATTCTGAAGATAAATAAAATATAGCAGACGTTTTGCGCCAATACGACAAATTTACCTACCAGGGTAGGTATAGGTACCTAGATATATATTCACGAATGATTAGAACGTACAACAACTACAACTCATAAACTCAAAACTAGTCTAGGTGGGGTAAGAGTTTCAGGTGTAATCTTAACAGCCACATGACAGCTACCAAAATAGGCGGCAAGAAAACGCTACTGTACTTCATCATCATCATTTTCTCGGCGTAATATCCCGTCATTATATAATGAATCTTAATATTATATTAATTTAAAGCCATCTTATCTCTGTAACCTTTAGGCAGGGCCAGACTCATTAGAACAAAATTATTTCAATTAACAGGTTTCCGAACAACGTTTCTCTCACTGAGCTAGTGTTGTAAATCCGTATTTAGATAAACCAAGCCATCTCGCGTCGAGGCGCATGTTCATAGAGCAACCGTACAAGACGACTATAATTGTGAATATAGCATGTATATTATATTATACAAAAAATCTATATATACCTATATATATACATATATACAAAAAGTTATTTATTAAAAAAAAAAAATAATTAAAACAAATAAAAATATATTCATATATAAATAAAGAAAAAGTGTAAAATATTATTTATTTATTTATTTATTTATATACATAAATAAACAAAATAAATAAATTGTCCAGACTGACAAACCAATTTTCTAGTTCCAAACTAAGCTTATGCTTGCACTATGGATACTAGGTGAACGGATAGACATGTTTGTATATGTTTATAAACACCCATGAATCGAGTACAAATGTCCATGTTCAACACGTTTGCCCCTAACGGGACTCGAACCCGCGCTCCTCGGTTTCGTGGCCAGGGTCTATGACCACTCGACCTACGGGCCTGTCATTATATACATTATGTATGCATAACATATATATATATATGGCTGCTTCGGCTATTGTACCAGCTACGGCACACGCGTGATTGTTAGCGCGCGTATAAATTATTTTTATGCTTCCTCCCCAACTGTCCCGCTCATTACAACACTTGCAACGATGCAGTTTAATATGCAACAAGAAACATGGTTACTGCATGGTTCTTCTTTGTACATTAACAGCAACGGAGGAATGCGTTTGTTAACTCGGAAGTTAGCTTCGGAAGACTGAAACCGTGGTTTTTTGTTGTCCAAAGCTAGTCCAGATATTCATGGCTACAACGGTTATATTCTTTACTAGCTGTACCAGCGGTGTCACCCGCGTTTATGGTTAATTTTATAAAGACTATTCCCGTCATACATGATTTCTATGTAACTTTAACCATTAAGGCTGCACACGCGACGGAAGCTTAAAAAATGGAGTAACTTCTCCCGTTTTCCCAACATTTCCCTTCACTACTCTGCTCTTATTGATTCTAGCGTGATGAAAAGTATACTATAACCTGCCCAGGAGTATGAAGAATAATTGTATCAAGTTTCGTCAAAATCTGTCAAGTAGTTTTTGTTTCTATAAGGAACATACAGACAGACAGACAGACAAAAATTTTACTGATTGCATTTTTGGCATCAGTATTGATCACTAATCACCCCCTTATAGTTATTTTGAAAATATATTTCATGTACAGAATTGACCTCTCTACAGATTTATTATAAGTATAGATATTCTTTAGTTATTATTTAAAATAACCATTGGTAAGGAATTTTATGCTATCAGAAAACTTTGGGTGAGCCAAATGGATTAAGAATAATTTTGAAAAATTTGTGACAATACCCGATACATCATTAATCGTCGCTTTTTACTAATAGTCCATGGCAAGAAACACAGTTGATACATATGTTTGAGTCCCAGGGCAACATGGGACAAATAGGGGGAGGCAGAGAGAACCGAACGCCATATGCCACGATACTTACACACCTCACTCGCCTCTTCAACATTCACATAAATTCACCAAAAATATCACCGTGCTCCCTGGCAAACTCCAACTCAAAATTGATGCAAAAACGTGCCAAAACGGACGCATCGGCAACACTTATTCATAGTCCTCGGTTATAAACGGGATCTGGGAGCTAACAGCCCTTGTCCGGTATTCATAGAGGGGTTGTCAGGCCGGCCGTTGTCGCATCCATAGTGCATTGGCCACGGTCCATAACTGCGCCCTGGAGAAAAATAAGCGCAGCGTTCACATCTCGTGCCACAGCCTTAGTATCACCAATTGAGCAACTTTGAACCTTATTACATAGTCTTAAGAACATTCTTAGGAGTTGAGCAAGACTGCATTGGTGCTGCAGTTGATAATTCGGAATTTAAAATGGCTACGAAAAATTCATAATATGCCGCTGTGGAGGTTCAATAGATAAGCTTTCTGATATCTTTGAGTGTATCTGGATATGATGCTGAATCTGCAAACGCTTATTTTTATCCCAGACAAATATGAGTGTTTGTCGTGGAATAATGCGGCAGTTTGCTACATTTAATTTTCATGTTGGCTCTATATGCACGAAGAGATTCTATTATAAATTATATTTTTTTTAGAATAGAACGGAAATTGTGAAATTTACATTAAAACAAACACACAAAACATAACATAACATCAAGCCCACAGTCCCCGAAGGGGTAGGCAGAGTCAAAACATCAAGCCAAAAATAAAACCGGGCTGGGTTATATAGAAAATTGTGAAATGTAGTGACAAGTGGACAGCTTGTCGCCTACATAATCACATACCCAAAACCCGACAAACCATAAGTCGCTTTTTACGACATGCTTTGCAACAAATACAGTTGGCACATTATTTTTAAGTCCCAGACCGACCTGGGAGTGATATAAATTTTATATTATTGACGAAAATAGGTTAGTACGTTAGGCCAAATAAGAGATGGATGGATTGTGTGAAATGGGAGTGGATAGCTGGATGATGGCTGACCGGGACCTATGGAAGAGGAAGACATGCTGCGCCGACCCCAGATGAACTGGAAGAAGGACAAGAGGATGATGAAAAGGTTAGTTCGTTAGGACAAGAATCGTTTATGTCTACAACATAGAGCCGTTCCTTATGAGCTTGCTTGCTTAGCTCACTCTGGCCTTCCGCCATAAGTTAAGTATTCTTTCAATATTTTAATAGCATCAATTTACTTACATTGAAACATTCATTGGACATTTTGACTGGCCCGTTGGTCTAGTGGCTCTGACCACGAAACCAAGGGTCGTAGGTTCGAATCCTGCTAGGGAAAAATGTTTCGTGTGATGAACATGGATATACTTGAGTCATGGATGTTTATAAAACGTATTTAAGTATGTTTGTCCGCTCTCCTAGTATCCATAGTACAAGCATAAGCTTTGTTTGGAACTAGGCAATTAGTGTGCCAGTCTGAAAAAAATATTTATTTATTATTTATTTATATTCGCTTTGAACGCTCTTGTACATTACCGATTCGGTCAAAACTACCAAATTTAATGAAATACGTAGTTTGTAAGCCTTTACTGCAAACCCCTATCCTTCATTGCTGGTTTATGGAATAAAAATTCCTAGAAGAATCTTCAATTGGTACATGTTCTGCAAACACGATCACATCAAAAATCATCTCAACGAAAAACGTCATCTATTAAAACGTCCAGCGACCTCATTAGTCTTTCGGCGTCTCTCAAAATCAATCAAAACAGATCTCCGTCCAATTATTTAATCGGACACAAATTTTCACTTGATACTTATTACACCAAATTATGATTGATGGCGCGAAGCAGCTTCATCATAAATTTGCAGGTGGAAGTTTGCGACACCGTCCCGTCACTCGAACACAATTAGTCCGATTCGTGTTTCCACTCCGATAAATCGGGGTGATTCGAATATTTTTAATTTTACGGCGAAATTTCCCGCTTTTTATTTCGTTGGCCGTCGGGAAGGCTTAACTGATGTTATGCATCCGTTAAGTGTGATAAATGCGCGCTGCCTCCAATTTTTTCTTTAAATCTTTCAATGAAATAAAATTATTGGTCTTATTGAATGAAGACAACTTCTATATTTACTAAGTAATATACTCAGATTAGAGATTGTTCTGTAATCTGAGGTAATAAAGTAATAATAATGTCCTCCTAAACGGCCCATCTCAACGAGGTTTAGCCAGTAATATAGTACTCAGGATTTTATCGCTTGGTTAAGACAATACTATAATAAAGGTCTAATTAATGTAAGCCTGGTGAAATGTTTTAAGAGAGGTATGATATCTCAATTGATTAGGACACGCAGACGAGTGTTAATCCATTCTAATGGATACCTCTAGTATTGAAATCAATAGGAGAGATTTTGTTTTTAGCCCATGTACTTCAAGATTTTACAGACTGCTGTGAGCGGTGAAAAAAAAATTACTCTATTTATTTGGTTCCAAAGAGTTACAAGCACCACACGGAAAATACTTCAAAATATGTAATCCACACACACACACACACACACAGAGATGAGTGCCATTAGTAATTTTAGTAATTTTTACCCTAATTTGTAGCCCTCAAGACTAGGGTTGCCACCTGTACTATATTATATAGTATCGTACTATATTTTAGTCAATTGTACTATGTGTTATAGAAAAAATGTATAGTACGAATAATACTTTATTTTTATCGGTCATTCCATTGTCGCACTCTTTATATATTAACTGTGCCTAAACGCACTCGAAACGCAGCATTGGGAATTTCAGAACAAAACGCATCACGGCGTTTGTCGTTCACTCACTTTGTTAACCAAAGCTAAAAGTAATATTAAATACAGATGGAAAAATAAATAATGACTGAATATTAATGTTTACTATTTATTTTCTTGAATTTTCCAAAAGTACTATATTTTTTGCTACGTTTTGAAAGAAATACTATTTTACCTCCAAAAAAAGGTGGCAACCCTACTCAAGACTGAACCTCTCGCATAACATCAAAGAGAAGTGGAAGTAGCTGTAAACCAGCGCTGACTGGGTGCAAGCCGCCTGAGCCAGTGTAAGCTGAGCTACTTCCAATTGCTAACATTATTTATGTACTGATTATGCCACTGTTACTATATACCTATGTAATATGAGAGCTATAAACCATTTTTTATTTATTATTTTTATTAATATATAAGTAAGGTAATGGTTCAAGCGACCATGCAAACTGATAAGATGAGCACGTGTCTGCAGCCTCAGCACAAACACAAATCCATTATTTATCAAGGAACCATTCAACTCGTACTCGAAGTTTGTTTACCGGACGGTGACGTCAGCACCGGCTCCCCTCAGCTGCAGGCGGCACTACAATATCGGGGGCATTGTGCGCCAGATCTAATTTAGCCCTGAATGGAGGGAACCCTTCATGGAATATGCTCATTATCAAAGCCCCGGACTGCTTTCACAACGTTGTCTCTACGATAGAGGGAATTGTCTGTTGTATAAATATAAATAGAAATCCAATATTAGTAAACTACCCTCCACTGTATTTGTCAATCATATAACTACAATGATTGACAAATACAATGAACTACTAACACTGGACATCTAGAAACCTTAGACATCAATTTATGTATGTGAAGGTTACCTCATGATGAAGGTATTTATATTCACCACCGAGTAAAAAGTATGAATATGTAAAAATAGCTGAGACCGCGGTTTCACTCGCGTTTATGTTTAATCTATATAAATAAAACAAAGTCGTGTTTGTTACACCACTTATAAGTCGAGAACGGCTGAACCGATTTACGTTGTTTTTGATTTGTTGGATTTGTCTTCGTCCAGAATAACAGAATAATTATTAAAAACATTGAAAAATTGACGATAAAACAAAATAAAAGCAAAAGTATTTTCTCATATAAAACGGTGGGATTCGTATCTGTCAATGTTAAATGTCAATCGACAAATCAATGTCGATTTTCATTTACTGGGCGATACGAAGTTCGCCGGGACAGCTAGTGTTATATAAACTATAGCCTTCCTAGATAAATTAACTGCTACACATCACAATTTTTTTAAATACAGATCAGTAGTTTCTGAGATAAGCGCGTTCAACCAAGCAAACAAACAAACTCTGCAGCTTTTATATATTAGTATAGATAGATACAAGAAATATTTAAAAAAACCAAAGATCCAGCCTTACCGTTGACATTAAATTACCACTACTATCTGAAATATAGACTGATTAAACATTTTGATTTTCATGTTGTATATATAAGTAAAGAAATTACCTTTTTTTTCTCCCGACTGACACTCCAATTCCCTAGTCCCAAACTAAGCTTGTGCTATGGATACTAGGTGAACGGATATATATACTTAAATACGTTTATCCATGACTCAAGTAAATGTCCATGTTCACCACACGAACTATTTGCCCTTAGCAGGATTAACCACCACCATTCGACCACCGGGCCTGTCAAAAGCCCCTGTTAAAAATGAGTTAATCAGATCGTCCATTGTTTCTACTCGACTCCCTTGTAAGCGCAATTTGATACTATACCTATCCGGGACACAGAACATTAACAGAGCAGTACATCCATCCAATGGGGACGTTGCCCCATATGTATGCGACATCGTCGCGAGTGGAGCTTAGCGGCGAGTTATAAAGAGCGAACTAGTTAGTGCGGGCTAGTCGCAGGCGCATTAGCGCGGGATTTACATACCTCTCTCCTACCCATTTTCGCCTGAATGCCCTCTAAGCGACTCTTGTGTGGTCTAATGCGGCTAATCAGCGCTACCTTTTCCAAATACTCTTATGTTTAGTACCCTTATCGGTGGTAGTTATTATTTGTTTTTGTATATTAACTATTTATAAGTGTTTTCTTGAAGCGTATATTATGAATTAGAATTTAAATTTATCTAATGGTTACGAAGGTCAGATCAGCAATCGCTTTAATGTAATTACTAGACTCGCTGAATCCTGGATCATGATCTAAGCGGACCTTGACGATGACGAGAAAATTGTAGAAAATGATTAAAATGCGATGACATATTTTTTATCTATAATACATAGTAGATAAAAAAGGAAAATGATCATGAATGTTGAAGAGGCGAGTGAGGTGTGTAAGGATCGTGCCTTATGACGTTCGGTTCTCTCTGCCTACCCCGCTAGGGAAGTGGCGTGAAGTTTAGTTAGATAAAAAAGTGACTTTTACTGTATAGGGTGATTATGCACTGAATTATTTTTGTAATAAATAATTCTAAATATTTTTAAGTTAATCAGAAAGTGACTATAAATGTCAAATTCCATGTCCTAATTGCGTTATATATATATTTTTTTATATAAAAAATAGTTTCGCTCAAAATATATGAAAAGAGTGTATTTTTGCCTATTTATACATTATCTCACCCTGAACGTGCGCCTCTTAAACTTTAAAACAAGTATTCATATCAGCAAAATTTCCAACTTGTTAAAAGGGGAAACGTAAGAATCCCGTTAAATTATTATTATACTAAAGTCGGTAGTGCCCAAGATTCTCTAGCTCATTAGCCAGAGCCGGAGTCAGGCTAATCTTTCCGCTCCGCTGGGCCCGGCGGAGGGCACACGTCGCTGGAATCTCGGCCACCGCACCTCGCACGCGTTGTTACCAGATTGCTACGATTTTGCACTTTTCGTAAGTTCTGTTACATTTTCTGTGATCACTAGTAATTAAATTGGTTGATCACTCGAAAAAGATTAGGGTTAGTCTCAGAAATATTGTTTCATTCATAATTTTGCTACCAAAAAGTGTATGTCAAGTTATCTTCGTATGATCAGTAAACTTTTAACTCATTAGACCGATATCGAGCACCTACATAACTTTGAGTATTTAGCTCCAATATGTTTATTTAACACTAGCTTCCGCCCGCGGCTTCGCCCGCGAGGAAATCGGTTATATCGCGCTTTTATTTTTCGCAATAAAAAGTAGCCTATGTTCTTTCTCAGGGTCTAAAGATTGTCTGTGCCAAATTTCATCAAAATCGGTTGAGAGGTTTAAGCGGGAAAGCGTAACAGACAGACAGACAGAGTTACTTTCGCATTTATAATATTAGTAGGGATTATTGTTATATTTATATATAAAACAAGTGAGGTTTAAGTATTTTATTATTATGTACCTAAATGTATACATATTTATTAATTCATAGGTTAATACGGAATGAAACAGAAATACTGATTTAAGGGTTAAGGATATCTGTATTTAAATATAAAATATTCATATAAATACAAGTAACCTGACAACACCGAACGGAAAGGTCAAGGAAACACACCATTGAGCTATCCACGCGGCGAGCGCGGTGGCGCGCGAAATCAATCAGGTTGTCGCGAGCGCCGGCCTGCACACGCGCGATAATGATGTGAGCTATACGGAGAGGACGTGTCCGAGTCCAGCCCTTACGCGTAGTAAGGTAAAAGATGTGTAAAATATCGTGAAGATGCAAAATACTCAACTATCATAGCAACGACCATGCGCTTTCTAGAATTATGTCCCTATAGCGTCTGTTGTCTCTGACTAAAAAGCATACAAATAATAAAAAAAGTCATGACTACAACCCTAATCAGCGTGTCAACTATGACGTCAATTGACCTGTGGACGTAACACTAGTATTTTAAACATGGTATTGTAACATTCTGCATCGCACTAACAAAATCATTCTGACCACCAAGTAAAATATTTCAAACCAAGACTAATGTACGACCTCAGCCCCCGGGAACCCAACACCGATCCCGGAGGAAGACCTTCCACTTTTGGCACGAACACATAAAGTTCTCAATGCTTAAAACTGATGCGCTGTTCTCATGTTAGGATACGCTTATTAATATAAAGCAACATCCCCCTGTTTATTGCGTCTAATATTACTGGTTATATTAATATATAACCAGTAATATTCTGGTTATATTAATATATAACCAGTAATACTCTGGTTATATTAATATAAAACCAGAAATATTCTGGTTATATTAATATAAAACCAGAAATATTCTGGTTATATTAATATATAACCAGTAATATTAGACGCAATTCCCGATGGCAAAGCCCGCTAGAACTGAAAGTTTCTTTAAGCACGTTTAAACAAAAATAAAATTTGGTTCAATTTATATGGAATTATTAAAGACCGAAAAAGATGATAAACAATACTTTTTAGAATTTAAATTATTTTAATGAATAAAACGCTAATAAAACATAAACGTAATAAAACCGAATAACAATAAAACAGAAGAATGACACGTGTTAAAATAAAAATAAAAACTAATAATAGTTACAAACATTAACAAGGAGGTTACATTCCGGGACATGCTCCCCCTTTTAAGTAAGGAACACTAATAAGCCTAAAAATGCTAACTGCTCCCATTCTGGGACAGGAAGATTATAAAAAAGTAGTGATAAATAGCAAAATTATTGCCACAAACACAAACCCAACACTCAATTCACCAACATTCCCTTTTACAACATAAATAAATAAATAAATATCAGACTACATCACATAGATACATTGATTTGACTCCGAGGTAAGTAGCTTAAACACTTGTGTTACGGATATCAGAATCAACAGTGGTATTACAAATATATACTAAATAAAAAAATAAACATTGCATATTAACATCCATTATATTTAAGACCCAGACTAACAAACATACTACTCAAGTCTCAATGCAACAGACCATAATATTACATATATACAGTTATTTGTCCCATGTTGGTCTGGGACATGGCCCAAAAAAAAAGAATGTGCCAACTGTGGTTCTTGACTAGCATGTCGTAAAAGGCGACTAATGGTTTATGGGCTCTTGAGTATGTGTCTTGAGTAGGCGACGAGCTAGCCACTTCATCTTCATCTTCCTAGCGTTATGTCCCGTGTTTAGGCGGGGTCCGCTTAGACCATGATCCAGGATTTAACGAGTCTGGTAATTACATTGAAGCGACTGCCGATCTGACCTTCGTAACCCTAAGATAGGGGAACCAGACAATTTTTTGGATCGTGGTTACAAATCCAAAGTTATTTGAATTTGCAGGTTTCATCACGATGTTTTTCCTCACCGTCGAGCAAGTGGTATAAATACGTACATAGATTTGAAAAATCTAGAGGTAGGTACGTGCCTGGGTTTGAACCCGCTCTCCTCGGTTAAGAGGCGCGTGTCCTTACCATTGAGCTACCACCGCTCAACGTCAGCCACTTGTCACTCCTTTTTCACAGCTTTCCATCTAACCCAGCCCACTGCCCCGTGTTGGTCTGGGACTTAAAAAGAATATGCCAACTGTGGGTCTTGCCTAGCATGTCGTAAAAGGCGACTAATGATATATCGGGTTTTGGGTGTGTGATTGTGTAGAAGACAGGTTAGCCGCTTGTCACTTCTTTTTTACAATTTTCCATCTAACCCAACCCGGCTTTATTTTTGGCTGAATGTGGTTGAAGGGGCATGCTGCCCCTTTGACTCTGCCTACCCCTTCGGGGATTATGGGCGTGATGTTATGTATGTATGTATGTATGTATGTGTATACAGTTCAGCTCAGTTCATACTATCTCACAATCTCTTAAACTTAGCGAATCTTTATATATAAAAATGAATTACTGTTCGTTTGTCTCACCAAAACTCGAGAACGGCTGGGCTGATTTTGCTGATTTTAGTTTTAAAATATTTATAATCTTCCAGGGGAGGTTTGTACGGTAAGAAAATATTGAAACATTAAGAGGAAAACAATAAAATAAAATCCGAAAACGGGGCGTTACGACGTGCGCCGGTCAGCTAGTAATCTTATAAAAGCTTTCGTTCAGACTTTCTTCCCAAAAAATAACACAAAATTTGATATACGATTGTGGAAAAGGCGCAAAAAGCCGAAGACAATAACACAAAGAGTAACAAGAGGTTCATTAGAGCGCCGTGATAACGAGTAGGTGTCGTCTAGTAATTGCATCTCCGATATGAATCTACCGATAACGCCACACTACTAACACAAACAGTAACAGACATACTGAATATACATATGGTATATATATATTCATTTATTATTAAAAAAATTATGACTAGCTATTTTTTTTGTCCCATGTTGGTCTGGGCCTTGGCCCATGTTGATCTGGGACAAAAAAAAAGAATGTGCCAACTGTGGTTCTTGCCTAGTATGATATAAAAGGCGACTAATGGTTTACGGGCTTTTGGGTATGTGACTGAGTAGGCGACGAGCTAGCCACTTGTCACTCCTTTTTCACAGCTTTCCATCCAACCCAGCCCACAGTCCCATGTTGGTCTGGGACTTAAAAAGAATATGCCAACTGTGGTTAATGCGTAGCATGTCGTAAAAGGCGACTAATGGCATATCGGGTTTTAGGTGTGTGATTGACTATCTTAACGTCGTTCGGCAGTTAAACCTCGTAAATGCTTTTTACAAAATTTTACAGAAGGAAGAAAAAACTGCCTCCTGAAAAAAAATATGGATCTGAATAGTGCTGTTTATTGTTATTTATTTAAGAATGATTGTAATCAATGGTACACAATCGAAAGAATTCAAATATCTCGTGGCTAAATAAGTCTGATGTGACTTACAAAATAAATGAAACAAAATAAGCAAATGCTACTTCCGAGAATAAGATTTTCTAATATTCTTCGTTTTCAAATATTTCGCAAGAGGTTACGCCTATAGTACCTTAAGAATACTAAAGAACAAATTATTTTTAAATAAACAAATGAAAAACAATGTTGTAGAACTAAATAAAATCAAAAAGAAAGAAGTCCCGATAATAGTCGCAGCATAAGAAAAGAATCAATTATTCGACCAACTTGCTTCGAGACCTTTCAAGATGCAACCGACTAAGAACATTCAGACGATTCATTTTTCAAAAACACAAACTTAGCAAAGAAAACAATGTAACTCACAAACTGTCCTGTAATAAGGAAAATGAGAGCACAAATCCTCGAACGAGGTCGTGAAAAAGGTATAAACTTGGAGACAATTTAAAATACCTGAGTTTCTGTTCGCAGATAATGTACTGTAGGCGCCGCCAGAGAATACAAATAATCGTAAATACAGACAGGCGAATTAGTATCTCGTTACAAGTGATCGGACTTGCGACGGGACTTGTTTCTAAAAGAAATGTAACTTGACGGTGTTTTTATTCTCTCCGCCTTTGTATACCGATATGTTTTATGTATAAGAATGTGAATGAATTGTAAATGTTTTTCTTTTTGTTAGATCAAACACTAATGGATTTTACGTCTAAATTAATAATTACGAAGGGCGTTGGCGCGTCACGTACCTCTGGACTTTTCTAATGATATGAATTATGACTGTGTAATCATGATCCAATCTAGTTCTGCTATTTAAACTAACTAACTAAACTTCACGCCACTTCCCTAGCTGAGTTGGCAGAGAGAACTGAAGTAACAAATTGGATTCGCTTCAAATTGGTGACCTCGCTCAATCCAGGATTATGGAGCTAACCCCGACTTGGAACGGACTTATTACTGGGAGAATTGCAGCGACTGCTACCTTACCTACATTTTACATAGCCCTTAAACAATTAAGCAGTAAAACTTACCTAGTAGGATCATGGTTACACATCCAAATACCGGTTTCTTCGCGACGGAATCTCGGACCAATATCAAATAAGTGGTTAAATTAATTAGTATTTTGAACTAACGCCCTGAGAAAGTTACATGTGATTAAAACTATTCAGCTACCACCACTAAACTATGAACACACCCCATCATCATCATCTTCCAGTTCCTAGCTTCCTTCGCTCAATCCAGGATCCAGGATTTAACGGGTTGGGTAACATTGAAGCGATAGCCGATCTGACCTTCGTAACCGATAGCAATTTTATTTATTGGACTATGATTAAGTACACACCCATAGTTGTACCCATAGTTGTACACACACACATTGACTCACAAAAAAATAGTCCGAAACTCTGAAAGCCAGTTTGAGACAAACCGCTCGATAATGGACGTCACCCGTCCATAATTAAACGGTAAACTACTTACTCGCCGGACAAATGTTCGCCCGATACAGTATCAATAATGCAGCGCTCCGTAGGGCCGCGCCGCGCCGCCCGTGGGACGTCCCTTTGACGATGACGGAGACATAGATGTGGCGATTGCTATCAGACGTTTTTTGTATTGAAGATGGCATATAAGCCTAAGGCCGGAGGGATGGTTAGACAGCATATAGGTGCCTGCATAGTTTGCACGTTACCGTCCCAATAAAGGTTTTAAGGGACAAGAGCGTTATGCACCTTACATGTCGTCGCCGCTATGAATCCTCATAGTTTAGATTTCCAATTCTCAGAGAAATGTAGCAATTTGATCACCGCTACTGTTCGCTAGTCTTCTTTGTGACTGGTCATGCTCCGGTCGAAACTTTCTGCTGGTTTTCTCAGTGACCATATTCCTATTCCAGTTGCACTAGGCTTATCGTGCTGAGACCAATGCGACATCAGCGTGACTCACCATTTTAAAACTTCTATTACGCTTTATGGTTTGCCGTTTAATATGTGTGTGATAGAGATTATGTGACGATATACGGAAAGCACAGACAAAAAGACGCATGGAACGGAGAGTGCGCATAGTGATCAAGGCAATTATTCTGGATCGCTCCACCTAATTTACGCCTTTATACAACCATTTATAAAAAAATTGCGTCTTAACACACAAAAAAAATACTTAGCTTGTAATTACAGTTCCACAATTCTAAAGCATTGTTCTTAAAAACGTCACAAGTTGTGTGTGGCTGATGTCCCGCATCGCAGCAATCCATTAGACCACCCTAGTCTTTACGAACGGCCCATTCCGATACCCGGGGGAGAGATAGTGTGGTCACATTGCGGGCATCTTTTCCTAATTGAAAGTAAAGACGGACAAATTGCATAATGCCTTTTAATCCTATTACCCGATATCGCCTAGAGTACTTGAAAATGTAACTACGTAATAGATCGTCGGTCTATTCCGAGTGAACTTTGTTTAAAATGCTTTTATACTGTAAATACTTGTTCGCGTTGTATGTGTAGAATATAATTTTTGGCCGCTACTCGGAAACTGTTAGTTTTCTCGCCAAAGAAAATGTATAAAATATAAAATTAATTTTCTTTGTAAGTAACTTAAGCACTTGTGTTACGGATGTCAGAAACAACAATGGTATTACAAATATATAATAAAACATTAGATATTAACACCCAGACACAGAACAAACACAAGTATTCATCACACGAATGTTTGTCCTGGGTGAGGACCGAACCCACAACTCTTGGCGCATGAAGCAGAGTCACATTTTTATTTTTTTCTTAGTAATTATAAATTTGTATTATCTTATTTCACACCAGGCCCACTCTGAAACATGGTTCAAAGTTAAATATGATTCTTATAACTTTGTTAATACTGTTGTTGAAAAAAGTAACTACCGAGTTTCTTGCCGGATTCTTCTCGGTAGATGCAACATTCCGAACCGGTGGTAGAATCATATCTCTTTGAACTGTTTTTGACGATTTATAGGTGTCTTTTTGAAACCTATATAAATAAAGAATATTTTGACTTTGACTTTGACTACGGAATGCGCCATCAAGCCCGTCAAATATAAAACTGGGTTGAGTAAGATTGCAAATCGTGAAAAAACGTTGTAATTGAAATACACAATACAATAACAAATATTGCTAGAAGGAATTCGCTTCGCATTCAACTAGCTGGGCAACTTTTTTTAAATTAACTTTGCAATAATAGCAAAGACATTTAAAGACAATTGCAAGAAAACGTTCGGTCTTTAATTGAATACTCGTATGAGAACAAAAATGCCGCCTTTTTATCTCGGCCATTGAATCGAACGAGCGTCTTAACGTGCATTATAAGGCGTCATTGGTAATAAGTGCGTAACTCGGCGTATCTGATCTCGTGGGGGGGGGGGTGTATCGGAACAGTTAAAAGATAATGCGAGCGTAGTCTCCTAATAACATTTGCATATCTTAATGCGCGCCCGCGGCGCCGAGCGGGCTTAAGCGGCGTATACACCTGCAGGCTTTGTCTGCCGTTATTTTCACTTTTATTCCTATGATAACGATGGTAGATATCATAAAGAACAAACAAACAAGCACGCATCTTGATGATGATTTGTTAATATTAGTTCGCATTCATACCAATACTTTGGCGACGTGAAGACTGCACATCCATGTTACTATGGTTGCAGTTTTTTTTTTTTTTTTTTTTTTTTTTTTTTTTTTTTTTTTTTTTTTTTTTTTACTTGGGGAACTCCCACGAGCCGTCACCCTCCGGACGGGGATCCAGAGGGCGGTGTGTCGGACTCGAACCGACTAAACCCCAAGGTGGCCTCCAGCGGCGCAGTTCCGGAGGAGCCTGTATCCCCACTGTCGGGACTATACGACAGCTCCTCCGGTAGTGCGCGGTGCTACGCGGCCCACCTCGCGCGGCGGTGGTCGATGCCGTGCAGCCCACGACAATAGTCGTCGGATGCACAGCACCGAGCACGCGCGCGCGTCGAGACATGCCAGGCCACCCAGCATGTCTCAACCACTCCGCCCAGGATTCAGACGCCGATCATCCCCGTGACCGGCGTCGTGGGCCCACTCTCGCGCTGTGCCCTCTGCTAAGCCAGAGGGGCACGCGGAGAGCGCCTCGTCGAAGGGGCCGCCTTCCGCCCGGCGACCCAGATTGAGGGTCTAGCCCTGTCGTCGCAGAGGGAGAGCATCGAGACGCTCAATCCCTCCGCGACCCGCCACGACGCGACCCAGCGCGCCCCTGTCGGGTTGCCGAGGATAGGGAGGCGAGCAACGACAACACTCAGCTCCTCCTCTTCCTCGGCAACCCTGGTCCGGCCGCGGTGGTTACAGCCGGACCGCCGCAACTGCCCGGTAGCAAATCGTGCAGTCGCGGCTCACCTCGGGGTCCTTCTTCGCTTCAGCCCTGCCATGTCAGGGCCTACTAAGCCCCCCCGGTACGACAAACCGAGGACCCCGGCGGGGGGGTACTATGGTTGCACTATAATAACCAGTCAGGCTATATCCAACATTAAAATGAATCCTAGCCAAGAACCGGACTTAATACTATGTAGGAGATTAGAAATTGCAAACATTGCTACACGCATACTCTTGCCAGTAGAAAACTTATTTCCATTTATTCATCATGATTATTATTCACATACAGAACCGCAGGTTCTCGAATACAGATCACAGTTGGTCTCTTAAATAGTCATGAAGTGCCGACGGGCAGTCGCGGCAACGGTTCGTTAGCAGTAACAGGCCTACATGCCGTACCCGAGTATTGGACGCGGCACGGAATATCGTACACGTCAGTCGAGAATGGCCGTTCCCAGTAACGAGTATGATGAGTGGATGGCACGTTATACGTTAATTGGGATCGAATAACATATGCCAGATGGTGCCAAGGTAGCGTAGTAATACGTTACTTGCTTTAACATCTCTCCTTGAGTTATACCAGAAAATTTTCCTAATGATACTAATGTAGATCAAAACGCTGATGAAAAGTGGTTTGGAACTGTCCTCGGTAACTTAAGGCCAGGTTTAAAGCATTAACACTCACACACTCTTAACACTCACTCTCTATCGTGGTCTTGTTTAGTTTGTCAAAATAACATTTATCATTTCGACATATTCATACAATATATTATTATCTAATATTGAGCGGTGGCAGCTCAATGGTAAGGACACGCGCCTCTTAACCGAGGAGTGCGGGTTCAAACCCGAGCACGTACCTCTGGATTTTTAAAATCTATGTACGCATTTATACCACTAGCTCGACGGTGAGGGAAAACGTCGTGATGAAACCTGCAAATTCAAACAACTTTGAATTTGTAACCATGATCCAAAAATTGTCTGGTTCCCCTATCTTAGGGTTACGAAGGTCAGATTGGCAGTCGCTTCAATGTAATTACCAAACTCGCTAAATCCTGGATCATGGTCTAAGCGGACCCCGTCTGAGCACGGGATATAACGCTAGGAAAATGATATTATTATCTAATATACAAATATAAAACTTGTAATTTGAATTAGGCCGAATTATCTAGGGTTATCAATTAAATATAGGATTTAAAAAAAATACAAACTGTGATCCTAGACCAGCAGCGTGTCGTAAAAGGCAACTAATTGACTGGCTCGATGGCGCATTCGGTAGTGACCCTGCCCCATGCGCCAAGAGTTGTGGGTTCGATCCCCACTCAGGACAAACATTCGTATGATGAATACTTGTGTTTGTTCTGTGTCTGGGTGTTAATATGCAATATTTAAGTAAGTATATATTTGTAATACCGCTGTTGATTCTGATATCCGTAACACAAGTGCTTAAGCTTACCTCAGAGTCAGATCAATGTATGTACGTGGTAGGATATTATATTATATATTATTATAATTGTGTATTCGTCCGATGTTGTCTGGTACTTAAAAAAGAATGTGCCAACTGTGTTTCTTGCCTAGCATGTCGTAAAAGTCGACTAATGGTATATGGGGTTGTGGGTATGTGATTGTGTAGGCGACGAGCTACAGCCACTTTTAACAATTTTCCTAGATGGAAAGCCCAGTTTTGTTTTTGGCTGAATGTGGTTAAACGGGCCTGCTATTCCTTTGACTCTGCCTACCCCTTTGGGGATTATGGGCGTGATGTTATGTTTTGTTTGTTTGTATTGGGTTTATAATTGTGTAGATGACGAGTTAATCACTGATTTTCACAATTCTCTATTACAAGTCGAGCTAAAGGAGTCTGCTGCTACTTGAACTCTGCCTTTTCTTGTCTATATGGAAATTGCAGACGTGTTCCAAAGCGCGAAAAGTCGAGAAAGGAAAGCATGGATAGTTGCTCTAGCGTCTATCGAGTGTATAGTCGCCTTATCGGTATTCGATACAGCTAATATCGAGTCGATAAACAACGCACGCGCTTGTGCAAACAAAGCGTCGTCGTAATTGTGGATTAATAATAATGGCGCAGAACTCGTATGCAGATGAGCGCCGAGTAATCTGTCTCAATTAATATTAATGCGCGATACTCGATGCGTGGGCGATGTTCCGTAGTTCTGCGTTATCGCCCTCTACGTACACACGGAAATCTCGGGTAATATTAACAAATCCCAGGATCACTGTACTGAGCGATGTTGATAGCTTTAGGAGTAATTGAATTGGTGAATTTTGAAATGTACAAAATTAATCACAGAACCTTGATAATAGATTAAATTTGCTAACACATCATCATCTTCCCTAGCGTTATGTCCCGTGCTTTGACGGGGTCCGCTTAGACCACGATCCAGGATTTAACGAGTCTGGTAATTACATTGAAGCGACTGCCGATCTGACCTTCGTAACCCTAAGACGGGGGAACCAGACAATTGTTGGATCATGGTTACAAATCCAAAGTTGTTTGAATTTGCAGGTTTCATCACGATGTTTTCCTTCACCGTCGAGCTAGTGGTATAAATACGTACATAGACTTAAAAAATCCAGAGGTACGTGCCCGGGTTTGAACCCGCACTCCTTGGTTAAGAGGCGCGTGTCCTTACCATTGAGCTACCACCGCTATCAATATATATATCTATAAATTTGCTAACACATGAAACTGTAAAATCATCGCTAGATTATAGTAATCTCGATAGAGACTAGTAAAACCAAAGCTCTGAGCGTAGAAATGCCGTCTATGCATAAATATAAAGTAGTGTTGCTAGTTCATATAAATAATAACAATAATAATGTCCTCGTAACCGATATCGGTCACGGCGGCCAATCTTAACGAGGATTGGCCAACTGCGCAGGAGATATTATAGTGCACAAGTGTGTGCGCAAACACAGGTGCACTCTCTGTTCCTTTACTCTCATTATAATCAGATGAGACGGCAATTCGACATGGACGAAGAGAGGTCAGGCGCAGGACCAACGGCTTAACGTGCTTTCCGAGGCACGGGGGCGATTGAACCGCCAAGTAAGTTTGAGTCACTCTCCAATTCATATATAGAACTTTCGAACCCACTACCGAAGTTAAAGAACAGCATAGCAAATCTTGTTATAACTAGATGTAAATAATTCGTCTAGATCACTTATCCAGTTCGATTACAGAGCTTTTGTTTCAAGTGCAATTGATTAACTGACTGAAAGCCGATTGTATCAGGTACCCACTTCTCCCCTAACCTTTAAACAAGTTTCATATATAGGGGCGATATATTGTAGAGCTCAAGAATAATGGAGGCGTACATTCTATATGTAAAACCGGCATCTTCAATATTGAAAACGTGAACAACCTCATAGAAGCCGTGCGTCTTTTGTGACCCAAAAATGTTGTTTACGGGAAAATGTGGCGCAAAAACTGCAGCGAATTCACGTGACGCACGGCGCATGAAAGGGGCATTCACGGGCGCACAATGGCGCGCACGGCGCCGAACCGATGGAGGCGCGCTTTGTGCCGCGCTCAAAAACTAAGCCAGGCTTGCATACGTCACCGCATATTATGGTTTCGTACAAAAAACGCTTGAATTCCGTAGTTATATCTAACTAACTCTTAACCTGATTAAATGATAAAAAATCGTGATTTTCGTTCCACATTTCGTTCTTTACCAAGAGGATTTCCACAAAAAAGACATTTACAATGTGATTCTGACGGTCATAATGCAATAACAATGAAATTCCGTTAGCAGTATCTTAATTATATAGATGACATATTGGTGCAAGAACGGAGCCCTGAAGTGCTCCAGTTTAAGAGAAAAGCAATGCAAATCTTTTCAAGATGAACAAAAAAATCTGCGTCCGATTAGAAAGTTTCCGATCGACTCTTGAAGTTAAATATGCTTAACTGTATGAAGCATATGTTGATACACAATGACATTTTAACTCTAAGGCCTTGGCTAACAAAGGTGATAAATAAATGTATTTGGTCATATCTCCTATTCAAAAGTATGTGCATTAAAAAATGAATTGCTTCGATATGGAGCCGTTTATGGTTAAGTCGTAAACTAATAAATTATTCGCTAAGTTATCAATTGAATACTTAGTTAGTTCCACAACGTCTACAGGATTTTGAAGTAATTTGTACTTTGCAGTCTTAATTATAGTTATTACTAATTTCAAATTTAATATTCGTGAAATCTGACAACTAAATCTAATATGATGAAATACATTAGTCTGGCTACGACGTAGCAACTTCGTAGCGTACATACAAACATGTCACTTGGCAAATTAATTAGCCGTACTCCACGTACATTCCAATCAAATACTTACAATCAAACTGTTTTATGCATGCATAGCTAATAATTTTGAGTGCATTAATGTAATTTTGCTATGGATTAGTAATTCGGTCTTACTCATAGTATTGTATCAAGTAAGCCACGATTATTGTAACATTTTCTGCACTACTTCAAAATGACAATTGCCACTAATTTTGTTTAAAGAGTTTAGTGTGTCTGCAATATTATTTAATAGAGATGTTGACACATGTTACCAATTCATGTAAAGTTATGTTTTATACATTATAAAAACCTATAATATCATTTTATTCGTCATAAGTTCAAGAATGTCCCATGTTGGTCTGGGACTTGGCCCATGTTAATCTGGGACAAAAAAAAAAGAATGTGCCAACTGTGATTCTTGCCTAGCATGTCGTAAAAGGCGACTAATGGTTTACGGGCTTTTGGGTGTGTGTCTGAGTAGGCGACGAGCTAGCCACTTGTCACTCCTTTTTCACAGCTTTCTATCCAACCCAGCCCACTGTCCCGTGTTGGTCTGGGACTTAAAAAGAATATGCCAACTGTGGTTCTTGCCTAGCATGTCGTAAAAGGCGACTAATGGTATATCGGGTTTTGGGTGTGTGATTGTGTAGGCGACAGGTTAGCCGCTTGTCACTGCTTTTTCACAATTTTCCATCTAACCCAGCCCGGCTTTGTTTTTGGCTGAATGTGGTTGAGGGGGCATGCTACCCCTTTGACTCTGCCTACCCCTTCGGGGATTATGGGCGTGATGTTATGTATGTAAGTTCAAGAAAATTAGAAGTATCACCAATCAGGTTAACTTTGACATTGTCACGTGACAGTTTCAAGTGTTTTGGCGGGAATTCTAAAAACAAATTTTAATTACTTAAGTATTTTTTTATTGAAATTAAGTAGAAGTATTTTTTTATGAAATTAATATTTTCGATAATTTATCTATTAAAATATATGTTATTATAATGCTAAGTAATAGTTTAAACTCTAAGAATTAGTAGTCCTCGTAGGCGGATCTCCAAAGGCAGGTTGGCGGCAAGGCGCAGCGTCGCACGGTGGGCCACAATGCGCGCGGGCCGCTCCCCCGCCCCCGCGGATGCGGCCCGGCCCCTTTGTCGCGACTGCGCTCTTTATAATTGGCCCCATTCAGCCAGGGCCAATTGTTGCAAATTGAAATACGTATTTCAATGTTAATATCCGCCGCGGATACAATACTTGTGTGGCATAAACAACGGACAAAGGAACGTCGTACATGAGGAAATGTGTAGTTGGGGTTTGTTACGTATGAATACAAGTATTTTGACGTCAACATGTTATGGACGGGGCGGTGATAGCTCAATGGTAAGGACACGCGCCTCTTAACCGAGGAGTGCGGGTTCAAACCCGGGCACGTACCTCTGGATTTTTTCAAATCTATGTACGTATTTATACCACTAGCTCGACGGTGAGGGAAAACATCATGATGAAACCTGCAAATCCAAATAACTTTGGATTTGTAACCATGATCCAAAAATTGTTTGGTTTCCCTATCTTAGGGTTACGAAGGTCAGATCGGCAGTCGCTTCTATGTAATTACCAGACTCGCTACATCCTAAATCATGGTCTAACCGGACCCCGTCTAAGCACGGGACGTAACGCTAGGAAGATGATGATGTTATGGACGGGGCACGGACCAGTAAAAAAAGAAGCACTCCGCGCCACTTACTAGACATTGAAGCTCTCAGGTGCTCCAACTTGACACGCAACTACCGTCACACATTGTCAAAATAAGCGCTCCATATGATACATGTCTGATATCGGGTATCCATAAGTATCACTTACACATGCATAAACGTGGCTTCACCCTATAGTATGACAGCGTGGAGTCCTTTTTTTACTAGTCCGTGGGACTAAGGATACGTTTATGAAATCTCAGAACAGCGGATTTTATAAGTCATCTCCACAAAAAATCAGTTACTGTCAAACTTTTATTAAAAGTACCTACATAAAACTATGTGTTAAGAAAAATACTGTGTCCTATCTGAATGATATTGGTTCATCACTGCTGATTAATCTTATTCTTATTCAAATAAATGTATTTTAGGAAAGTAGACCACAATATTTGTTTTATCATTCAGTAGTTATACGACTATTAAATAACAAAGCTTTACCAACATCAACATTGAATTTGATCCTCTTTCTAGAAGAAATAAAATATATAACAGCTTTAGGTACCAAATAAAATAAATTATTATTCAAAAACAAATCTAAATAAATAACTTTTATAATAATTTGAAATAAATAATAAAGAAAAATTTTTTTTTTCACAATTAAATGTATGGTGAATATGGTACACGTAGGACTGTTGAACATTTGTTCCTTGATGAATTATTAAGTATGTTTACTATGAAGTAATTATTGAGGTATGTATATTATATCTAGCAATATATAAGTTCTTATATTTGACTTCTCATATGACAACACGTAGGGTATGTAAATGAAACAACAATTTTATTACGACACTTTATTTAGGCAGAAATCGATAAAATATTAACAATATGCGCCCAAAAATAGTGTCCGATACAGTTAGGTCTTGAACTTATACTAACATTACCGCTCTTGAGTATTTGGTTCATATTTCATTAACTTTATTACATCTATTAACTCCTTTTGATAAATTCTTATGGAATGTGTATCTAACACTTACGATAGATTTCTAAACAATATACTTTATGTGCAGAAAGATCTACTTAATACAACAATAAAGATAATAACATAATTGTTTACATGGCACTTAATAATAAATAACTTAAAAATAAATAAATATCTACCGAAATAAAACTTATTACTGATAACAAATTTGATAATTGAACGAAACGCAATTACCTAAAGCCATTTCACCTCATTCATACTACCCCCGCATTCTTACAAATTCTCCTCACTCATTCCAATTAACTAATAGGACAAATAAAACAATTACGAACGACTTTATCATCTAGGACAACGATGAATAGAGCTAACCACAAAATATTGCAACGGATCCACACTTATGACCTTCAAAACGGACTCCTGATGGCACTTAAACGTCACAAGTGCAACCCGCCCATAAATGTTTGTACCTATTAATAAAATAGTAAAATGAAACGCTCAAAACTGTTCCGAGGTGTGGAGTAGGCGCGCGCTCCGCTCGGCAAGCGCGCGGCCGGCCGCGTCCGCGCCGCCGCCTTGACGCTCACAGCATCGACATGACCGATGTCTTCCGTACAGGACAGTCTTTTGCGCCATGGCACTTAAGTCTGTCTTAAGAGATCGTTACAAGAGCTTATAAAAGGACAATCGCCGTGAGATGCTTTTGCCAACTGATACCTACTTTTTATTATCACTTGCAGCTGTCCTGAATCCCCTTAACGCAATTTATCTAACTAATTGATCGATACGGTATGGCACATCTGATTTTCTGTTCTCAAAGTCATTCGACTGGTCCACCCTACGCCAATTTCTAGTTCAGACTTTAGCATTTCGAACTTTAAACGTGAGAATAACGGACTGAACATCGGTCGAAACGAAACGAAACGAAACGTGTTGTTGACTTACGTTCCAACGTTTATATTTGCGTCAAGATTTCATTAATAACCCAAATTTCACTTGAACTTTTAGAGACATTTTATTACTACTTACAAAGACAGTCAAAAGGGGCGGATTTAGAAATATTAGGCAAAGACGCCTGTTTGAAAACAGGATTTTACGTACGAAGACATATCTACATTTTAAAATGTAGGGTTTCGTCTAAAGAAGCACCTTTAATATTTACGTCGAGAAACCTACGAAATTCAGTTTTACTCAATTTAATTGATTTTAAATTTAATGGTGCGCTCCGCGTAAATTTGTAACCAAGCAATGTCTGTGCAATAAGAACTCCTCGTACATGTACCAAATATTGGTACTGTACCTTACACTGATTCTAAGCTGATGTATCTTTATATTCAGATGAAACGCAAGTGCAAGACATGTAAACAATAGTTGCGTCATTTCTTTCTCCTGACGTCATTAATTTTTTCAAACAAAATAGATGCATTTACCGCAGCTGTGATGAAGTTACCTATCCTACCGCCACACCGGCATTCCTTAAACTTACTGGTGCTGAAGATAAGCATCTGCATTAACAGATACTTGATGATTGGGCTGCAACACCATCCCGAGTCGTAGTTAGAGAGTTGGAGATCAGGGCTTAGACAACTACTGACTAATTGCAGAGCATCACGAAGTAAATAGTCTAGGATAGTCTAGGATTAAGTCGTATTACTTCTGATTAGTTGTGACCACAGATTGACTAGCTACTAGTGCCTAGTAGTCCGTTAACTTTCTAAAAAAAATGGGTCTAAACTTTAATGACAGCAGAATATTTAATGCTTATCAATCTGTGGATCTGACTAATCATAATTCAATAACTTTATGATGTTTCTGCGACACCTTAGTTTCTATCGAAGAATGTTTAGTAATCGCTAATCTAAACTACCTATTACGACAATGAATTTAAGGGTCCCTAAATGTGATGTTCACTTCTTTAGACCCATAAAGCCCAAAAGTCCTTCGCCAGTCCGGAAGCTGTTGCCAGTGCCCACGTCTCGTGCGTCTATGACCACGGTTCGGCAGCCCTTCTCCGGATGCTCGACCCAGAAGAGCTAGGCGTACATCTTCTCGTAGTCGAGGAGTTCCTGCAGGTTCCCGATGGAGATCTCCTGCACGTGCTTCCCGGCGAAGTGCAGGTAGTCGTGTTCCGGCTCTTTCTCCCCGATGGAGCGCTTGCGAACTGAAATAAAAGGAAATTGTTCCGATTAGCGACTAATGACACTTTTCACCATGAAACATACACACACATACACACTTATCACGCCGTTAATCCTTGAGGGTAGATAGGAAGGCCAAGTTCTTTAAACTACTTTCAGCAAAAAATATTGGGTCACGTTAAATAGCAAATTTAATTTTGAATAAAACCATGAAACTTTACACACCTCGCTGACTGTCATGTTTAGCCAAAGGCTCTCTGTAGAAATGATCATACGAAATAAGTCCTTTAATTATCTGATCATCTGCAATCCCAGCGCCCGGAACCCAATATACAAAATATCAGATTCTTTTTCAGATTTTAGATTAAAATTCAGGTTTTTAGACTTCCCAAATCCGGGATCATAGTCTCAGAGGACCCTGACCGATCAGGATATAACGCTAGGAAGTAATTCCTTTGCAATGCTCTAAACTCGATTCAGACCATTTCCCTGGAGGGATGATCAGAGAGAGCCGAGCGTCATACGACACGGTTATCCTTTTCAAAGCTGTTCCTCAAGTAAACATTGTGAGGCGGACTCACTGATGTTGTCATCCTTCTGCAGCTGGTAGGTAGGCTTCTCCAGACACTTCTCGGCGAAGAGGCCGGCGTAGGGCGCGGGCGCGGGCGGCAGCAGCGCGCGCAGGTGGCTGCGCACGCGCATCACGTCGAACGCGTCGCCGCGCTCGATGCTCACCACGAACTCGTCCGGGCTCAGCACCACTGACGGGTCCAGCTCCATCACGAAGCATCGGTTCTTGTCCACGATGGCTGGGGAGCCAGGCGAGAACATAGTTACGACATACCAAAGGCATGGCAATACAAGTATACAAGAATCACTATTTTTCTCTAAATTGTGGTTGATGTTAGCTGATTTGCATTTTCTTCATCGCCAATAGACATATTATAATCCTCATATAGTAGTTTTGCATAAGTTAGAACAATAAAATGATATTCATAAAACCATATCTCATGAATAAAGAATGTATATGGAGGTACATTATAGGGCTAATTTTAATGGACGATAGCCAGGAAGATAATTATTTAATTTCATATTAATTCCACCTGATCACTAGTCAGTACTACTTTGTAATCTTTTATAACCAACCGAAAACGAAAACCATAAATGTGTGCTTTCTTGATCTATGTATTTATACACACTACAACAATGTTATTACATTAGTAGTACTAGTAAAGAGATTACTACTAGTTGTAGTCAAATACTGTAATGAATATGGTAACAATAATCCTTACAAAGCATACGTTTTGTAGCAAAAGTAAAATATCTACATTATTCTGATGACATCATCATCAAGTCTGTGTCAAATAAGATAGTAATTAGAAAATCGAATACTCATCAAAACGGAGAAAGATCAATCTATATTTTTGAACCCACTATACTATACATAACTTCATGCCAGTTCTCTTGCGCCATAGACAATGACAACTGAGTGCCATATGACACGGTTCTTACACACCTCAGACTTCTTTGACTAGTAGTATTAAAAAAATATATATATGCGGTTGAATTGATAACCTCCTCCTTTTTTTGAAGTTGGTTGAAAGCGACGAATATACTAAAATACGGATGACTACTACAACCAGAAGCGCTAATATTTTTGATCAAAGATATCAACTAAAACTCGCACCAGTAGCGTTAGCGTTGAAGTCGTGCACGAAGACGACGTTGTTCCCACCGTTGTAGACGAGGATCTTCTCGAAGTTGTCGTCCGTGTTGATGTCGAAGCGCTCCAGCAGGTTGAAGGCCCCGTCGCTCTCCTCTGCACTCAGCACCGTCACTTCCGGCTCGTCGACGCTCCAGCGCAGCGGCACGCGGGATGATGCTAGTGCTGCCTGCTTCTGCAGACGGACGTCCTGCCGAACATGTTGGGATCGGTCATCATTAAGCACGCTATAGTCACTTGAAATTTTCTTACTATCTCATTTCATACTAGGCAAACCCAATCGCATAGAGTTCAATAATTTTCATACATACCTAGTACCTACACTTATTAACATAGCTCCTTAAAATCCATAGTACAAAGTTGAATAATTATTCATTAGTTCGATTATTTAACGTTAAGCATCTTTATTCCAGCAAATCCTGTCTCTGTATCGACCCTAAGTCAATTCTTATTCATTGTTCGGATTGATCACAAAAAACGGTTTATCTGAAATTTCCAATAACAGGTAATAAATAGTGGAAGTTCTTTCACAGTTCAGCAACGATAGACTGCCAGAAATAGGTCATTTTATAAGTCTTAAACTCCGGCATTGGTAGCATTGTTGAAAAACTTAAATATTGTTGAAAAAAAAACATTAAAAACATTTATTCATAATTTTTTTCAAAATTTTCTTTTTAACAATTTTCCATCTAACCCAGTCCATTGTCCCATGTTAGTCTGGGACTTACGCATGTCGTAAAAGGCTTCTAATTGTAGATATATCCGATTTTGGGTATGTGATTGTGTAGGCGACAAGCTAGCCACTTGTCCCTACTATTTCACAATTTCCCATATAACCTAGCCCACTTTTATTATTGGCTGAATGTGGTTAAAGGGGCCTGCTGCCCCTTTGACTCTGCCTAGGTACCTCTTCGGAGATTATAGGCGTGATGTTATGTTATGTCATGTTATTTATTCATACTTTGGATAAAAGTATTTTCAAAGGCTTTACAAGGTCTACGACGCACTTGTGATGCCACTGATGTTGCAAATTAACGTTACAGTGACCACTTATCTTCCTGTACATATGTTTGTCGTCTTTACCCGTATAAACATTTAAATAAATAAATAAATTCTAAATAAATTCACCAGACTGACACACCAATTCCCTAGTTCCAAACTAAGCCTATGCTTGTGCTATGGATACTAGGTGAACGGATAGACATACTTAAATACGTTTATAAACATCCATGACTCGGGTACAAATGTCCATGTTCATCACACGAAACATTTGCCCATTGAAATACTACAATTGCCTGTTCAAGACTCACCCTGGGAACTTCAATGGGTATAGCGCAGTAGCCCTTGTACCAGGGCGACTCCTGGTGCGCGTCGCAGTAGTAGACGAGGCCGAGCACGGCGCCGGCCAGCAGCAGCACAACCGTGAAGCTGAGCATCAGCAGGCTGCAGTTGGAGCGGTAGACCATCACGTGCGCGCGCCGGGGCGGCCGCGGGCTCACGCGCTCCTGCAAACAGCCAAGCTACTGATGACCAATTGGATACTTCACTAGAAATAATATTTAAGTTAGTGTGTGAGTTAACAAACAAAAAAGGATATACATATTTTTTCTTTCATCCAGCAAACCAAAAAAGTCGAAGATCCAGCCTGTTCAAATTCTGCGTAACGTCACTAAACCCCAAAAATGTTAAGTACCAGGTAAGGTTCCTAAACTTTGCACGCTACATCTTCGTAATTTTTTGTTGAGTATTAGATAAGTAGGTAAATACAATGCGAAAGTGGAAGAATGCACATATCGCAGAAGAACCCTACGCACTTACCATGATCAAGTTGATCATGTGTTTATGGAAGGTGGTGTTAGGAGACATAACAGGTTACCGTAGAAAAAATACTTAGTGTATGAAAAAAGTTAAAGGGCGAGTGAGGTGTGTAAGGATAGTATCATATGGAAATTAGTTCTCTCTGCCTACTCCTTTAGGGAATTGGCGTGATCAGTGCCGTCTCTAACCTATTGGAGGCCCTGGGCACATTATTTTTTCAATTTACCAATAGATTAATTAATTTCCTTATGTGCCCAGTTGCAACGTTGCACTAGGGGGCCCTCTTGATCGCGGGGCCCTGGGCACGTGCCCAGTGTTCCCAGTGGGAAAGAGGGGCATGGGCGTGATGTCGTAAGAGGCAACCAAAGGTATCTCGAGTTTTGGGTATGTGATTGTGTAGGCGAAGAGCTAGCCACTTGTTACTACTTAACCCAGCTGTTTTATTTTTTTAGCTGAGTTTGGTTTAGAGGGCTTGCTGCCCCTTTGACTCAGCCTACTCCTTTGAGGATCACATGATGTTAAGTAAGTAACTGACGGATTTCATATAATCTACTGAGAAAATCGCCATAGATTAAACAGAGGCGTCACAAAACTCAAAGCTGGCCATTTTGTCTGCGCAATCGTTTTAAATGTTGGCGCTCAATTTACTTTCGATTTGTCTGTCAGTAGGAATTACAAGGCTGTCTGCAAAAATGTAATAGTTGCCCGTTTTTGTGTTTCACTTTCAGGGTTTTGGCGCCCCTTGATCACTAGGGTCTAGAGCGACCGCTCCTCTCGCTCTACCCTAGAGCCAGCGCTACGGTTGAGCAACATCAACTGGACCGGTTCAGAAGCCAGCTCCGTGTGCGAAGTGTTTGGTACACAACCTATACTTACATTCAAATGGCGACTGATTGGCAGACGAAAGGACCTTTGAAACAAAGGGTCCCAACTTGGTTAATTTGAACCTTTGAATTTTAATCATTTGAACCTGATCTGAGCAAAACAAGCGCCGTATTAGCTTCGAAACTAGAGTAGCGAATGCTGCCATTCCCGCGTATTTAATTATAATGTTATTTTTATTCCTATAAATTTATACAACGCAATGCCTTTGACCAAATATGTAGCCCAAAATACTAACCATTTATGGTAACAAAACAAGGAAATCATTTGTTGGACATTTTTATGTATAATGAACTCTATTAACCTATTGAAATAGGAGTGGGTACATAAACCATTGCCGCGAACATCATACTACGACCTACTCCAGCCGGTCCGTTGGTACCTAGTTATATAGTCTTTGACTGACTCGTTGGTCTAGTGGTAGCATGCACCGCCAAAGGCCCAATGGTTCCCGGGTTCAAATCTCGGGTCGGGTCATAAATTTGTGGCAGGTCATTTCAATATTGAAATTACTCAGTAACAGTCCGGAGTCAAGAAGTTAGCGGTTCAATCACTCCCGTCACCCATGCCTCGGAAAGCACGTTAAGCCATTGGTCCTGCGCCTGACCTCTCACCGGTCATGTCGAATTGCCGTCTCACCGGACTATGAGAGTGAAGGAATAGAGTGCACCTGTGTTTGCGCACACATTTGTGCACTATAATATCTCCTGCGCAGTTGCCTATTCTCGTTGAGATTGTCCGCCGTGACTGATATCGGTTATGCTGGGGCCACACTAGCGTTTAACGTCAATGCCCATTATCTCGATAATTATTGCGATAATTTTTACCGCATTAAAAATGGGTGGCTACACTTCAACGGTCAACATGAATGCTCATTATTGGCGATAAAAACGGCGTTGAATTTACTCTAATATGTGTAATGTGGCCGCTTCATCGCATCAATTCTCGCGTTAATCTCTTTGATGTACCGCCACTTGAGCTATCGCCTAATGGCAAATGGCATTGTTAATGCCATTGTCAAATTATCCCGTTAAGTTGTGGCTACACCTATGGTGAACGTCCATTATCGCGATAATTAATGGCATTTCTCGTTAGTGTGGCCCCAGCATTAGGAGAACATTATTATTATTACATTATTATCTATAATATAGCCTATATATATATGTAATCTATTTCCAATAATTGTCAACTAATAGTTTAGTTAGTTAGTCAACTGATGGCAAACGGCAACTAAGTATATACTATGTATATATATCGGCTATCAGGCTATTCCACATCCCCTTTAAACTTCTATTAATCATCTATTAGTCAATAGACGTATGTTTTTACTAAAGCGGGACCCTTTTGACCTTGCATGTGCGCACTATAATGATAACAAATGAATCACAATCAAAGCATATGGATGATAATAAAGCAAATGCAAAGTAATGTTTGTTGTCTATTCAAAAATAGCTACGCTGCTGACCCGACCGCCAACAGTGTGACCGCCAACCTACGACTAGGTGTGGTTGGATTTATAGGTTTTTCTAGATTCAACAGGTATCAAATAGGTATGTGGTTCAAGATCATAGATGGATTGGGATTTTTACCACTTCCAAAAATAATAGCGCTCTGGGTGAAAATGTAACTTCTTTGTAAAATATCCCTAGTGGGATATTTTATAGCGATTTTAGGAATTTTTACTTACAAAGATATGTTACACTAGCTTCCGCGGCTTTGCTCGTATGGTACATCGATGTAACATAGCTTTTGTGTTATTCTATTCTAAGTATAAGCTATACTATTGCAGTTTCATTGAATTCCACGCAGTACTTTTTGCGTGAAAGAATAACAAACATCCACATATCCATTCAAACTTGCACGTTTTTAGTATTAGTAAAACTAGTAAGAAGTAATTTTAACTGACTAAAAGAGCTTGTGAACAAGCGATGCGCATGCGCCAACAGTTTTTAGTGGAGCTTTGTAAATACTATTTAGTCAAAATATAACATGGCATAAAAATTATCGTAACCGATTTTATTAATGATTCTGTAAAGAAACGTTTTCAGGTTTCGTATACTTAAACTAAAAATAATTATCTTAAAAAAAATATATTGTTTTAAGAAATAAGATTTTATTCAATTTTAAAAATGTAGGTAGATATAAATAATAACCAATCATATTATCTACCCGCAAATTCATTATTAAGCTCATTAAAATTAGTAGCAAGGATAGCATAAGCACCAGGACCTAAATACAATAAGTACCCATACATAAAACAAATAAATTGATACTCACAGGGTCATATCGGCTCTCCACGACGAGCGGGGCACTCATCACGTCGGGTTTCCTCCCCATGTCGCTCGCTTTAGTTATCACCGTCATTTTGGCGAATACCGAGCACCACCTTACTGTGTCGTAGCTGCGATGCACTGGAGCGCACTATTTATGGCTCATACAAATAAATCAATACATACTCGGCGAAATACGCACTTTGGAACCTTGTTTATTTTTTCTGCGCCTGTACCGGATCTGGTACAGTCGGGAAAGGAAGGAATTAATGCAAGTCGATAGGGAAAATTGTTGCCAGAATATAAACTACTTAAATGGAATTAATTTTTTTTCTTTGTAATTGATAAAGTATCAAATCACCACTACAAATGTATATAAATCTGCATAACAAAATTATATTAATACTCAATCCGAAATTGTTCAAATAGAACCATATCGATTATCGACTACTTAAGATCGATACAAACAAGTATTCAATTGACAACAAAAAAAATAGGTTACGTTACGATGGTACAACGTTTGTCAAAAGTTGTCTATGGCACACATAAAAAAAGAAAAGAATTTGAGGAAACGGACGATTATTAGTTTCATTCGTGTTGTAGAATATTCTGTGTTGAAAAGAGGTTAAATGAATCAGCAGCGCATTAGAGTGCCGTTAAAACATGTTTGATTAGTTTCTTACGGAATTATTTTATGTTAATCCTTTGTTTCATTGTGTAATTACCACGCTAGTTATAAAACTGCGAGCACAAATAAAATGGCGACTGACCAAGCAAAAAACCGCATGCATGTATTCAAGAACACTGGAAAAGATGTCGATGTAAGTATAAAATGTACCAAAATATATCTTTTAACAATATGATGTTGCTTTCAAGAATATCACCCGGCACATTTGTATCTCTCACGTGTTATTTTTTAGGAAATGCGCAGGCGAAGGAATGAAGTGACAGTTGAGCTCAGAAAGAATAAAAGAGACGAAACATTACAAAAGCGTCGTAATGTGCCTATAAATGACTCGACAGATGAAGATGAGATCGAGAGGACATTGTCGGCGACCAACTTGAAGGACCTGGTTTTAAATGCGGCGAACGCGGAGAACCCTGACTTCCAGCTGGCGGCCGTGCAGCAGTGCCGCAAGCTGCTGTCCTCGGACAAGAGCCCGCCCATCGACGAGCTCATCATGAATGGCATCCTCCCCGTGCTAGTGCAGTGCCTCTCGAGAGCCGACAACCCCACACTTCAGTTCGAAGCGACCTGGGCGCTCACCAACATTGCGTCGGGCACGTCAGCGCAGACTAATAAAGTAGTCCACGCAGGCGCCGTGCCGCTCTTCCTGCAGCTTCTCATGTCCCCCCACGAGAATGTGTGTGAACAAGCAGTTTGGGCGCTGGGCAACATTATTGGCGACGGTCCTGTTCTTAGGGACTTTGTCATAGAGATGGGAGTAGTAAAGCCATTGTTGAGCTTCATTAAGCCAGAAATTTCAATTTCCTTCCTACGTAACGTGACCTGGGTGATCGTGAACCTGTGCAGGAGTAAGGATCCACCGCCACCAGCTAAGACAATTCAAGAAATTCTTCCAGCACTCAATGTACTTATAGTACACAGTGACACTAGCGTGAGTACCACTTTCTTTTCTTAGTCACAGCTTAATGGCCCCAATTAATGTTTATTGTGATTAGTTAAGTATCATTACTTACGTAAACTACTTAGAAAAATGCCACAAACAGCTATATTGCAAATAGATTTACTAGTGGCTAGCTAAAGTAGTCAAGCTAACTATTTGGTAGTGACCCTGCCCCTTGCGCCAAGAGTTGTGGGTTCGATCCCCACCCAGGACAAATATTTGTGTGATGAATACTTGTGTTAGTTCTGTGTCTGGGTGTTAATATCCAATATTTAAGTATATATTTGTAATACCACTATTGATTCTGATATCTGTAACACAAATGCTTGTGCTACTTGACTCGGAGTCAGAACAATGTATGTGATGTAGATGGATATTTATTATTATTATTTGTTGTCTTATTTTGGATATCACGGGAAGTGTTACCTTTCCAGTCCTTTGGAAGGCTTGCATGGGGGCACAGGCCTAACATGTAGAGGTCCCTTGAGACATTTTAATATGAATGTGTGATATTATTATTATTTATTACTTGTGCTATTCTTTGAAATATTCACTACCACACCACACCAATCTTGAAGTATCAATATCACCCTCACACATTTTACCCTGGTGTTTTAACTTGCCAAGTTCTGTAGGCTTCCCAATGTATTTATCTTTACAAAATTATCATAAGGCCTGTTAAAAAAATAAGATTGTAGCCTATTTTTAAATTAAATTAGCAAATAGCCTATTTATTATTAATACTATTTAAAAGGCCTGTATTCTAAGCAGTAACTTTCTCAGAGACATCTAATTGTTTATATGTTGAATAATGCATCCGGTATGATATTTTATTGTGAATGTGAGACATTAGCTTTATGGATTTTGATATATTTCTATAGACCTACCTACCTAGGTAGGTAGGTAGCTTTATTTATTGGGTATTTGATAAAACAATTAGGTAGATGTCACAAGTCCTAATTTTGATAGTGAGAAATTCATTGACTGCCGTAATTGAGGTATGACCTCTTGTTTACAATCTCACAAAAACAATCTGATACTGTATACTTGCAGCAATATACTTGCTTATTAATTCCTTTATACATATATAAATATTCATCAAGCATGTAAATGATAGTTAAATGATGTTGAATTTTTGTATTTCATTCACTTTGAAGTTAAATGGTTAACAACATATATGTTATCACAACCTGGCAAGAAAAATACCTTGTTTTATTAATTGCTCAGATGTTTCTCCTTTGCCTAATGTATTCTAATAGCTTACATTAAAACTGGCATTCTGTCTGTTACAATTAACATGTTTTTAAACTTGGATAAATGCCAAATTTTGCAAGCAACATTAGATACTCAAGACTGCTGCTTCAATAGGCGATAGACCTAGATACATAGCACCTCAGCAGTTGAAATAAAGTTTTAGATACTAAATGCAAACTTTTCATTTAATCACTGGTCAACTTTATCAATTAAAACTGTAACACGGACATTTTACATATACACTTTAAAGAAATTGCAATTTGCATATAACCTAGATTCTAACAATAACGAATATTATCTAGATCACATTTAAATATAATTTAATAAATAGTTCAAAGAACAAGCAAGAGTTTTCAAAAGCAATTGATGATAATATATATTGTAACTGTTTTCAGATCTTAGTAGACACAGTGTGGGCCATCAGCTACTTAACGGACGGTGGCAACGAGCTCATCCAGATGGTGATCGAATCAGGCATTGTGCCGAAGCTGATCCCGCTGCTGTCGCACAAGGAGATGAAGGTGCAGACGGCGGCGCTGCGCGCGGTGGGCAACATCGTGACGGGCACGGACGAGCAGACGCAGGTCGTGCTCAACTGCGACGCGCTCTCGCACTTCCCTGCACTTCTCACACATCAGGTATGCACAATATTCTTTGGTCACTTGATGTCTCTATTACTTTTGGGGAAGTTTTCCTACGATATTGACATTGAAGAAGGTGCAGAATAGTGAAGAATAGTGACTGTTAGGTTAGACCCTGAATTAAGATATATTATATGAATGAACTTTGTTGAGCTAATAGTTCAACAAATGCACTAGTTATAAAAGCCTTTATGAAAAAATTATCGGTCTTATACAAAACACTTCTCCCTGTCTAGAGACAACACTGATCACTCATTTAATCCTCAATCACAAACTTACAGAAAGAAAAGATCTGCAAAGAGGCGGTATGGTTCCTATCGAACATCACGGCAGGCAACAAGCACCAAGTGCAGGCAGTGATCGACGCCGGCCTGCTGCCGATGATCATCGAGAACCTGCGCAAGGGCGAGTTCCAGACGCAGAAGGAGGCCGCGTGGGCGGTCTCCAACCTGAGCATCAGCGGCACCAAGGAGCAGGTCGCCACGCTCATCAACTGCGGCGTCATCCCGCCCTTCTGCAACCTGCTCAGCTGCAAGGATACTCAAGTTATCAATGTGAGTACCATTGTCGCTGACAAATTATTCTGATGTACACCAATAGAGTACTACCGTGAATGAGGAGATAGTTTGCACCCTTAATCTCAAATTTATGTTATTAGATGCATTTCTAATTTGTAGTCAGTCATACCGTACAGTGGTTTCTAAAATTGTGAGTTAGTTCAATCTTATTTTATAGAACCATAACACCAAACTATTGTTGTACCTTATATCAGAAAGTTTTATAACTTACATCTATTGGTATTATTGATAATTTGTCCATGGATGTTCATGTTTTTTATGTATAAAGACAAAAATATAAAAATTGTCAAGCTCATACTACTAGTTCTACTATAGACTTCATAATGGTCGCGCTTATTCTCTTTCGCAAATACGTAAAGGCGACCCAATATTTTTGATTGTGTTTGTCATCATCCTGGAAGCTGAACTATTTATTATGAAGTATGAACACAGATGCTAAGTATACAAGTGTGTTTATCGCGACAGGTGGTGCTCGACGGTCTGAGCAACATGCTGAAGATGGCGGGCGAGAACGCGGAGCAGGTCGCCAACATGATCGAGGAGTGCGGCGGCATCGACAAGATCGAGGCGCTGCAGAGTCACGAGAAGATCGAGATCTACAAGATGGCCTACGACATCATCGAACAGTACTTCGCCGGAGAGGTCGGTGCACTTTATATTGGAATAGAATATTTGACTTCACTTAAAATTTCTTTTTATTATGCACATTTCAGTTAAATAATCAACAATGCAGTTTCAGAGGAATTTCCTTCCAGGAGTGTTTGGATTATAGAATGAACTTATCTGGGTTTTCTACATATACGTATGGAACACGCATGCGACACTCTTCGTGTTGAGAGCGTGCTTAAGTTATACAAAGACCACTTATCAGACGCAAAGCAATCTTGTGTATGTATTTATTAGTGTAGTCAGAGTAAATGCTTCAGATGCGCAAGCGCAGCTTCGTTTATATTGTGACATGAGCGCGCAACGTTGAGTTACGCGATCAGTTTTTTAGCTCTATTTGGATCCAGACGCGCTTGTGTGCGCGTGCGGTAAGTTTTAGCGATTTGTAAGGTGGGTTCAGGAAAAGTATGATTTAGATTTGTTGACTATACCAGCCGTATCAAGTCGTCATCATCACATTGAAATAATTACTGAATTCGTGGAATCGTATGTATGCATAAAAAAACTAGTAAATCTGTCCTTATCTGTCTTAGTAGTCTGCTCTGGTTAATCTTACACTTTTATTGTAGTCATATTAATGTCATCTCCCACAGTCATTGATTGTATAATTTGGTTTAGAACATTTAAAAAAAGTGTATATTACTCATGTATATTTTGACGCTGAAAAGAGTAACTACCGAATTTCTTGCCGGTAGAATCAGCATTCCGAACCGGTGGTAGATTCACATTGCTCTAAATATTTTGTAAAATTGACGATTTATAAGTGCTTTTTTAAAGGCCTACGTGAATAAAGAAATTTGAATTTGAATATCCACATCCATTTTCATAAACAAACACGCCCCTCACCGGCAAACATTTGAACCCGTATGGCTCGGTCCAGGTTGTTGGCACGAACAAGTTTAAACCTGTTTCTTTATAAGTCAGCGCATAATCATCATCTTCCTAGCGTTATGTCCCGTGTTTAGACGGGGTCCGCTTAGCCATGATCCAGGATATAGCGAGTCTGGTAATTACATTGAAGCGACTGCCGATCTGACCTTCGCAACCCTAAGATAGGGGAACCAGACAATTTTTGGATCATGGTTACAAATCCAAAGTTGTTTGAATTTGCAGGTTTCATCACGATGTTTTCCCTCACCGCCGAGCTAGTGGTATAAATACGTACATAGATTTGAAAAATCCAGAGGTACGTGCCGGGTTTGAACCCGCACTGCTCGGTTAAGAGGCGCGTGTCCTTACCATTGAGCTACCACCGCTCTGTGTATAATAAGTGAGCGCATAAGTAAACATATAAATATAATCCCTGCCCCGGTCGGTACCGACCCGCACAGATTGGTCTGTGCCTGTTTGTTCACGCAAGCACGCTAACGTAACGCCGGTGGTGGTCGCACGCAGGAGGAGGACGCGACGCTGGTGCCGGCGGCGGCGGAGGGCGGCTTCACGTTCGACGCGGCGGCGGGCCCGCACGACGACCTGCGCTTCTAGACGCGGCGCGGCGGGAGGGCGTCGCCGCTGCGGCCTCCTTGTGATACAACTCTATTGTGATGTTTGAAATATTTTCAACTTGTTTTCGATTTCGTATTGTAACGTAACGGACGATGGACACGAAGTGGATAGCTTTAACGTTGAGTGCCGCATACGCGTCGTATGCGCGCGATGTATTCGCTTACCTATCGATGCTTTTGATAAATAACATAGTATTTATGTTTCGATTTTAACTCCAAATGTAATATCATCGCAGGACCTCAGGACTAGAGTGAACACCGTATTTTAAGGTTATCGATTATGTTCTGACATTAAGCCCATTTGTATCTATATACCAATAAATTCTGTCCAATATAAATTTGGTTTTTATTTTCACTCCAAAATTGTAAAATTAAAAAATTGATGGCAGCGAGTCTTCGCGAGATCTTGCCCCTAATGTCTTGAATTCGTAATTTCTCTGAAAAGAACAAATGTTTATGAATTAAAATTAAATGAAAAAAATATAGGTTTATAATGTTTACTGTAACTCAATTTCTATATTATTGTTAGTGATAATTACACGATTGTTAACTGAATTACATTGGTATTTTTACTATAAATGTAGTTTGTGTCTTTCTCCCCACAACGTACAAAGGCAATTTAGTCTCCCGAGTCGGAGAGGAGTACATATTTGACATATCTTCGAGGAATGTGTCGCCTTTCCAACATCATTGGACGCCAGACGAGGAATCATCTCAAAAAAAGATTACGGCCACAGGTATCCGAAAAATATATAGAACAGATATTGAATAGAACGAATACACGTTCCAGCTAAGAGCTTGTTTTGTTCAGTAGGTACATAGGTCCTGGCTGTTCGTGGATACCAAGAAATCAAGTTAAGGTGTGGGCGTGCCCATTTGTGGCCCGAAGGTGGATCTGCACTTATGATGTCAAACAATAAATAATGTAAATATCAGACTACATTGCATACATTGATCTGACTCCGAGGTAAGTAGCTTAAGCACTTGTGTCACGGATATCAGAATCAGCAGTGGTATTACTAATATATACCTACTTAAATATTCAATATTAACACCCAGACACAGAACAAACACAAGTATTCATCATACAAATATTTTTCCTGTGGGGAGGATCGAACCCACAACTCTTGGCGCATGGGTCAGGGTCACTACCGAATGCGCCATCGAGCTTGTCGTACAGCTGTCAAACAAGGACAGCTGGAAAGTCTAGTTAAGTGGTGAAAGAGTCTAGTTAAGTCTAATTAACTCACGAACAACTGTTACCTTCTTTAGCTCGCAAGCGTAGCACTTGACGTTTGAGTAGGACGAGTCGGAGGAGTCGTCCGGCAGCGAGCGCGCCGTCACGCGACTGTGCAGCGACTCCGCGTCGTAGAACAGGCCCACCTTCTGCTGGAAACTGGGGAACAACGTCGGGTTACTTCATTAGGTCAGACTCAAGGATGAACGCGCGACCATCTGGACTTAGCTTTAATACATCAGACCGTTTACTTGAACGCGCGTCTACACGCAGCTGCGTAGACGCGCCGACACGCGTTCTATTAAATGGTCCGATGGATTTACTAAGAAGTTCTTTACGCGCGTAAGGGTGAACGCGCGTCATCTGAACTTTGCCTAATTTCCAGTAAGAAGTCAATTTTGAAATAATTTAGAATGAAGTTTAGAAAATAATGAAACTTTCTTCAATGATAAATACTTAGGTAGGTACTTAGTAAGTATGAGCAATTCGTTGTTTTGTAGGTAGTCTTGGATGTTGCGTGTTCTGAGCGATGCTTTTGATAATTTTCGCGCGGTTGGCAATTTTTACTGCATTAAGATATTTATATGAAGGCCCTAGTTAAAAATCGAATCTACAAATTCTGCTTCCTCTAATATAACTAAGGCTGAGAAGATTAATTTCGTATTAAATATGTGTCTGCCATGGCCACGCCATAACGCAGATATATCGGTGTGTAGGTACAATATCGATCTATCCGGTGTGTCCCAGTAGCAGCACTACTAACTTCGGCAGCGGCTTCGGCCAGTGGTTGTCGAGGCGGTTGACCTTCATGATGGCGGTGAGTCGCTGCAGCAGGCTAAAGTTGTCACTCTGGATCTTGTTCTTGCGGTCGAGCTCGCGCTGGCACTTCTTCAGCTTGAGCGCTACGTGCGGCCGCGCCGCTGGCGCACGGTCGTCGATGGCGGGCAGAGCCGATCTTACCTAGTATTAGTAGATAGATTTTAACAATAGCTTTTGACCGCAACTTCTTTGGCGTATAATAAATATGTTTCTAATGATTGACTATGTGACAAAGATAGACAATTTAAGTACATGTGTAAAAAGTACTCAAAATAAGTAGTTCACTTGTTATTTGTTTTAGTATATTAGGTATTGCGTTGTTATTGTATTCACAAAGCATTTGAACGATAAGTTATCTTCCAAATTTGAGTCATCCATTTTAAAATAAGCCAGGTAAGATACATAATCAAAGAAACAAATGATAGCTTACATTCGATGTTCTTACGGAAATAAGACTGATTAATCAAGTGAGATAAAGTTGATATAAGTAGGTACCTAGCGGATAATAACAACTCGAAAACGTTGTTTGGGTGGGATAATAAATGTTTTCACGATTAGAAAATAATTTTAACATCTTTAAAGATAAGTAATTATGATTTGGGTGTTTGTAAACGTGTTTATTTTATTGGATCGTTAGGTAATTACTTTATTTACTTACCTAATGATCCAATAATTTAAATATAGTACATACTCTATCTAAATTACAAACCATTCCCGTATCCCGTATTTAAACAGGGTGGGGTTTTAATACTAAGTAATTTGCTATTGTAAAATATTTAATGGAAGGAGTGGGGATGAACGAACATATTCATTAATTAAATAAGCAAGTATATAGTTGTCTTACAAGATCCCGAAAGGCGTAACTATCATAATATCAAAGTGTATAATTGTAGTCAAAACATTATTGTTTTAACTTACTTTAGAACGGTGATCCTTGAACCTGCGATCCTCCCAAGGCTGGATAAGCAGCTTGTCGCGGCGGGACAACATCTCATTTATTTAGATGATGGATGGCTGCCGAAAATAGTTTCCGCCAGACGCTTGGTCGATGACCGTCGCTTAGATACGCGAACCAACTGCGTGACCCGAGACATCCGAGACATTGAAACAGGTGCAACAAACTTGTTACACATCAACTTGATGGTTTATTTTGTCAATATTGAACCTTTCGATCAAACTGGATATTTAGATTATTTATAAACATTTTTAAAAGTAGAAAGACATTGAAGAAGTCCAACTAAGAATACCTACTTTTATGATATTGGAGATTGTATAAGTAGATACTTTTTCGTACCGTATTCTAATTTAATTTTGGAGTTAGTTTATACAGTATTTTTAATTCAAATAAACGTGACGCCTTATGATAGGACATAACTGTCTACTTTTATATGAATTTAAATTAAATGTTGACATTTGAAGTTTCAAAGTAAAAATTAACTAAGTAGCGATGTTTTTATTAGCTTATTTTTGGAGCTTACTAAAATCGTTTGGACAGGAAGGGAGTTAAAGAGAAACATCGTTGCAAATTAATAAATAAATTATAATGTTAAATATTATACACTGCACTTACAATGGTATCATATTATCATGCTCGTTACATCAGAGAATACACATGAAAACATCCAAACACATGGTTACAATACAATTAAAATGAATAAAAATATACTTTGAGCAATATAAAAATAAAAAAACCGAATCACTCGCTATAACTAAACTATTATTAAAACATATCATTAATACATTGTTTTTCGGTTGAGAACTGGTATCGGTACTTTGGTACCGTCAAGTAAACGTTAAATGCTACCCACTCTCGAGTTTAAATGTTACTTTAAGCGTAGGAATGTAAGTCTGCATTAGTTCCGTACATTTGGCAATGTTTATTATCGTAAAGCTTTATTGAAACGTTAAATAATTAGTGTATTTGCATTCACTATACATTATCCTACTCGTCGACGCAAGTGACACTCCCACAATGAATTTATATCAATTTAAAAAAAGGTTTTAATTACATTTTCAATGTAAAGCCTCACGCTGACGACATGGCTCCTGTATAATCCAATAATCCACATTTTATATGCCATTGTATATGTAAATTTTCAACAATTTTAAAGCTTGGATTCTTATTCAAAATCCTTATGGCAAGATCAACTTTTCTCTTTAGTTACAATCGAAATGTATGATTTAATTCATTGTAAAACCTAATAAAATGTGTGCCTACACACAATTCAATAACTTAGTCCACGTAGGTATACGACCAAAGAACAATTTCGTATCAATTAGGCCTGAAACGGTATAAAATGTGATCGCTTATTTGCGACCTAGTCTCAAAGAGATAAGATTTAGAATTTGTTGTCACATTTGACGTAAAGTGGATTGGACAGGGCGCATGTCGGGCAGGCTTTACACCGCACTTACACATTAGACCCTACACTTTTGTGCTGCAACCTTCACAGTTGAAAACGCTCTTCGAAAGCTTCCCTCATCAGCTCGGAAGACGATTGCACCAAACGGTGTCTCAGCTGTGTTCAACAACACACCCACACACACACAAATTACTCCAACGACAATTTTGAGACTTCACGCCAAGTCGCCCAGTGGCAAACGCGACCTGCTCTTTCGTTTATTTTATCTATTTTTTTTTTCACTCTATTAAATCTCTACTGAGTTTGCCTCGCATTTAAACTCTAATTACAATATTGAGTATAAAACGTATTAAATACATCAAAAAGATCTAGTAACTTACAATCTTGCGATTTGAGATATGACTTTCAATTTACAGTTTGTGTACATTTGTTTTAATGAGCCCGAGGGTCCACCGTAACATTCGACTTGATATACCAATCTACTAATTAGAGTTCTCGTGGCTCTTATTATGATATTAATCATTTATTTAAATTAGCTGTAAAAACAAGTCATATTTCAAAATTATCACATTTAATTAATTATAAGGTGCAGTTACAGTCGCAAAGACATGTCTCGGAGGATGTTTCCCTAAAAAATTCAACTACAAAATACAATCTCAATAAATCCATTTACACAGGTGTACGTAAACATACATAATTATTTAAAACGCAAACATATTATTGCTCAACTGAACGTTGTACACAAAACTGTTATCCGGAAACACCCCTGTCGAACTATTGTATAATACACGGCGTGTACGCACCCTACCTTACGGCTAAATTCGCGTACAAAATGTCTACACTTGGTGCTTTACAAAAATGATCGCTCTCACTGCGCGTAACAAAATGCTGATACAAAAATAAATGATCCCATTTTACAAGCTATGTAATACTTCCGTATGGAGTGTTAATTGTGTTTATTGGACGCCTATTGATTATTTTAATGTAGTCAATTACGAAAGTAAGCCCACTTCGTAAAGCACTGAACGCTGTAAATTATCAATATAAAAAAAAATATATATCGTTCGAAAAGTCAAGTTGTAAGTACCCATGTACTACGTAATTCTTGTCGATTAAGTTCCCTATTGTTATTTCGAATCGTATAAGAAGGCTTTAGGAATTAGACGCAGTTATAATGAGCTGGTACAAAAGATTAAACCACGTATTTACTGTTACGAATGGTCGTTGCGTACACACATTATACGAAGCTAGCTTACTTTCCGTACCTACACTTGGTGGATGGAATGCATCGAGCTATTTATTACACTTATTTTTAAAACAGTCTCTTGGAAATGTACATTTTAGAAGTATTTTGACATGACAAATAATCTAATATTAGACAAAGGCGTCAATTCATTAAAGTCGATTCTCCAACCTTATCCAACTTTTGGTAGCTCGATGCAAGCCTAAGGGTTTCACGGGAAGTCTAAAAGGCA
This sequence comes from Glyphodes perspectalis, assembly GCA_951394215.1. NCBI lineage: Eukaryota > Metazoa > Arthropoda > Insecta > Lepidoptera > Crambidae > Glyphodes > Glyphodes perspectalis. The sequence goes on along the minus strand of OX596202.1, from coordinate 18,093,535 downwards.
GTACAGACGGCTTTGTGTATGCAAGTTTGAAAAGCGTTATTGGAATATGTAGTTATACAATATCATTAATAATTGCACTGGAAAACAGTTCGTTACAAACACGGATAAGCTTAAACTCGGAAAATAAAGACAAAAAAATATATTATTATTGCATTAATAAAATCAATAACGTGATTCGCTTTTAATTTATATATTGTTATAAACTAAATTAAATTAAATATAACAACGCAACAGCTGCCGTCGTCTTTTCACACAACTCGAATCTTAATTAATATTCGATGTGCGGCCGTGTTCACTTTGATGCCTTCATTTATACTGACGATACATGATTTTTGTTCACATTTTATTTCGTTTCTAATTAGAGAATGCCAATCTGTGCATTATTAAAAAAAAACATATCACCTTTCTCATAATCAGCTCAAGAAAGTACTCCTTGTCCAAATCGTTCCTTTGGTAATAATAACGTAAAAAATATATCATTACTTGCTGGGAGTTCCTAACTTCCAATGACATAAAATGCATCGCAATCACCTAAACAAACCAGTTACAAACAATTATTGATTTTGGCGGCACATGGCAAAAATAAAACTTAAAAAAACAGTTCAAGAAAATAATCGTAACATACTTGGAAGCACTTTATGTGGTACAGTGGATATCTTATTGCAAAAAATCTGTATTGATCGAGCATAGATCTATGGGAACATATGCTAATGACATATTTTTTACATGGCAACACTTATCAAAAGAGAAATTCCGTTAGTCAAGTTACTTTGAACCTTATCTCGTCATCATAAAGTCGGTTATGCGCAAGCGCACCCAAGTGAACACGCCACACGCGCAGTCGTGCCGACTGGCCGCGACGGAGCGGAGACAAAGCAAGCGCCTTGTGATGCCGGCGTATTTGACTAGCAACAGTCACATCAGTGGGAACCAACCCGAGATTCCGAACCGGCGCGCTGGAGTTTAAATTACGTTGCAACGCGATAAGCGACCGTATTTTCATTTTTATTTGTGCTAAAATTTATTTAATACAGTAACTTTCATACTTTGAAAGGTACTTTGTACATCGTCATGAACATGACAATGACAAAGGGAATATGACATTTTCAAATATAAACCACGTGACTATACCAAACGTCGGTAGAGTCGAGCAATTCATTCAATATGGTTTTGTCGAATCAAAAAATATAAAATGTTTACTATACATCGCTGGCAACGTACATTTAAACTCCACCGGCCCCTCAATCCAATGGGACACCTAATTCGTTGTAGTTAGACTAAGAAGTAAGAGACAGACGATTAAGACTACGATCTTCACTAGTCAGACTTTATGTTAGCAGGCGTAGGGCGGCGCGCGCCGCCGCTGCGCGTCACACCCGGACTCTGTTAGACGGCCATTCTGGACATAGACAAACAAGAACCTGTATACAAACTTATTTTTACGATATACGAATCCTAAAAGCTGTATGCATCGTGTTTTGTTTTCCTATATATTAGATTATATTATATTATTTGTAGTAACAACTTTGATTTAAAGTGTGTAGTAACCTTCAGTTTACTGCTGGAACAAAGATGCTATTAAAGGATCATAGCTTTATATTTCAACCTTTGCATAGAATACATGTATATCTATTTATATGAGAGAGGTTGTCCAAGGTACGCTAGAAGGGACTTAATATCATAAGTATGTTTATTTTCTATGTTATAATGGTTATTATCCGTATCCAGATTGAACGTCTAACAGACTTCATAATCGAGGCAACAGAGGCGGAATCGGCTAGGGGGAGGCGAGGTCTTCCATATCAAACCCTGTAAAATATGGCCTTTTCATCAAGCTACTTTTATGAAGAGTTATCATTATTTTAGATGCGAGGTCAATCAACATTGTCTTCAATTTGGATTAACAAACTTTTTACTGCCACTTTTCAAATACATGTCTAGTTACAAAACTACGAAAATACTATATATAATAGGTGCACATTTCCGTTTAAAAGTCACTTCAGGCTGCCTTCTAGCCGTCTCCTAACGATACAAACTTGTAATGATAACTGTACCCCTGCCGGATGTCCGCCCCTGCGCCGCTGCGCTATGGCGACCGGATCAACGTTACGACACTAAAAAAGTACAAAAATCCCAGCACAGTCGCCCCAGAGCCAGGCCTCCCTGACTATGACTTACATTAACTTATTGATAAATCTACGCTCTTGACAACGGTCCTCTTAGTGATCATCTTGAAAGTGTATTACTAGGACTATAATATATGAAACTATTCGTGTATCTCCATTAAACATATGAATACTCTTTGTATACTAAACTCGGGACAACTCAGGGCCGTATTATGAAACCAGTTTAATGTGAACCTTTTTTTCTTTCTTTGTAATTTCGCGCAAGGCAATTTGTACCCTATCTTAAATATAACAAATTGACTTGCACAATATGTTTAAAGACTTCAGAATACTAAGAATTCTAGCTGAAACATAGACGACGTGAACTGTACTGTTTTGGAAACATACGGACAAAATGAAAATATTCTTGTACTTTCAAGATTCGATAGCACCAAGAGAGGAAAACACGATTAACAAGTACGTAGATTTATCGTTCGTAGCCGAACATCACAACGTTACAATATGCATTTATGTGTAAAGTGTATACGTTTATATAAGGCTAGTCCCGCTAGGCGACATTTGATACATGACACCATTCGGGGCACCATGAAAATGGCAATACGTCACTGACATTTGTCACGTGGTCAATGATGGAGCTGACATCAATGATATTAAGGACATTTCGAGCGCCAAGATTAATGTTGCGATATCAAATGTAGCTAGTCGGAGTCTAGTTCACCATCACATAGTTTAACTGAAGCATTCCAAGTAGGGGGAACGCGGCTACTTTCCTAACTGACGTTGAAAACGGGGCGAATCTAAGTTGAGTGGACGACAACCACATATTTACCACAAAAAAAAATTATAAATCGCCAATATATTTAACAATTTGATACTCGAAATACCCGTTTCCATTCGACGAACCTCGCCCCATCGCCCTTTTCAGTCGAAAAAGCGCCGCGCGCCCCCTCCCCCCGTATCCTCGTTACCTACAAAACGCTGTTTCCTATAAAAATCATTTAAAAATTACGCTAGGTACCTCTTACTGGGAACTTATCTAAACAATATATGATATAGAAAACGCTCTTATTATTAATAGAGATGCGGTAAGAAGCCAATTTTTGGTTTATTATCGTGATAATAATTACTATACGGCGGGCGTTCGACGCCGCGGTGCTAAACGGGTTAACTTTACGCTCGATAACGGGTTAAACGTTATTAGTTGCCGCTGACAATGAAACAAGTAAATATATTCGATAAATAAATAATTTTCTTGAGATATAACCCATATCGTCAAATTATTTCTCATATTTTATGAGTAAAACAATATTTACCAAATCATGAGTAAAAAAAAAAACCTTACTTTTATTTTTCCAAATTTCTTACAAAAAAATATTTACAATAGAATAATGTAAGGGACCGCTTGATTCAAACTGGTGCCTTACGATAAGTATTATTCGCACCGTAGGAAATATTACTATATACGAATATATTCACTCGTTCATATACCCGGAACTAATACAATAAAACCTCAAAGGACAGACCCCGGACAAAGATTGTACTCAAAAGTGGAAGGGAGTCTCTTCTAAATGTCGTGCGAACTCTACGACTGGCCGGCCCGAAGAGCCTTGTATCCTAAAGTGAACACGGGATGAATTGTTGTTGAAAATCAGCGGAAGCGAATTTATGCTGGACGTCCTCGAGATAGAGCATAGACTCGCTTACGTTAAATCTCAACTAAACCTAAAAAGACACGCGGGCCGTGCTTCGATTTAGGATACCGGGCCCCGAGGCGTCGCATTAAAGTTTTACGTGATGGCAAATACCTATAGGAATGTTTTAATTTTACTACACCTCGATTTAAGTCGATCTTTTAATTGATATTTGAGCTCGCATCATCCCTACCGGCTCGCATCCGTAACGTTCCGGGGCCGCGCGGCCGTGCAATCTAGGCATACTCGAAACTGATCGTTTCGCAGGGGAGTATTCCTGAGTGAC